>CM056049.1:251154000-251624000 GCA_029574335.1 Rana kukunoris
CGGTGTAGTCTGTGACCTTGATCCAAAAGTAAATGGCTAACATGTTACTACACATTCTCTTATGTTACCCACCCCCCTTGATTCACTTGTTACACTACTGATTATCTGTCATGTGAACTTTTAACCACTTAAGCCCCGGACCAATATGCTGCTAAATGCCCAAAAGCGTTTTTACAATTCGGCACTGCGTCGCTTTAACAGACAATTGCGCGGTCGTGCGACGTGGCTTCCAAACAAAATTTGCATCCTTTTCTTCCCACAATTAGAGCTTTCTTTTGATGGTATTTAATTGCCTCTGCAATTTTTATTTTTTGCGCTATAAACAGAAATAGAGCATTTTTGAAATAAAAAACAATGGCCCAGATTCACAGAGCAATTACGCCTGTCTAACTGGTGTTAGACAGGAGTAATTTCAAATTTCGCGCGCCGTATCACTAGTTTGAATCCTCAAACCATGATACGGCGGCTTCGGGCTTCGATCCGAGAGGCTTACGTCCTCGTAAGCCTTCGGATCTACACTGCGATATTTTTGCGGCCGCTGGGAGGAGTTCGCGTCGTTTTCATGCGTCGGGATATGCAAATGAGTTTTTACGGCGATCCACGAAGGTACGAGTGTCCCTCGCAATCGCCTACGTCATTTTTTGGCTACGTAATGTTAGAGGAGCTTTTTGCTGGTCTAACAGTGCGTAACCCATGTAAAGTATGGCCGTCGTTCCCGCGTCGATTTGAAAATATATATATTTTTTTTAACGTAACTCGTTCGGGTATAGGAATGTACGTAAACGACGCTACTACGACGTGACGACGTGTTTTCGCGCAATGCACGGCGGGAAATTTGCGAACGGAGCAAGCGCAGTTCGATCGCCGCGGGAACGCGCCTATTTTAAAATGCTTCACGCCCCCTACTCGCGCAGATGGATTGCGACGGGAGAAATACACTACGCCGCCATCGTTTACTGGACAAAATCTACCTGGATTCCACGTAGAGCCAGGTAAAAAACGGCGGCGTAGTGTATTTCTGATACTCTACGAGAATCTAATTCTCTGTGAATCTGCCCCAATATTTTTTACTTTTTGTTATAAGAAATATCGAATAAACTAAATTTAAGTCAAACATTTAGGCCAAAATGTATTCAGCGACATTTAGTCTTTAGTAAAAAAAAATCGCAATGAAAAAAAAATTTGCTACCTAGCGGCAACAGCGACACTAATACAGCGATCAGAAAAACAATCGCTTAGTGACACTGGCAATAGGAGGTGAAAGGGTTAACTAGGGCGGTGATCAAGGGGTTAAACCTTTATTAGGGGGGGTACAGGGCTACCCTGGACCTAACACTAACTGCCTGTCACACTAACTGTCACACTGACACTAAATGCAGTGATCAGTAAATATATGATCACTGCAATCAGTGACATTGTGACAGGGGGCTGGGGGGGGGGGGGTGATCGGAAGGGGTTAAATGTGCCTATGTTTGTGGTGTCAGTGTAGTGTTGGTGTGACTTACTGTGATGTCTTTTCAATCCGGCGAGAGGAGAGCTGACATCACTTACTCTGTCTTTGTTTACATTATACAGGCAGAGGAAGTGACAAGGCGGAGGATCAGGGGATTGGCTGGGAGCGATAACAAGGGGGCGGACAAAAACTAACAGCCGCCCCCTCGTCCTGGATCGCTCCCGAAGGTAAGTCGCTTGCCACACACAGCGGACGGGGTCCCGATCGGGCCCCCGATCCGCAAGAAGGCAGGGACGTACCTGTACACCCATCTGCCTGTACGTGCCATTCTGTGGACGTACATAGTCGTGCAGTGGGCGTTAAGCGTTTAAAGGGAGAGATCATCTTTTTATAATTGTTTTACCATAGTGCAGACCAGCTATGGGATGTGCTACACTGCCTACCACTCCTCCATCCCCAGTTAATATTGAAGGCAGGTCTGAACTGTCCTTGGTATTTAAAAACACAAGTTTTTCTCATTTGATGGTAACAGTCCTTGTCAATGTTCTTGAGACATGGTACAGTAAAAAAATATTGTCATGCCTGTATTTGCATTAAAGTGATACTAAACACACACTGTTAATTTACATTGTCCCTTCTATTTCTGTATGTGGTGTGAGGGATTAAGCTCGGTAGCGGGTGTGTGTGACCCCCTGGATGGGTTCACTACACACTGAACTGTACAAAAAGGCCGTTGAGGATGATTGAAAACAAATTATATGGTTTATTTTTCCATATTGCTGGATACACGTGCAAGCATCAAAACAGCATAAACAAAACAAAACATAAAATAAACCCTTGCCACTTGGGGCGTCTACCTTCCCAACACAGGAACCTACCTATGGAGTCTGGCACAGCCTACTGCTGGGCAGACACTGCTGGTCCTACAGCAGAAAACAGCAAAAAGTCTCTTTGATATTTCTCACACAGAAATATCCATCAGCACCACACCTCTTCAGTACTTTTTGTGACTGCTCCTTCACTCACACAGCCTCAGGATGCAGCAATCAGTCGTCATCCTTAGGCTGTCTTTATAGGGGCTTTAATTTCTTAATTCTGAACAGCTGAAACCTTTTAACGCCCCAAACCTCTCTGGCCATCTCTGCAGCAAGTCTGCATGGAAACATAAGCAGGATGAGCCTCTAGTCCTCTGCTGCTGATCACATGTTAAAAAAAAACAGCCTTTGGAATACAAAGTAAAAATAAATAATATCAATAAATTGGCATACAAATATATATTTGAAATTAAATCTTTATTATTTTGTGGCAATAACATGGTGTGGGTGGATTTCTACCAGTCACAGGTTGCGTTGCAGCTCTCTAGCCTGTGTTTTAAAGTAAGAGGGAGGTGATTATTCTATATGTAATGTCCAACCCCAGTTGTGTTTAGCTGGTTAGTGGGCATGGAGGAGGAGGGCTGCCATTTACCACTGTGTATACACCCTCATGTGTGACTCTATAGTCACATGGACTGCTCAGATGTGATAGGGAGGAAATGCTCAATATAGAAGCACACTGAAAACTGAGCATGTGCAGAGTTGCCACCACAACTGCAAAATCCCTAACTGAATTGAGGACATGAACAGAAGGCGCAGATAGAGAGCAGCAGGATCAACTAGGCATTTTGCAGAATACAGAAAAAAAAATCTCATAGTGACAGGATATGAACAACATGTAATACAGCATTCATTGATAGTTTTTTATGATGTGGTCTTAGTGACACTTTAAGCCTGGGAAAGTGGTCATTTGTTTTTCTTAAGGTAGAAAACAAGAGAAAACATGCATACAGAGCCTTAACTGATATACCCTATCTATCCATTAAAATGCATGTGCCTCCATTGTGAGGACACTCACTGTTAGTGTTAGGACCACAGAATTATGGGGTGCCTTGGCGCGGCTCTGTGGTTCACGCATGCGTTTGCAAATGCGTGCGGACAAAACCCCTGTTTTTAACGCACATTGTTAGACAGGTTAATTGGTTGTTCTGCTAGCTGGTCGGTAAGTAGGCTTGGTTATTCCCTGGGCATTCCCCAGGTTCTTGTTGTTATCTGATATACCCTAGGGCTGTCTGACACCTGTTTGTATAATGTACTCTAGCATCTAATGTTTGAAGGAAAACCAACTTTGAGGAAAAGTAAAATGGGGCTTGAATTTTCGATGTTTGATCTGCTTGCTGTTAGTTAACAAACGGAAGCCCAAGTCATTAGCAATCTTTTTACAATCCTTCCATATTTTCTAGATTTCATCAGTACTCTTTAAAGTCATCAGAAATCTCTTTTGATTGAGCAATATTGCTCTTTAATAGGATTCTGATACAAAAACTAATGCTTTTTCATACAAAAGCATAGTTCAAACCCACATTTGAAATTCCTGAATACCTAATGTCAATAAGTTTGTTTTCAAGATGTCTTTTTAGAAGATGTTCACATTTTTTTTTATCCATGACCTTGACTGCTTTAACTATGTGCTCAAAAAAGATATGGCAATATTAAATTATGTGTACATTATTTTGTTAACCACTAATTTCCTAGAAACGTAAACCCCTTAACTGTTAGAGCTTTTCTCAGGCTTGGAGGTATATATCGTTTTTGCACAAAATTCACCTGGAAGTACTAAATTCACTTGGAAGCATCATTAGTTGAGCTGCAGGCATCATTCAAATATCGCCACTTCAAGTCCCCGAGGTCATATGATGGCGACTCGGGGGTAGTGGATAAAGAATACACATAATTTAATATTATTACACAATATTGATAACACACCACAATGCACCAGACAGATATGAACTGGGCTTGGGAAGGGTTTGGTACCTTGAGGGAGATTTACTAAAACTGGTGCACACAGAATCTGGAGCAGCTGTGCATAGTAACCAATCAGCTTCTAGGTTCAAGCCACATCCAAGCCGGGATTAAGAAAGGATTTACGCCGGCGTATCTCCAGATACACCGCCGTAATTTCAAATGTGCACCGTCGCATCTTTGCACCGATTCACAAAGCGAGATACGTCCAAAAACATGGCTTCAGCCCTCCGACGTAACTTGCCTACGCCGGCGTATTGTGAGCGCATAGTTACGCTGGACGCATTCGGCGTTCCCATTATAAATATGCAAATGAGTAAGATACACCGATTCACGAATGTAGATGCGCCCAGCCGCTTCATATACGCGATTTGCGTAAGCCTTACGCCCAGCGTAAAGTTACCCCTCATATGCAAAGGTATGGGCCAGGGAACGACGCCGTTGAATTTTACGTTGTGTATGCCGTTTACGTAGTACGTTGTGTATGCCGTTTACGTAGTACTATGTGAATAGGGCTGTGCGTAAGTTATTTTCACATTGTAGGCAATGCGCTGACTTATCTTAGGGAGTATATGCGACGTGATTCTAAACATGCGCACGCATGCCCAGTTCGACCGGCCATTCATTAGCATGGGGTCACGCTTAATTTAAATAGATGACGCCCACCTCCTTCCTACTTTGAATTAGGCGGGCTTACGCCGGCCAATTTACGCTACGCCACCGCAACTTACGGAGCAAGTGCTTTGTGAATACTGCACTTGCCTCTCTCCCACACACGATCACTTTTTGTGATGAAAAAAACAACGTTTTCAAAAACTTCATTTAAAATCACCGTGTGTGGGCAGAACGTTGTTTTATGTCTTAAAAAAAAACGACCAAAAAAAATCCGAACATGCTTGAATTTTTCAAAACGTCGTTTTTTGTGTAATAAAAAGTGATGGTGTGTGGGCAAAACGATGTTGAAAACGCCTTTTTTAAAGCCGTGCATGCTCAGAGGCAAGTTATGTGACGGAGCTTCAATGGAACAGAGTGCCGTCGAACGTGGTGTACGTCACCACGCTTTGCTAGAGCATTTTGGAAAAACGATGGTGTGTATGCAACGTCGTTTTGGAAAATGAAGTTTGAAAAACGTTGTTTTGTTTCATCACAAAAAGTGATCGTGTGTACGCGGCATAAGTTGTGGCAGCGTAGCGTAAAGATACGCTACGGCGCTCTAAAGATACGCTAATGTATCTGAATCCGGCCCTAAGGGCGGGTTCAGCTGAACTCGCACAATTTCAAACCTGCATTTCAATACGAATTCGGGGGCAATTTTAAAAGACATCTGTTCGGGTTCATGCACTGATGTCTATTGAAATCACGCCCAAAGTTGCCAAAAGTAGTGCAGGAACTACTTTTGGGAATCAGTGCGGTGCCACAAAGTTGGTGTGGCACCAATTTCGGACCCTTACTGTCCCCCCAGCTCATCCCGGGGCCTGACTCCCGTTCCCAAGCTATTCCTCCCTGGCAGATGTATCTTCGTTGCCTGGAATAGGCTCCGATTTGGCATGCGATTTGACATTTAAAATTGCCCTGATGTGAATAGGGGCTTAGCCTGGGTTCACACTGGTACGACAAACGTTCCTAAATTGGGAGCTCATGTTGCATGAAAATCAATGTTTTCGGGGGCGTGGCCGGACGTTGCCCTGAATGGACGTGTGAGCCTATAGCTCCTCCACAGCCCGCAGCATTTTGGCCTGTTTCGGGGGTACATACCGCACAAAGATGGGTGGATCGCGGCGCACCCGCTCCTCCAAGGTCCGGGGGTCCTCCCAGCCGCCTCCCGGATCCTCTGCTACCCTCAGGGGATACTTTTCGCCGCCGCATCTGACGAGGGGAGGGGAGACCAAGATGGCGCCGGACTCCTCCATGCGGCTGCCGCCATCCCGGAGCATCCACCTGCCTGCTGGTCCGGACGATCCATCCGCATCCGCCTGGAGACCCTCAGTTCCTCGCCACCAAGACCCGGGAGCGGTGAGTTCGTCCCCGCTACAGCCACTCCAAGCGGCGCCGCCGCCACACAGCTCCGGGCAGGCCCCACTGGGCCTCACTGGGACCTCGCCGACGCAGTGCTCGGGGGCCGCCCCGCGGCTGTTCCGGACGACCTCGGATCCGGGCATCTTCGGGAGTCCTGTCTTCCCTGCCACCCACACCACTTCGGAGGACTTCCCCCCCCTAAAGGTGCCCAGCCAGGCCTGGTTCCCGGGAGGCCTGCAGCCTGAGCATCCTAGCCTGCATAGGCCTCAGGCTGTTTTGGGCCCAGCTTCTCCCTCTCTCCAGCCTCCTCAGGCAGAGCTGCCACCGCATAGCCCTGGGCAGACCTCACTGGGCCTTGTGACCTCACTGACGCAGTGCTCGGAGGCCATCCCTAGACTGCTCCGGACGGCCCCGGACCCAGATGTGTCTCTAGGGAGCCCTGACTCCCCTGCCTCCCCCACCATGTCGGAGGACTTCCCCCCCCTACCAGTACGCAATCAAGCCTGGACCCTGGGAGGCCCACACCTAGAGCACCCTTGTCTGCATGAGCCCCAGCCTGTCCCTTCTTTAGCATCTGCCCCCCCTCAGCCACAGAGACTTTCCAGCAGCATGGGGCCCGGATCTGCCCCATGGGGGATGGACACAGCAGCTTCCTATGCCCGGACAGTCGGATCCCCTGCCGTGACTTCCGTGGATGGCCGGGCGTCCCCTCCTCTTCCTCCGCGTACCTCAGAACGATCAGACACACAGGGCCTCCAGCTGCCTCCCTGGGCGCATCCTGGGCCTGTGGCCCCTCCGGTGTCGCGACGGGACCCTCCCTCACCCTTACTGTCCCCCCAGCTCATCCCGGGGCCTGACTCCCGTTCCCAAGCTATTCCTCCCTGGCAGATGTATCTTCAGGCCATGCCGACCAAAGATGACTTTAAGCTGCTTATTGAGGAGGTCAAGTCGGCCTGCCGAGCTGAGATTCAAGTTCTACATGCCAACCTTAAACACTTGTCTGATAGGGTGGAAATGGCGGAGGAAGAAATTCAAGAAACCAAAATCGCAGTTCATCGCACACAGCTGCAGAGTGCGGATCATCGCCTAATGCTCAGAGATATGCAGCGCCAGTTGGAAGATCTGGACAACAGGGGGCGCAGGAACAACATCCGTGTCAGGGGCCTGCCTGAATCGGAGGGCCCTGAGGACCTCCGCAACACCCTGCAAACCCTCTTTAATGACCTTTTGGGAGACCCCCCGGACAAGCCTATAGAGATGGACCGGGCCCACCGCGCCCTACGCCCCAAGGGACCTGCCTCCAAACCCCGCGACATCATCTGTAAAGTCAATTCCTTCCCCTTGAAAGAGGACATTATGCGTAAAGCCCGCACCGCTAGAAAGGTGGTCTTCGACAACGTCCAACTACAACTATACCCGGACCTGTCCTGGATAACCCTGCAAAAGCGCAGACTCTTGCAACCCCTTCTGCTCCTGCTGCAGGAACGCGACATAGTCTACCGCTGGGGTTTCCCTTTCAGCCTCACAGCCCGCCGGGAGGGTCAGTCAGCGGTGCTCCGCTATCCGGAAGACCTGGATACTTTTTGCGAGACTATGGACATACCTGTCCCCCGCCTTCAAGAATGGGATCTGGTAGCAACCCCCCCGCCACCTCCCACGGTCTGGCAAAAGGTCCCCACGACCAAGCGACCCCGGGGCCGGGGCCCCCTACGTGGTTCCCCCCAATCTGGTCACGGCTGATGACTGGTACTTTCCGACCCCCCCTTTTTACCTGACCCCTCCCCCCCCTGACCCACCCATCAGCTTCATTTGCAACCCCTTTCCCCCCCCCAGGCCCACCGCCTGACACCTGCTTTATTCACCGGGCACATTCAGTTGGAGACCTGAGAGCGGCGACTTTTCTGGTCACTCACCCCCCCGTAGGTCCAACCTACCAGAGTTCCCTTGGTACCCTATTGTACTTTGTGGTTGCTGTTTATTGCAGTTCTCTATGTCCCCCCGGCCTGGGCCCTCCCCATTTTGGGGGGCCCTGCTCGGGAGGACTTATTGGAACCTTTTGGGCCCCGAGTGGCGTGGTGCACTCGGGCCTTGTTTTTCTCAATGTACTTTTGATTGCGTTGCATTTAATGTTGTTTATTTTCTCTTTTTTTTTTTTCTTTCTTGTCCTTTCTCTTCCCCCTTCCCCTCCCTGGCTCTCATGGCTCGTCCTGTGCTCCTGGCGGTTGTCCGGACTGTTCCCGCGGCCTGGCGTCTTCCCCAAGCGGGCTCTGTTGTTTCCTCACGGCTGGATCAGGTAAGTACTCTTTTGTTTGCACATACCCATGACCATGGCTAAGATTATGTCCCTTAATGTCCACGGCCTAAACTCAAATAGGAAGAGACATCTCGCACTGAGGGAGCTCAGGCATTCTGGGGCGGACATTGTCTTTCTCCAGGAGACTCACTTTAACAAGGGGGACTCCTTTGGGTTTGCGTCCAGACAGTATCCCCAGATCTATCAGGCGTTCAACACCAGGAAGCGGGCGGGAGTGGCCATACTTTTTAGGAGCGGTTCTCCCTTCACGTGTTCGGAGTCATTTATTGACCCTAGAGGGCACTACATCATCCTGAGAGGCCTCTGGCAGCTGCAACCAGTTACGCTATGCACTTTATACGCACCTAACACCCGCCAGATTCACTTTCTCTCTAGAGTACTTGCGCGGTTGTTCCGGTCACCTAACGAATACCTGCTAATTGGCGGCGACTTTAACTTATGCCAGTCAGTGGCCCTTGACCGCCTGGTTCTGAACCCCTCGGACCCACAGACCCGAGCCCACAGGGACTCTAAACTTTTTCGCCAGCTTACCAGACGTTATGCATTGTTTGATTCCTGGCGCGCCCTTCATCCAGGGGACAAGCAGTTTACTTATTACTCTGCCCCGCACCGCATGCACTCCCGTATAGACTACCTTTTTGTTAATAACGCTACCCTCCGTGTTGCTGGGGAGGCCCGGATATTACCGATATCCTGGTCCGATCACGCCCCGGTGGTCCTGTCTCTGGACCTGGGTGCCCCTAACCATAGGCCCTGTCACTGGCAGTTGAACAACTTCTTACTTCAGTACGACCCCTCCAGGTCGGAACTGGAGAAGACATTGCAAAACTATTTTGTCGAAAACGACACCCCAGATGTCTCCCTGGCCACTCTCTGGGAGGCCCACAAGGCAGTTCTTCTGGGTCGATGTATAGCACTCTCCTCGGCCATGAAAAGAGATGCGAGAGCATCCAAAATGCAGGTAGAGAGGGACCTACGGACGCTAGAGAGCCAACTTCAAACCTCTCCATCTGTACCCCTTCTTAAAAAGATAGTATGCCTGCGCACGACACTCCGGGACTTGGCCTTAGGCCAGGTGGAGAAGGCCCTGCTCCGGCTAAAACAAAGATACTACGACAAGGGAAATAAGGCCCACACCCTACTGGCGCGCAAGCTATCGGAACGCTCCCACTTGACTACCCCTCACCAGATCAAGGATGGTACAGGCAACCTCCTGACCCACCCTCGGGACATAGCTCATGCTTTTGAGGAATTTTACACGGCCCTGTATAATCACCCTGACATCCCACATGACCCTCCACCCCCTGACCTCGCTGACCGTCTCCATGACTACTTGGAACGCAGTGGGATTCCCAAGATCCAGCCTGCAGACCTTCTCTCCCTCAACGCCTCTGTGACAGAGGAGGAACTCACGGCCACCATTAAGTCCTTGCCTGCGCATAAATCCCCTGGCCCGGACGGTCTCCCCTATGAGTACTATAAGACGTTTCTCCCCATCCTCCTCCCGCGCATGTGCAAGTTGTTTAATGCCTTTCTTCAATCGACCCCCATCCCGTCAGATATGCAACGGTCGTTTTTAACTCTGATCCCCAAACCCGACAAGGATCCCTCGCTCTGCGCTAGCTACAGGCCGATCGCGCTACTTAATTCAGATCTAAAAATTTTCACCAAGCTCCTCTCGCTGCGTCTAAACGTGCTGCTCCCCTCATTGGTTCATAAGGACCAGGTGGGTTTTGTCCCTCTCCGCCAAGCGGGGGACAACACCAGACGGGTTATTGACTTGATAGATGTGGTGAACAGGGAGGGCCGAGAGTCACTGGCTCTTAGTCTAGATGCGGAAAAGGCATTTGACCGCCTCAGCTGGCCTTTCCTGTTTGCCACATTAAAACACATAGGGCTCTGCGGCCCCTTCCTGCGGGCCATACAGCACCTTTATACGAATCCTACGTCTCAGGTTAAGACCCCCTTTGCCCACTCACACTCTTTCCCGATAGCTAATGGGACGCGCCAGGGATGCCCACTCTCGCCACTTTTGTTCGCGCTCTGCGTGGAGCCCCTGGCGGCGTCTATTCGTAGGAACCCGGACGTCCGGGGAGTCTCAGTGCGAGGCAGAGAATTCAAGCTGGCACTTTTTGCGGACGATTTTATTCTGACCCTGACCCAACTCAGAATCTCCCTGCCTAACCTGCACGCTGAACTTGATCTATACAGGTCCCTGTCGGGTTATAAGATAAATGCGGCCAAGTCGGTAGCTCTTCCCATTAACATCCCAGACGAGGAGATTCATCATCTAAAACAGTGCTTCCCCTACCATTGGGCCACAGCGGGTCTAAAATATCTGGGGGTGCAGATCACCCCGTCCTTTGACTCTCTGTATAGGGCTAATTTCCCCCCCCTCTACCGTTCCATAAGAGGACTTTTGCAGAAGTGGAAGGCCCACCACATCTCCCTTTTGGGTAGAGTGGCCTCTGTTAAGATGGTCATCCTTCCCAAGCTCCTCTATCTATTCCAGACATTGCCCATACCAGTACCATATGCGGACCTCCGTAAGCTCCAAGCGGATCTGATCCGCTTCGTCTGCAACTATGGGCGGCACAGGGTCCCCCGAACGGTCTTGACAGCATCCCGCACCGACGGGGGATTGGGGTTCCCTGACCTGCTTAAATATCATCAGGCAGCTCAACTACGCGCCGTTACCTCATGGTTCCCTCGGCGCTCTTATAATAAATGGACAGAAATCGAGAAAGTATGGCTGGCACCCGTGCACCCGAATAGCCTGTTGTGGAACGCAGGCGCTGAGGTGGACCCGGGCTGACTTTTGGGACCCATGCTTCACCTCAGGACGCTTTGGCGCAGACTGTGCCGGACGCACGGCTTGAGCTCGGAGCGGTCTCTTTTGACCTCTTTCCTGTTCGACCCCAGAATGCCTGATAGTTTGACCCATCAGATGTCGTCGCCCTGGGCGTCGCGTGATCTTTTCCACTTTGGCCACTTGGTGGACCCCATAACACAAAAACTCCTATCGTTTTCTGATTTGCAAAAGAAATTTGACCTCCCCCGCCATATGTTCTACGGGTATTTGCAGATAAGACACTATGCACAATCATTTGCCCCCGGGCTCCAATTTTCAGCGCCAACCCCCTTCGAAAAACTGGTACTGGAGGGATTCGGCTAGCCGGGGTTGTCGGCCCTGCGGGTGTCCCTGAAGTCTCGCTCTTTCCCCACCCAGGGTAAGCATGCATACATGCTGCGGTGGGAGAGAGAGCTTGGGGAGGAAATCTCGGAGATGGAGTGGCAGACAATCTGGTCTCAGGCGGCTAAAAGCTCTCTTTGTACGTTATATAAGCAATGCCTATAAAATATTGTACTTTTGGTACATGCGCCAGCTACTCTCCACGCCATCTATCCATCCAGCCGGACAGGTCTGGCGCTGTCAGGGAGCCAGGGGAACCTTATTCCATATATTCTGGACCTGCCCTAAGATAGCGACGTTTTGGATGGAGACCCAGCAGTGCTGTCTCGCCTCCTGGGAGTGGTGGTTCCATGGTCCCCAAAATTTTTCTTACTAGGGGTGTCGGCCCTGCGGATCCCTAAGTCCTCCAAGAAATTGTTGAGGCATGTATTGACGGCAGGAGGTGCCTGGTTGCCCTCCATTGGAAGCGCCTGTCCCCCCCCTCTCAGTCTGAACTCTATGCCAGGGTCAAAGATATTGAACTAATGGAGAAGATGACGGCCAGGCTGCGGGATAGCTTGGACACACATGATGCAGTCTGGGCGGAGTGGCATCGTCGGGAGGACCCGCCTTGAGTCGTGAGTGGAACTTCCCCCTTACCCCCCCCCTCCTCTTTTCTTCCTGTCTACCTGCTCCCCTTTTTTTTTCCTCTCTTTTCTCTGACCCACCTTTCAATCTTTTGTTTTCTGTCTTGTTACATCTTCTGCCTCTGCTGCTTAGAGGCTTGTTTTACATGTGCTTACTTTTGTCTTCTGGCAGACTGTGTTTTTTTTTTGGTTGACTGCCTCTAAGTGGAGTCGTTGAACTCCCCCTGTTATCTGCCTTGTGTTGTGCTGTTATATGCTATGCACTGACGTTACTGTATTGTTCCTTTTGTGGCACGGGGGTTACCTCGTGTCTAATAAAAACTGTTATTTGAAAAAAGAAAATCAATGTTTTCCTATGAGAGCCATCTTAACTGGTCCGACACAAGTCAGTCCGACTTTGAAAATACTCCCTGAACTTCTTTGGTCCGACTTTGATCCTACTACAGCCAATCAAATATCATTGAGGCCGGGTTTACACTAGTGCGACAAACGCACTGATATTGGGAGCTCATGTCCCATGAAAATCAATGTTTTCCTATGAGAGCCGTCTTAACTGGTCCGACACAAATTCAGTCCGACTTTGAAAATGCTCCCTGCACTACTTTGGTCTGACTTTGATCCTACTCCAGCCCACTGACTATCACTGAAGTTGGATCAAAGTCGGATCGCCGTCTTGCATGGTCCGACTTTAGCATGCGACTTGTGCTCTGATGATCTTGAGGGGGAACTCCACACCAAATGTTTTTAAAAAAACAGCAGGCCCTACGGTCTGGTATGGATTTTAAGGGGAACCCCCTACACTGAAAAACCGGCATGGGGGTCCCCCCAAGATCCATACCAGACCCTTACCTGAGTACGCAGCCCGCCTGGTCAGGAAAGGGGGTGGGGATGAGCGAGTGCCGCCCTGCCCCATACCAGGTCAAATGCCCTCAACACTGGGGGTGGGTGCTTTGGGGCAGGGGGGCCCTGTGCCCCCTGCCTTAAAGCACCTTGTCCCCATGTTGATAAAAGACAAGGGCCTCTTCCCGACAACCCTGGCCGTTGGTTATCGGGGTCTGCGGGAGGGGGCCCCAGATCCTGACCCCCCACCCTATGTGACGGAGTATGGGGTACATTGTACTCCTATCCATTCACCTGGGAAAAAAAGTGTCAACAATAAAACACACTACACAGGTTTTTAAAGCCTCCAGCCTCTTCTCCACGCTCTCCGGTTCTTCTCCTGCAGTCCGTTGTCTTATGTGGGTTCTTCTGCACTTTTGCTAGCTCTTGCCTGGTCTTCTCTGTTGTCTTCTTCCCTCTGCTCTTCTTCCAATGTTGACTCGACCCTCTCGCCCGTTGTAATGCCGCGTGCGCAACGACTTATATTGGCATAGGGCGGGGTCACCGGGTGATGTCATCCGGCGACCCTGCCCCCTTATGACATCACCGTCCCATTATGCTATGGGCGGTGATGTCATAAGGGGTGGGGTCACCAGATGACATCATCTGGTGACCCAGCCCCATGCCAATATAAGTTGTTGCACACCGCACACACGGCATTACAGCGGGAGAGAGCGAGTGTCAACATCGGCAGAAGAGAAGAGGGAAGAAGACGACAGAGAAGACTGGGAAAGAGCAGGCAAAAGAGCAGAAGAACCCGGCAGAAGACACCGGACCGGGTGATAAGAACCGGAGAGCACAGAGAAGTGGCCGTACAGATCTGAGAAGTCAGAAAAGACCCCCGGAGCTGCCTAATAAATTACTTTAACTACTTTCCGACCGCCCACCGCCGTTAAACGTCATGACTTTAAAGATGGATATCTCGGTAACGGCAGCAGCTGCTGCCACAACCGAGATATCCATCTCTTCTGTGGGCGGGCGGTCAAACGATAATGACGGTCTCCGCGGCGGATTCACCGCGAGATCGCCGTTATCGGTGGCGGGCGAGGACCCCCGCGCTGCGTTCCTGCGACCTCCGCCGCTTACCGTAGCCGTCGGTAGCGGCGGAGGCGATCGGGTCCTCTCCCATGCTCAGTGGGGATGCGAGTGAGGGAAAAATTTCCCTCATCGATCCCTGTAGCTCTGCTGTAGCTCTGCTGTCAAAACGTCAGTCCCGCCCAGCGTCTTAAAGAGACATTTTTTTTTTAATGTTATTTAAAAAATTACATTTTACATTTTTTTTGCATTTAAGCCTAAATATAAGATCTGAGGTATTTTTGACCCCAGATCTCATATTTAAGAGGACCTGTCATGCTTGTTTCTATTACAAGGGATGTTTACATTCCTTGTAATAGGAATAAAAGTGATAATTTTTTTATTTTTTTATTTTAGTGTTAAAAATTAGTAAAATAAATAAAAATAAATACGAAAACAAAAATGTTTTTTTTAAATCGCCCCGTCCCGACGAGCTCGCGCGCAGAAGCGAACGCATACGCGAGTAGCCCCCGCATATGAAAACGGTGTTCAAACCACACAAGTGAGGTATCGCCGCGATCGTTAGAGTGAGAGCAATAATTCTAGCCCTAGACCTCCTCTGTATCTCAAAAAATACCAAAGTAGTACAGGGAGCATTTTCAAAGTCGGACCCACTTGTGTCGGACCAGTTAAAACGGCTTTCATAGGGAAACATTGATTTTCACATGTCATGCGACATGAGCTACCAATAACGGAGCATTTGTCGTACCAGTGTGAACCCCCGCCTGCAGACCCTGACCCACCTCCTAATACTATGGCCTTCTTAACCATATGTACATAATTCAAAATCTGACAAGAAACAATTTTTTTTTCACAATTTACTTTATGGTCAGCCATAGAGAGTGCTGACATATCCCCAACAGTGTTGCTCATCGTCCTTTAAAAAAGTAATTAGTTACCGTTACAAATTACTTGTCCAAAAAAATAATTTAAGTTAGTGACTCAGTTACTACATTGGCAAAGTAATTAGTTACTCAGCAAAGTAACTGACTTTTTTTTTTTTTGCCAGCGTATGACGACCCCCTAATTTTCCAGCTAAAATTTTGGTTTTGGGATATACTCACTGTATAAGACGACCCCTCACTGTGCCATCTGTAACATGCCTCACTGTGCCATCTGTAACATGCCTCACTGAGTGAGGCATGTTACAGGCACAGTGAGTGAGGCATGTTACAGGCACAGTGAGGCATGTGAGGCATGTTACAGGCACAGTGAAGTATGTGAGGCAGTGAGGCATGTGAGGCATTTTACAGGCACAGTGAGTGAGGCATGTTACAGGCACAGTGAGTGAGGCATGTTATAGGCACAGTGAGTGAGGCATGTTACAGGCACAGTGAGGCATGTATGATGACACAGTGAGTCACTGTGACATCATGTTCTCCATATGTTAGACGTCAGCAGCCATCCTCCATTATTCAAAAGCTTGCGCCTCCTCCTCAGGCTGTGACCGTGATAGGCGGAACAGTAATTTTCCCAGCAGAGCCTCTGTTCAGTGTTCTGCCTATCATGGATGTCCTCTCGTCCGTAAAGGTCTGGACGGTCCCTGGGGGAGTCTTTGTGGCCTGCGGTGGGTGTGGTCTGAGCTTCTGGGCTCACGTGCACTTCTATATAAGTGGTGATTGTGGAAGGATCTGTACTGCTGGGCTCTGATGAAGAGGCCCTTGACGTCTCGAAACGCGTCAGCCGGCAGCGACACACCTCTATTCCCCCCTATCTTGGAGCATGGTTCGAGGGGTATCTACCTTATCGTTTTGTTGACAAGCCTTTATACCAATTCTTTTGTGAGTAGTTTTTTAATATTATTTGTAATATTATTTTTAATATTAATTTTAATATTATCTTCATTTAATAAATTGTCAAATGGTAATACACTAGGCTGGTGCGCCTTTCTTTTCCTCTTTTGTCCTCTCGTCTAAGGCCGAGGCTGAGGATGAGAAGGCATACGTGATAGGCTGAACACTAAACAGATGCTCTGCTGGGAAAATGAGTGTTCCGCCTATCACGGACAGAACAGTCAGAGGGGGAGGCGCGCTTTTTTAATAATGGATGGCCGCCGACGGTGACACACAGGTACATGTGTAATTGTGGTAACGCCGTCCAAGTAATGGGGACATCGTTACCGCGAGGGGAAGAGTAATCTAGTAGACTACTTGTTACCTTCAAAAGGGGCATCGTTAGGTAACAGCGTTTATTTTAACGCCGTTACTTACAACACTGATCCCCAAAAGCAAATTGGCAGCAAAAGCAGGTTTATCAGAGCTGAACAACAAAATAGTCATGATAAAAGCTGAATTGCAAAAAAAAATTATAAAAAAAGCTTGAAAAAAATGTACACAAACTAAACAAGAAAAATATGAAGAGAGAGACACTTGAAGGTAGAGGCTAAAGTTAGAGAGGTACTAGAGCACAGAACATTGATGAAGATGTGCTACTTTTATATCTGATTTTTTGTAGAAAATTGGCAGAACATCACAGATCCACAAAAGGAGATGACCTCTCATGAAATAAAAAAAGCTGCACTTTCAAGTGAAAAGAAAGGGGTCTCAGGCGCGGAATGGGTTAAATAAAGATCCACATTATCCACCTAGAAGGTGCTTGTGAATAGGCCCTTCAGGGACCCCCTCCCATACATCACCACCCTTATAAAGGAGAACAGCTTTCTCTCCTCACACAGAACACAAAAGGATCTATAACAAAGACAGAGGAGCAGCTATTGTTTCATTCAACCATCCCTCATCATCCTACCTCTCCAGAACAAATTAACCCTTCTCACCCCAAAGCTTTGTACATGCCGCTCATCACAATGCACAGAGAGATTTCCCTTCGAACAGGCAAGATCAGAAGAGAGGCCAGGGCACCAGGGAGAAGGCTTTCAGATTATCTGTGTGCTAGGTTATGATAGGGGCTGAGCCTTTTTCTCATGTGTTATCCTTTGACAGGAGTACCGCTTGTAGGACAGCTGTGACATGATGTTCTCCGGTGGGCACATCAGATAAAAGTAAAAGAAACACAGGATTTTTTTGATGTTATTGTGTTTCTGCTTACAGCAGAGCTTGCAATCTAAATGAAATTTAAAACACCTACAAAAATTGGCAACTTGACTTTTATATGGTTCATTGTATGTTTGAATTTACCGTAAATATCAAATTTCTGCAGTAGGAGTCCATCTAGTATATGTCATGCAATGCTATATATGATTGTCCTTGATCATTTTACCTTCACGTTTTTTAAATAATTTTAATTTAGAAATGTATCACTCAAACTTTTTTTCGTTTTGGAGTAGTTAGGGCTTAATCCCTTTCATTTATTAATTGTTACCTGCATCCTGTTGGGTAGATTTTGCTTGACATGATCACCGACAGAGCCGGTTCACACTGGGGCTACTCGTCAGGTGACAAGTCGCGTCCCATTCTATTCAATAGAACCGTTCTAATAGGAGCGACGCAAAAAGGTTCTTGTATGACTTTGGGGGCGACTCGGGGCAACTTGCATTGACTTCTATACAGAAGTCATTTTGCAAGTCGCCTCTGAAGTCATCTTCAGGACGCCTTGCCGAGTCGCCCCCGAAGTCATGCCGCCCCAGTGTGAACCGGCTCTTAGGCCGCGTACACACCACTAAATTAATCCGATCAAATCGGTCTGACAGACCGATTTGATCGGATTTGTCTGCTGGGATATATTGGTTTGATCGTGTACACACGATCAAAGCAAAATCCCCGCCAGCAGACAGCGCGGTGACGTTGTGGTGACGTTGACGCCGCCACGTCAAGGCACCAGGAAGTAAAAAACTTCCAGGCATGCGTCGAATCCCTTCGACGCATGTGCGGGCAGATATGTTTGCTGGTTAGCGTACTAACCAGCAGACATGTCGGACGGACGGGTTCCCAGCAGACAGATTTGAAAGCATGCTTTAAAATCTGTCTGCTGGAAAAACCTGTCTGTCCGCCCGTACACACGATCAAATTCGTCTGCTGAAACGGTCCGTCGGACCGTTTCCAGCAGATAAATTCGATCGTGTGTACGCGGCCTAATGTGGTACAGGTATTTTCTGTAGGCCCTGTCAGATTGAGACCCTCGGCTTGTGGGGCCTCCCCTGCAGGGCCTCAGCTAGTCATGATGTGATTTATACTGTTATGGTTGATAATACATTTATTAGGTGCGTATAGCTTTAAGAGGTTTAGTCCGCCATTTTATGTTTAGTCAGAGTGTATGAGAGTCAGTAGGACTAAGTGCTAGACAAGACCTTATGGTGTTGTATTATACTTTAACTTGTAACAAACTTTAAATGTAAGTTCCAAGGGGAATACAGATAAGTCTCTATGATCCACAGCTCTCAGCCAATGGGCTTCAGTCTCCCTCAGCTCTCCACCAATGGGCTTCAGTCTCCCTCAGCTCTCAACCAATGGGCTTCAGTCTCCCTCAGCTCTCAACCAATGGGCTTTAGTCTCCTCACGTCTATATAAGGGGTGGGAGTTCCTGTTTAGAGGAGTCTAGCGCTACACACAGTTTCTGGCAGGTCAGAGCAGAGTTCAGTCAGAGGAAAAGTAGTGCAGGCCAGAGACCTCCCGTTCAGGAGAAAGTACAGCAACTCGCGGAGTACTTCTAAAAAACGAAAGGATCAGTACTTCAGCGAAATTATCGAATCAATCCGTCGTTCCGACGAGAAGCCTCAAGTCTACCGACACTTCAGTAAGTGTATCTATTCTTCAGCCTAGTCAAGCATAGGCCCAGTATTACTAATCCGGCCGCAAAAGCCAAGGATATATGATAAGCCAAGCCCAGGCATTGTCAGCTGTGTGGTCCTCTAGAGACTGTTTTGTGGAACCTTTGCGACACTCTGTGTGAAAGCTGTGAAGATTTTGACACCTGTCTTCATGCCAGTAAAGCCTTCGTTATATTGACCCCTGTTGTGGACTGTGTTATTACCATCCTAGCTAGCGGGGATACGGAGGCCCCTGGAGCTGTAGTTTCCTGGGGTATATCAAGACTACAGTGGCGTCACGTGACAGAGAGGGTAAATACCATCCGACCCTCACTAAGGGTTAACACCACCAGACCCTGGGCTCCTAGCCCAAGAACCAAGCAGCTAACCATCAAGCGCATGTGTGTGGCCGTGGGGTTCATCCTCCCCGGTCATCACACTAAGTCACAACAGGAAGTGAGAACAAATCTCTACAAAGTGAAAGGATTTCTTTTCTTAAATAGTTGGCATCAAAACAGGTGTCCTCACTACAAGATGCCCCCTTTTCTGTTTCTGGGACAGCTCTCAAAATTTGGGATTGTTTTTATCTTTAGTCTTTGAGACAATGGCCACCCAGAAAAAAATCTGTACTCCCTCTAAGAAAACTGTTTGTCTGATTGTCTCTGGCAATACTTTCTGAGTCGCTGACCTGGAACAGGTATGCAAATTAGAAACTTGGAACTCTTGATCTACACACTTGTTCTTGGTAAAATCCCCACCAACTACTAAAAGCAATAGATTAGCATAACAGCTGACTCCTAGCATTTTAAGAAGCATGTGGAAGCCCCCAGATGCTCTCAGTACATGTTTCTTTAAATAGCGTATGATAAACCTCAAAATTATTGCTAAATTTCATTTAAAAAAATTCATAATTTTTTTTACAAATTAAAATAGATCAGAAAAAGACAGTATGGCATTATACTGGACCAAGAATTGCATAACTATTAGATATGTTAGGTAGCTACTAATCAATAAATCGCATGAGTAGCACTGAATATTGTAAGAGGTGATTAGTGAGCTTATAGCGGATGTCCGCTCAAAAAAAAATATTAAAAGCCAGCACCTACAAATACTGCAGCTGCTGACTTTTAATATTAGGACACTTACCTGTCCTGCAGTCCAGCGGCGTCCGCAGCAGAGGACGAGCGATCGCTCGTCACCCTGCTGCTCCCCCCTCCATCCACGGTGAGGGAACCAGGAAGTGAAGCGTTTCGGCTTCACTGCCCGGTTCCCTACGGTGCATGCGCGAGTCGCGCTGCGCCCGCCGATTGGCTGCCGCTGTGTGCTGGGAGCCGAGTGTTCCCAGCACACAACAGGGGGGGGGGGCACGGGATGTCAGAAAAACCCGTCTTTTGCCCGAGACGTGTGGCCGGAAGTGGGTGCAGATACCTGTCTAGGTGTCTAGTTATCTAGTTCTCAGAAAATGAGGAGTACCACGCTGTTGTGGCAGAAAAAGGGAAACTGCAATAAAAAATGGAGAGAGATAAAGGGATGAACAGGGAGTGGTGAGTGAGTGAGTGAGTGAGTGAGTGAGTGAGTGAGTGAGTGAGTGAGTGAGAAACTTATATAGTGCAACACATTCGAACTGAATCGCCTCTGGGGAGTGGTGAACCAGGGGTAATTGAACAGGGAACCCGACAAGGAAACAGACCAATCCACACAAGAGGAGTTCTACTGTTCATATCAAGAAGCCTGTAGAGTCCAGAAATGGGCCTCATTTTAGGGCACTCATATATTCGAGATTCACATGTAACTGTCATATATTGTAGCATTTATTCCTCAATATTCTGTACATTACATAGCGTAATTCCCATATCCATTGTTTGATTGTATAGCCCCTCTTAACCTAACAATTCTCAGAAAGAACTCACACGGTACTCTCAATATTTAGCATAATAACAATAAAGCAGGCCATACACAGTCGAATTTCAAACAAATTTTCCCTATCAAAATCAGAAAGTTCGTTTTTTTTGTGATCCGATGATGCCACCATTGATTTTCGAAATTTGGCCGACCAAACCTTCATGTTGCCGGGAATATTCTTTTCTCTCCGGGAATATTCTTTTCTTACACATGCACATTTTATTTTCTACTACATTTCTTGCACGATTCTCCCATCATTGATCAGAAAATCGTTTGTTTTTCAAAAAATGTGCAACATGTCGGATTCCTCAAATTTGTTTGCCGCACGAAAATCGGCTGTTGCTGCAGCCCACTAATGGTGTGAAATTTATACGAAAATTCTTTGATACGATTTTCTAAATAAAATTCTTTCGAAATTTGAACCGTGTATGGCCTCCTTAAGTCTCTCGATTGTTAACAGCTGAAGACCTCCAGTTCGAGTTCACATGGTCAAGATAGTGCTTTACTTTACATTTCTATATATACTTGATCTATTTTGTTATAGTATTTCAATCGCTTAACAAAATTTGGAAGTATTTTACTTCCTGGAGTGGTGACGTGGCGGCGTCAACGTCACCGCCACGTCACTGCGTCCTAAGCCCGAGGGGATTTTCGTCCGTTGGTGTGTACACGCCATCGGACCAAAATCAGATGAGACATGTCCGCTGCAAACGGTCCGTCGGACATGTTTGAGCGGACATGTCTCATTGTGTGTTACGCGGCTTAAGATGTTGCCATGCAGTTAGTGTTTTATTTCCCCCCAACTGAGAGACTTTGGTACCATGCTTTTGCCTGGCAGTCTTTGAGGAGCAGGAGTCATCATAAGCAACTTGTAAGAAAGTGATCCTGTAGAAACTGATTCTGATCTGAGATTAATATTAAAGCTGAACTCTGGACAGTACTATTCATCTACAATACAAAATGCCCTTTCTTACTTCACACTAAATTATCTAGCACTTTTTATAAGTGCTCTGCTTCTTCCAACTCTTCCTTTGAATCAATGCTCAATCCTGCTTTTGCACCTTGATTTTTCTTTTTCCTTCAGTAGTTCTATATTGAAGCAAGCAGGGCATCATCACACTCACATGCCTATTGAGTTTTTTGAGTGACAGGCCAGGAGGCTTCTGATCTTTCCCGCCCACTATGACCTCACACTGTGATTGACAGGCCAGGAGTCTCTTGATGTTTCACGCTTGTCCAAGCCTGTGATAGGCAGGATATGTAAACACATTCCCTGTGCTGCTGTAGCTACCCCCTCACATACACATTCAAGTTTATACAGTATAATATAAAAAAAAAAGGTTTTAAAATATTTGATTTTTTCATGTTTAACGGGATATAAAATGTATTGTGTGTGCACACAATGTATTGAATAGCAAGGTTTACATAGTAAGATACCCACTCCAGTAATCCCACCCACATCCTACCCTTTAAAGTGGTTGTAAATCTGTATATATACTGTAGCACTACCCAGAAGGAGCTGCTGGTTTAGATTTGGGCCTGCCGTTACCTTACTGTTCTGTACGCTTATTTTAGGTGTTCTCCTTGAAGAGTTGTCCATAAGAATGTCTGCACCAAACACAATGTCTCTTTCAAGGGTTTTATTTAAACAAAGTTCTCCAACAGAGGGGTAAAGGGATGGGGGGAGACTCAGGTACCTTTGCTTTGCGGATCACGAGTACAACTTAGATCCAGAGAATTATCTCAGCTCCACACTTGATTGGCCTACTCTCACTGGCCTAGCAGCTAGTGCGAAGCTCGTCAAAGTCTCTGCCATAGAGTTGATAAGTGTTGTCAGGTCGTCCCACGATCTTCTGCCACAAGATCATGTAAACAACTGCACACTTGGTATAATTCCAACGAAAGTTACACAACTCACGTTGCCAGAATCTTTCAGCCGAGCCGACAGCACAATGAGGTAAATTTGCCAGGGTACGTCCATCAATTGAATCCCACTGGTTCAGCTTCCTTCCGTAGATAAGGTAGCAAAGGCCCATCCCTGGATTAGTAGGCCCCAGAAACTACGAAACAGCTCACACATCCCTGAGGCCAGGAGGGCCCTCAGGTCATGATCGGAAGACGAACCCCCGCCAAAACGGCGTCTGTCCCTTAAGTCCCTATAGATACCCAATGCATCCAGCCTGCTGCCTTTCCAACCTTGACCTGTGGTGACAGCGACACCCACCGTCAAGAGGTAACTTCTGCAACCTAGCTGAACTGAAACAGAACCAACAATTTAGCATAGTCCTCACTTCGGCAGGACATATACTAAAATTGGAACAATACAGAGAAGATTAGCATGGCCCCTGCGCAAGGATGACACGCAAATTCATGAAGCGTTACATATTTTTTTCTGGTATTCTGATCAGTATCCACAACTGGAAACGGGATGAGCTACTGTTCTGGCTTTGATCTCTATTTCATACACCCCGGTATGTTGAGACCTCAGATGGCCTTGCCTTTTACAGTGGTCCATTGCTGTGTGTTCTTGCCTGTACCAGAGCGATCACTTCTACTTGCCTTTACGGAAGAAGTAGTCATTTGACCCTCTCTCTGAAGTTTATTCTTACTCTTACTCCTTTCCCTCTCTTCCCTCCCCCTTTCCCCCTCCTTCCCCTTTTTTTTTTGTTCTAGCTAGTATTGGGTAATATCTCAGGTTGTGCTGTTCTCCTTTCCTTTCTTTTGTTATATGACATAAGAATTGTTTGTTTTCTGAGTATGTATTGATATGTTCTGATTATGTGTTACTGTGCGGTACTCATGTACCCTTGTTGTATATTGCACTTTGATTTTTCTTCCTTAATAAAAACTTTTATTGTAAACAATTTAGCATAATCCTTCCGAGCCAAACTACTGCTCAGACAACTATAATTTAACACATAGTGCCCACTCAATGGGAGCAGGGCGCTACAATACCAAGTGAAGTCATCAGCGTTATGCCGCATACACACGATCTGGCTTTTGCCCAGTCAAAAGCACATCGGAATTTCATCGGAGTAAAATAGAACATGTTTTAAATTTAGACTCTGATGGAATTTCTCCGATGTGGCGCACACACAGTCGGAATTTCCAATGGAAAAAGTCCATCTGACTTTTTCCATCGGAAATTCAGATTGTGTGTACAGGGCTTTAGGTGATACACAGAGATAAAACAAATCCTACATAAGTTGTAGCTGTGTTTCTGCAGGCATTTCTTCTGTAGAACAGGAAAGGATTTCTCCTTAGTTCTAGAAGCAGGAGCAGGAAACTGAAGTCTTTGCAGAGCTGACAGCTCTGAGCTCTGATTGGAGTGCAGGGACACACCCCCCTTCACAGGTAACCAAACACAGCTGTGGATATGAGTCACAGGCTGAGTGCTGCAGCTTCCTCCCTTGATACTTTTTTAACTCTTGGTATCAGGAAAAGAGCTTCCAGAAGTGACTCATGCTGATAACAGCATGACATTCAGAGCTTTGGAGAGAGACAAACACACACTATGGAGGGATATGCTTTTTTCATATTTCATGTCTGAGGTTTAGAACCACTTTAATAAATAATATTCCTATGGAATTATAGGAACTGTAGTGTATCATTGCAGGGCTGCTCAGAGAGTGGATGTGACTACCTGCCTCTCTGATCCCTCCTCCAGGTGCCCAGCCACTCCTGTTTTAAAGCTGCAGGAGCAATGGCATACAGATTTAACTAAGGTCTTTTTCTTCTAAATGGGGCTCTTTAAGTTTAGCAATGCTACATTTTCCTAAATGTATTTTTAAACAGCTGCAAATTTTTTTTTTAGATATCCCGGAGTTTAGCTTTAAACATACTATAGACGTTTTGCTATTGTTCATTCTGCATAGATAACGTTCCAGTAAACAAAAAGTATGGCAGTTAAGTGTGGACACTGATCACCATAAAAGAACACCTAATCTGAAGGTTTCAGGAGACCCGAGAATCAAATGGGTGACCTGCTGTCCATTGGAAAGGCACAGTTGGAACAGGAGGAGCACATGGCTTCCTGTGGTCTTATCCCAGAAAGAGATAAGAAGTACTCTAAAGCCACGTACACACGATAGGTTAACCAGAGGACAACGGTCTGAAGGACCGCTTTCATCAGTCAAAACCGATCGTGCGTGGGGCGCCATTGGTTATTTAACCATCGGTTAAAAGAAAGCAAATTTGCTTTAAAATGTAACCGATGGATTGATAACCTATAGGTCAAAACCGATCGTTAGTATGCAAAACCATCGATTAAAAACCCGCGCATGCTCAGAATGAAGTCGACGCATGCTTGGAAACATTGAACTTCATTTTTTTCAGCACGTCGTTGTGTTTTACGTCACCGCGTTCTGATACGATCGGTTTTTTAACTGATGGTGTGTAGGCACATCAGACCATCAGTCAGCTTCATCGGTTAACCTAAGACAACAGTCCTTCAGACCGTTCTCATCGGTTTGACCGATCGTGTGTACGCGGCTTAAATAACATTTGAATAGTGCTGATCATATGTTTTATTCAAATACATTACTAATAAATTATTTCTCAGCTGTGCATGTAAAATGACCAATATCTGTACAGAAAATTAAACATTTGACATATTTTCTGTGCAGCTTGTTGCTTTATGTTATCTATCATAGTAGGACATAATGTCATTTGGAAGGTTTCCTCTATGAAACAAATTATTTTTTTCATTAACCAGTTTTTGAAAACGATGTCATATTTACGGTGGTCTTTCAATTTTATTGACCTCAGGTCAAATGGGAATGGCCCACTGTGTTTCCTGCAGACAGTCAAGCAGTAGATTTGTGAAAGCACAGAGCCAGATCCTCAGAAGACACAATGCATTGGAACTGTTTGTTCTGTCCTGTTCAATCTCCCAGAGAAAATTACAAAATTTTCTTCTTACAATGTTCAGTGACCTATATTTTGAGTCCAGCATAGCAATATCCACTATTCGGTAACAGAACCACATGCAGCCGGAATGACATACACCAAAAAGATTGGGGTGCAGGAGGCCGTTGTGGCACATTTTGCATTTTTATGTATACTGTTTTCTGGTCAGAATTTATAATATCTTAACATGACTTTTTAGTATATTTTTCTGTTTCATAGTGCTGGAAAATAGTGAAACTTATTTTTACAGATACTAGCAAAAGTGTGCTCATTGCAAAATGGTAAAGTTAGTGGATATTTACTATGTTTTTCCAAATGTAAAGAAAGAAAACAAAATCAATTTTTGGGAGGTGTACACATGTTGTGAGAAGGATGCACTGTAAATAAAAGTTAGGCCGCATACACACGATCAGAGCGGTGCGATGAAACTGGTCTTTAGGCCAAATTGATCGTGTGTACGGCCCATCGGACCGTTGTCCATTGGACCAAAGTTTTTAAACTTGCTTTAAAATCTGTCCGATGGACACCTGTCCGTCAGACCAAAACGATGGTTAGTACACAAAAGCATCGGACCAAAAACCTGCACATGCTCAGAATCAAGTCGAAGCATGCTTGGAAGCATTGAACTTTGTTTTTTCAGCACGTCGTTGTGTTCTACGTCACCGCATTCTGGCCCGATGGGATTTTGGACTGATGGTGTGTACGCACATCAGACCACTTCAGAGGTGTTCCGATGAAAACGGTACGTCGGACCAGTCTGTTCGGTTTGGTCTGATCGTGTGTAAGTGGCCTAAAGGGAGAAGTCTGGGAATGGAAAAATATAAGCATTTATACTCACGTTCATGCTGCAGCATTAGTGTGATGCTGCAGCTGTCCCCCGCTGACCAAGCCAAAGAACTGAGCAAGCACATGAGCGCTCATCACTCAGTTCTTGGTTCACCCTGAGCAGAGAGCAGTGACTGTCAGTCACCGCTCTGTGCTCTGCCTCTGGACGTGACTGGACTGGAGCTGGCTGATACAGATATTTTTACATAGGGTAGACAGCATAGGTAGCGTTTTTTAAGAATAGTTATGGTTACACAGGAATTCCATGTTAATGGATGATTTAGTGAGACGTATGAAAAATTCAAGAGGGACACCCTATGTCAGTGTTTCTCAACTCCAGTCCTCAAGGCCCCCCAACAGGTCAGGTTTTCAGAATTTCCATTATTTTGCACAGATGATTTGATCAGTTTCACTGCCTTAGTAATTCCCACAGCCTTTTCATCTGAAAACATGACCTGTTGGGGGGGCTTGAGGACTGGAGTTGAGAAACACTGCCCTATGTTGACTTTTACTGACATTGTACAAATCGCGGTTTCATCTCCTTATGTACCAGGCACTGAATATAGATTGCAAGCTTGGCCAGACAGGAAAACAGCACCTGATAAATTCTGTGTACGCATTAATGCGTAAGATTCTATGTGCCGTATAAAATCTATAAATAAATAATTCATATTCACAATGGGGAGTATAGATCAGGTCAACTACTAAAAAACACAAAATATGAATGTTTGAGAAGAGGCAGAATACAAAATAAATGAAGAGAGATAGTGAAAATATACAGTAAATAACAGAGCATGCAGGGAAAAACAAGACAGTCATCACATAACTCTTCTTAGAGGGAAGAGATATTGGGGCAGATTCACAGAGAATTCGATTCTCGTAGAGTATCAGAAATACACTACGCCGCCGTTTTTTACCTGGCTCTACGTGGAATCCAGGTAGATTTTGTCCAGTAAACGACGGCGGCGTAGTGTATTTCTCCCGTCGCAATCCATCTGCGCGAGTAGAGGGCGTGAAGCATTTAAAATAGGCGCGTTCCCGCGGCGATCGAACTGCGCATGCTCCGTTCGCAAATTTCCCGCCGTGCATTGCGCGAAAACACGTCGTCACGTCGTAGTAGCGTCGTTTACGTACATTCCTATTCCCGAACGAGTTACATTAAAAAAAAAATATATATTTTCAAATCGACGCGGGAACGACGGCCATACTTTACATGGGTTACGCACTGTTAGACCAGCAAAAAGCTCCTCTAACATTACGTAGCCAAAAAATGACGTAGGCAATTGCGAGGGACACTCGTACCTTCGTGGATCGCCGTAAAAACTCATTTGCATATCCCGACGCATGAAAACGACGCAAACTCCTCCCAGCGGCCGCAAAAATATCGCAGTGTAGATCCGAAGGCTTACGAGGACGTAAGCCTCTCGGATCGAAGCCCGAAGCCGCCGTATCATGGTTTGAGGATTCAAACTAGTGATACGGCACGCAAAATTTGAAATTACTCCTGTCTAACACCAGTTAGAAAGGCGTAATTGCTCTGTGAATCTGGGCCATAGTGTTGTTCTATAAGGGATGATGGAAGAGAGATGCATGTAGACACATCAGAGGACTGAAATTAAAGATGTGTGCAGTAGGGGAATCTGAGGAGTAAGGGATAACATAGACATGTATGAGAGGAAACAAGAAGCGGTGTGTCTCTGTAAAACTCGGATAATGGCATGTTAACCACTTAACCCCTGGACCATATTGCTGTCCAATGACCAGAGCACTTTTTGCGATTCGGCACTGTGTCGCTTTAACAGACAATTGCGCGGTCGTGTGACGTGGCTCCCAAACAAAATTGGCGTCCTTTTTTTCCCACAAATAGAGCTTTCTTTTGGTGGTATTTGATCATCTCTGCGGTTTTTAATTTTTGCACTATAAGCAAAAATAGAGCGACTATTTTGAAAAAAAATGCAATATTTTTTACTTTTTTCTGTAATAAATATCCCCCAAAAATATATAAAAAAAACGTTTTTTTCCTCAGTTTAGGCCGATAAGTATTCTTCTACATATTTTTCATAAAACAAATCGCAATTAGCGTTTATTGATTGGTTTGCGCAAAAGTTATAGCGTTTACAAAATAGGGGGGTAGTTTCATGGCAATTTTATTATTATTATTTTTTACTAGTAATGGCGGGATCAGCGTTTTTTTTTTCAGTACTGCGACCTTATGGCGGACACTTCGGACACTTTTGACACATTTTTGGGACCATTGGCATTTTTTTAGCGATCAATGCTATAAAAATGCATTGGATTACTATAAAAATGCCATTGGCAGTGAAGGGGTTAACACTAGGGGGCAGGGAAGGGGTTAAGTGTGTTCCTGGGTGTGTTCTAACTGTATGGGGGGGGTGGCCTCACTAGGGGAAATCACTGATCTTCTGTTCATACATTGTATGAACAGAAGATCAGCGTTTCCCCCGCTGACAGGACCGGGAGCTATGTGTTTACACACATAGCTCCCGGTCCCCGCTCTGTAACAAGTGATTGCGTGTGCCCGGCGGCGATCGTGCCCGCCGGGCACGCGCACAGGACTCGGGGGCGAGCGGGGGGCGCGCGTGCGGGCCGCCGGCGGCGCGCACGAGCCCCCTAATGGCCGCAGAAGTCCTGACGTAGAGCTACGGGCTCTCGCCCAGGAGAGCCGACCTGCCGCCGTATAACTGCGGTGGCTGGTCAGCAAGCGGTTATGTTAAGGTATGCAGCATTAGGAAATAATACCTGACAGTAAAAAAGAAGGGAGGTAATTGCAACTGTAGGAAAATAGAGAAGTATATATTGTTGGAGTATTTTCTTGAAAGAGAACAGTCAGCATAGGGAGGGTTAGTTGCTATATAGTGCTATACTGTTCCATTTTGCACTAAAATACTATGGATTTGTAAAGCTACGTATGCAAGCACTCTAGTCAGAGTATATAATGACCATCTGATTCACCTCTAGTAGCCATCTTTCTCCTAAGGCTAGTAAACTAGTAAAAGGCTAGTAAACCAGTCTTAAACTATGTATTCTGGTTATGGGTGGTGCTAACTGGCCCTTAGGGAAAATATACCATAAGACAGTTGTAAGTAGAAGTTCAGGTGTGGAGATAGCACCAATGAGCATGGGTATATATCAGGACGAGCAGCAGTCAAGAGAGTAATCCAGTAAACAACTAAGGATCTGAGAAGGCAACAGACAACAGAGTAACCCAGTAAATGTTATCCAAAGGTCAGTCCAGATTTAGATAAAACAGGAAGGCACATGATCAGCCAGGGAACACAATTACAAGCACAGAGGCACAGACTGAGAATGTTTAACCACTTCAGACCCACCCCACCGTCAAATGACGTCATGTTTTTAAAGATGGATATCTCGGTAACGGCAGCAGCTGCTGCCACAACCGAGATATCCATCTCTTTATGGGGCGGATCTGTACATGATAACGGTGGTCTCCACGGCGGATTTGCCGTGGGATCGCCGTTAACGGTGGTGGGAGAGGGTGCCCCCCCCTCCCGCCGCTCTCCCGCGCCCTCCGCCGCTTACCGTAGCCGTCGAGGCGATCGGGTCCGTCCGGCTCCTCAGCGGGGATGTGACTGAGGGAAAAATTTCCCTCGTCCGTCCCCATAGCTCTGCTGGGCGGAAGTGACGTCAAAACATCAGTCCCGCCAAGCGTCTTAAAGAAACATTTTTTTTTCCCTGTCATTTGAAAAATGACAGTTGAATTTTTTTTTATTTCTTTGCATTTTAGTCTAAATATGAGATCTGAGGTATTTTTGACCCCAGATCTCATATTTAAGAGGACCTGTCATGCTTTTTTCTATTACAAGGGATGTTTACATTCCTTGTAATAGGAATAAAAGTGATCAATTTTTTTTTTTTATTTCAGTGTAAAAAATTAAAAACGAAATTAAAATAAATAAGAAAACAAAAAAAAATTTTTTAAAACGCCCCGTCCCGACGAGCTCGCGCGCAGAAGCGGATTTTTAAGGGTAAAAGCTTGACGCCATACCACGAGCGGGTGCAATTTTTAAGCGTGACATGTTGGGTATCATTTTACTCGGCGTAACATTATCTTTCACAATGTATAAAAAAATTGGGCCAAATTTATTGTTGTCTTATTTTTTAATTCAAGAAAGTGAATTTTTTCCAAAACAAGTGCGCTCGTAAGACCGCTGCGCAAATACGGTGTGAGAAAAAGTATTGCAATGACTGCCATTTTATTCTCTAGGGTGTTAGAAAAAATATATATAATGTTTGGGGGTTTTAAGTAATTTTCTAGCAAAAAAAAACAGTTTTAGTCTCGTAAACACCGAATCTGAAAAACAGGCTGGGGGCCCAAGTAGTTAAAAAGGTCCTCTAGGAACCAATTCAACAAGGGGCATGTGGTTTATAGTTCTGCAGAGTTTTCCAAACTCACCCCACTATCAATAACAGCATCCTTCCAAAGATGGGTGTCTCTTATACAGCTGCTAGAGTGGAAGAAAAGATTTATCGAAATCACGCCCATGTCCGGCATCTTAAAGGGCATTAAGGTGAAAAAAACCTGGCAATGATGGCCCCTCCAGCGCCCCCCCCCCCCCAGTTTTACTTACCTGAGCCCGAATCTGCTGTGTCCCCCGGCGTCCTCTTCTCCTCTGAGTCTGGCCGTCGATTGGCTATATTTGCTAGATTGATAGCAGCGCAGCCATTGGCTCACGCTCATGTCAATCACATGCAATGATGCAGCGCGCCTGAGGGTGGGGCCGTGTGATACTGTCGGCGGCTATGACCGTCGGCTGTATCACGGGAGCGAGCCCGCAAGCTAACCCCCTTGGGAGAGCGCTTCCCATGAACCCCAGAAGACCAGGATCGGGGCCACTGTGTGCAAAACGAGCTGCACAGTGGAGGTAAGTATAACATGTTTGTTGTTTTTTTTTTTTTTTTTTTTTTTAACAGGAACCTTTAGTATCCCTTTAATGCCAGCTTGGGAAAATTACTGGCTTTTAAGCTGTTTCCATTTCAGCTAGTGGAATCAGTCCCCTTCCCTTGGTGGTGGTGGCTGCCTTAGTGCTGCTTTTTAGAGTTTATGGCCTGTGCCACACCACAGTAACCGATACTCAGTTGATATTATTTTGCCCTTAAAGTGGTTATAACGGTTTGTTTTTCTATTTATAACAATAGCAAACATCCCTATGCTTACTCTGGTCTGATGAAACAAAGATTGAACTCTTTGGCCTGAATGGCAAGCGTCATCTCTGGAGGAAACCAGGCACCGTTCATCACCTGGCCAATAACATCCCTACAGTAAAGCATGGTGGTGGCAGGATCATGCTGTAGGAATGTTTTTTAGTGGTAGGAACCAGGAGACTAGTCAGGATCGAGGGAAAGATGAATGCAGCAATGTAGAGAGGCATCCTTTATGAAAACTTGCTCCAGAGCTCTCTGGACCTCAGACTGGGGCGAAGGTTCATCTTCCAACAGGACAACGACCCTAAGAACACAGCCAAGATAACAGAGGAGTGGCTATGGGACAACTCTGTGAATGTCCTTGAGTGGCCCAGCCAGAGCCCAGACTTGAACCCTATTGGCTTGTTACTTGTTATTTTTAACTGATAAAAATCGCTGATCGCCGCCATTACTAGTAAAAAAAAAATATTAATAAAAATGCCATACAACTATGCCCTATTTTGTAGGCGCTATAACTTTTGCGCAAAGCAATCAATAAACGCTTATTGCGATTTTGTTTAGGAAAAATATGTAGAAGAATACGTATCGGCCTAAACTGAGGAAAAAAAATGTTTTTTTATCTATTTTTGGGGGTATTTATTACAGCAAAAAGTAAAACATTTTCATTTTTTTTTCAAAATTGTCGCTCTATTTTTGTTTATAGTGCAAAAAATAAAAACCGCAGAGGTGATCAAATACCACCAAAATAAAGCTCTATTTATTGGAAATAAAGGACACCAATTTTGTTTGGGAGCCACGTCGCATGACCGCGCAATTGTCAGCTAAAGCGACGCAGTGCTGAATCGCAAAAAGTGGCCTGGTCATTGACCAGCAATATGGTCCGGGGCTGAAGTGGATAAAGAAACTGTAACAGCAGTAGTCATACTCACAAAAGAAAGTATTTATTTTTATTTTTTTAATTGTCAGTCCACCAGCAAATGGAAATGCGTCTCTGGACACCTGCAACCCGGACCGAAATATTGGAGGGGCCAGATGGCATCGCAAACGGCTGTTTTTCTATCCAGAGGGTAAGCTGCACCACTTACCTATAGACTAAGCTCCCAAGCGCAGGAGATTGTTTTTGTGTTGTGTCCCAGAAGATTGCAGGGAAGGAGGGGGGATAGGTGTAGGTAGGTACTTCCATCCAGCACCGCGGTTCTGCCTTTACAACTCCTTAACTCCATAAACTTAAGCAGTCCATAGATGATTTAATCCTCTTTCCTTTCACCATGCATGGAAGAAAAGAAAAACAAGAGATTCCCCCATCAACATTAAATGTTGATGGGGCAATGCCTCCCGCAGCGCTATTATGTTCTGCCGGCAGGGGGGGCACAAGGAGCCTTCCCGGCCTGCAGAATATACAGTAATAATTATTGATAATGGTTATAGCCGCCTGCAGTAATGTAAAATGTAAATGTAAAAAATCAGACATGCTAGTTGTACCCAAGTTGATCGATGGTCCCTGCTGATCCGGCTGAATTTCAATCCATGTATGGCCGGCCTTACTGTCTAGCCTCTGTAGAATATTTGTGGCTATTGTCCCCAAATAATACACTCTAATATTTATTTCAAGATAAAGCTATCTTATCTCTTCCTCTTACAATGTGGCTTCACCAAGCTGCTTACATACTGACTAGATACTGTAGAATATTTGTGTATTTCTCAGATAATACAGTACATTCTACTTTTTATTGCAGGATAAAACCTGCCTCGTCTTCCTGTCTTTTACTTATTTACTTGCTTATATACTGGCCAGCCACCGAACAATATTTAAGGCTATTTTCTCTCAGATATTACACTCTAGTTATTACTGCAAAATAAAATCTGCCTTGTCTCTTTCTACTGCCTATGCGAGTGCTTGCACACTTTCCTGATGCAACCAGTTTCTATCAAACACATACCTGTGGTCCATATTTTGGGAATAACTGGGAATACAGGATGGGAGGGGGTTCTGGAAATGTGACATTGTTGCTTTGAAGTGTTTTTGTACACTCTGTTTTAACATCTTAATACAATTTTAGGACAACCCACTAACTATAATTGTCTTGCCACTGGGCACTTAAAGGGGTTGTAAAGGTAAAAGTTTTGCATTAAGGTAAAAAAAACATCTCATAGCACCGATACCCCCCCCCGAGTCCCCGTTTTACTTACCTTACCATTCGAAACTCCCGGGCGCGTCCACGTCATCCTCTTCGGTTCCCAGCCTGGCCGTTGATTGGCTAGGCTGGGCGGATCGATAGCTGTGTGGATGACGCGGCGCACCGGGGGGCGGGGCCGAGTGATACAGTCGGCGGCTATGGCCGCCGCTGTATCACGGGAGCGCGCTCGCAAAAGCTTTTCACCGTGCGAGCGCCCTCGCATGAAGATGGAAAGGCTTTTGCGAGGAGGAGCCCAGACAGCCGCCGAGGGACCCCAGAAGACTTTCCGGCCACTCTGTGCAAAACGAACTGCACAGTGGAGGTAAGTATAACATGTTTGTTATTTAAAAAAAAAAACAACAACCTGACTTTAGTGTCCCTTTAATCTGAAATTGAGGGCTTTAGCTTTATTGCAAAGCAAACCGTCCTATTGCTTTTAGGTGTGTTGTGGTTGCTACATCTACGAGCCAATTCAAGCCTATTACCATTTGATAAAAAAATCATGTGTCCTAGCCAAATTTACCTAAAGATTTTTTTTTTTTTAAAGTTGAAAACAAAATATAGATTGGGATACTGCTTCTGTATTTAAGAAAAACTAAAAGTACTGTAAAGTTAAAAAATCTATTACACATCGAAAAAAATGAGGTTCAAGAACATGGTGTTACCACTGCTGTCCATGAAAATTCTACTGTTTGGTAACATCGCATACAGATTATTATTTAAGGTACTTATATAGAGCTGTCAAATTACGCAGCGCTTTACATATACATTGTACATTCACATCAGTCCCTACCCTCAAGGAGCTTACAATCTAAAGTCCTTAACAGACATTAACAGACATTAATACATATACTAGGGCCAATTTAGACTTCTGTCAATTAACTTCTGCCAATTAACCTACCAGCATGTCTTTGGAGTGTGGTAGGAAACTAGAGTACCCGGAGGATACCCACGCAGACACAGGGAGAACATTCAAACTCCAGGCCGGTAGTGTCATGGTTGGGATTTTAACCAGCGACCCTTTTTACTGCTAGGTGAGAGTGCTACCCACTACACCACTGTGCCGCCCATTTAAGGGTATCTCACAGGCACGTAATTTCTAGAACCATTTTTTTTTTTTGCTACATCGCTCTCAAGGTTGCATTAAAAGGACCCTCTCCCTGATGTTAGCTAGATTAACCACTTAGCGTTTGCCCGTTCGCCAGCAATGTACCGTGGACGGGTGACCACTGTAGGCAAAGTGATGTTCCCATATGTTGCTGCCCACTTCCAGGTTTAGGATGCGCTCATGCGTGCCCCCTGCCTGGCACCTGCTGTGATTGCACACAGTGGGAGCCTGTCGGCAAGTCCCGGGCCAATGATTCCTGTCTGAGACCTGCTAATCTGCTGTGTGCAATCACAGCTTTGAGCTCTTGTGTTGGTAAACAACACAGAGCTCTGTACAAAGGGAGCGATCTGTCAGGTTCTCATTACTGCAACGCAGGGATGAGAAACAGAGATCCATTAGTAAAAGCAGCACACTTTACACACATGACACATAGTTAGACACATATTTAAAGGGGTTGTAAAGGTTCATTTTTTATTTTCTAAATAGGTTACTTTAAGCTAGTGCATTGTTGGTTCACTTACCTTTTCCTTCCATTTCCCTTCTAAATGTTTTTTTTTCTTTGTTTTCTTTGTCTGAATTTCTCACTTCCTGTTCCTTCTCAGTAAGGTGTTCAGTAAGCTGTTCTAAATGACTTTCCACTGCTCGGATGATGGTGGAAAGTTTACTGAGGAGAAACCGGAAGTGAGAAATTCAAACAAAGAAAAAAAACATTTAGAAGGGAAATCGAAGGAAAAGGTAAGCGAACTAACAATGCACTAGCTTAAAGCAACCTATTTAGAAAATAAAAGACGAACCTTTACAACCCCTTTAACTCCTTGATCACCCTAGATGTCAACCCTTTTCCTAGCCAGTGTCATTAGTACAGTGGCAGTGTATAGTATATTACTGTATTAATGTCACTGGTGATGTCAGTGGCAGTTTTATTTTATTTATTTATTTTTTATTGGATATGATTTATAGCAAAAAGTTAATTATATTTTATTTATTTTTTCAAAATATCGCAAAAAATAACAAACCCAGTGGTGATCAAATACCACCAAAAGAAAGCTTTGTTTGTGTAAAAAGAATTATAGTTGCCAGGTAAAGTAGTGCAGTGCCAAAGAGAAAAAAATGGCCTGGTCATGAAGAAGGTAAAATCTTCTGGAGCTGAAGTGGTCAAAAATAAATGATTTTGCTTTGTTAAATGTCCCCTATGGCAGTGCCAGATACCTATGCCTTTATTTTGACAAAAGTTTGCCTATTAGGCCGTGTACACACGGCAGGGAACCTCGACGGGCAGAACACATCGTTCCGCCCGTCGAGGTTCCCTGCCGGCCGTCGAAATCGGCGACCCGCCCGTCGGGAATGGCAACCAGCCATTCTTCCAGGCGGGCCGTCGAGCAAATAGAGAGCGTGCTCTCTATTTCTGCTCGACGGGCTTCCCGACGGGAAGCTCGCCGAGAGCGTACACACGGCCGAGGTCCTCGCTGGAATGCACATTCCAGCGAGGTTCTCACTGGTTTTCAGCGAGAACCTCGGTCGTGTGTACACGGCCATAGGCCCCAAAAGTGGTGAGAATTTAAAGGGGTTGAAAAGCTTTGTGTCTTTTCACCCTAATGCATCCTATGCATTAAGGTGAAAAAACACCTTGCACTCTCGGGCCCCCCAGCCCCCCCGTTTTACTTACCTGAGCCACAAAACTCCGTAGGCACCATCCCACCATGCTTTCCCCCAGCTTGCGGCGGCTCTTCATTGGAGATTGATAGCAGTGCCGCCATTTGCTCCCACTGCTGCCAATCAAATCAATGACACGGCGCGCCGATGGGGCTGGGCAGAGGCTGAGTGATACCCTTCAGCGGCTATGGCCGCCACTGTATAACATGGGAGCGCGTATGCAAGCTAACCCCCTTGGGAATTTAGATTTAGAATCCAAAACAGAGACGGTCCCTCGAAATCAGGGACAGTCCCTCGAAATAAGGGACAGTTGGGGGCTATGCCTATAAAAGGCAGAAAATAGACACAAAAGAAAGGTTCTTGGAGGTCTATATCTGTCTGAGATGAGCTGAAAGTTGTACGTGTGCAGAAACAGCGTATGTTATTGCAGGAATGGTGATGTACAAACAGCACAGGAGACATATAGCTCTAAGACTGGATGCATGGTTTTGTACAAGGGAAAGAAAGAGCAGACGAGGATCAAAAAAAGGGGAGTGAAGGAGACAGCATGTACCTGCAGGAGAGGCAATATTGTGCTTCAGCTGCAGAGTGAAAATGAGAATTATAACTGCAGGAAATGAAGCAGTCGGGGCACATAGCTGCAGTTTGGAAAAGAAAAGCGCTTTGTAACTACAGGAGATGTGACATATAACCATATGAAAAATATAGATATTCCACTGCAGGAGAATAAAGAGGAGCTGGAATCCTACAAAACAGGAATGATAAAATGTTGTGTTGCTAGAGGTCATATGTAGCTTAGAAAAAATGAAAATGGAACTAAAGAGAGAAAATAGGCACTTAGGTGCTGAAGATAAGATATGTAACGGCAGGAGAATACGGAAGGGGCATGTAGTTGTGCCAGGATTTGGAGAGAAGCACACAGATGGGCACAGGCCTATAATGAGCTAGCTGCAGCAGGAAGCATAATCCTAGCCATTATCAAACTGTATACTACATAGATTTCATTGACTGCAATGCCTGTTTCTAGTTTATAACATCAATTAATGACTAAAACACAAAATAGGCAAACAGGTTTGTATACTATAATAATTCAGGAGGGTCTGTGCTGGAAAGGGGAGTTTTAATTACTGCTTAGATTACCAAAACATTAATACTTATACCGCATCCATTCAGGAAAGGCTGTAAATGGCAGCTGCAGGGAAAATGGCAAGGTTGACATATGTGGCAGCAGCATAAAGGATAGAGGAAATAGAAGGGAGATGAACAAATAAAAGAAAAAAAATTGCTGCATTTTGGGCCAGTGAACCAGTAACAAATATGGAACTATTGGAAAACAAGGAAAGGTAGGTTTGTGGTGATAAGAATACAAATTTAATTTAGTTTCAGTAAGGCTTATAATATATTTTGAGTATAATTATTAATCCAAGTCTATTATGACACATAGCGGTTAAGGTAGACTGCTTCAAACACTAAAAATTAACCAATGTTCTAAAATAATACTTTTGCTTTCAATTTATAAAAACAATATACTCAATGTCACTTTCTTGGTGCTTCAAAGCATCTCCAAAGCCTCCATAGAAGTCTATGACACTGCTCGCTTATAGCACCTTAAAGTGGAGTTCCACCCATTTTTTTCAGAATGAACAATTTTTATTTATTTTGTTGCTTGTAAATACCTTTATTTTGTAGTCTTTAATTACTTCCTCCTCCTTATTAGCCTAGGCTATTAGGTCACAAGGCTATTTGCAAGGGTTTCTGGGATAGGCATCATGTTTCCCAGTAGTCCTTGCAAATCTGACTGAAACCTATTACATTGCTTGTGCAACACTGAGCATGTGCGAGATCTGCAAAGCTGAAATCCAGGAAGTCATACAGGCTGGCTTCATGATGCCCACACTTAAGATGGCCACGGTCTATTTCTAGATTATAAACTAAATCTAAATGCTGTAACAACCCAACAAAACGGACCTTAGTTTACAGACTAACTTTACTAGAATACATTAAGCTTGTGTATTACAGGGTTATTTACATTTAAAAAGTGAAATTGTAGATGGAACTCCCCTTTAAGCTTCTGAAGGGCTTTTATTCAGTGTTAGCTTTGTTTGTTTTTTGGAGGTATTGCAGGTATGAGATATCCCAGGATGCACTGGGAAAGCAACAAGCGAACTGAAAAGACTTCATAAGCAGCCACTTCCGATTCATGTGTATACATTCTGGAACACAATGTGCAGACATCATATCTGGTGTGCAGCATGGAGGAACATGGATGTCAATGGGTCTGGGAGACTAGCACACAGCACACGTGGTGTGCAACATGAGAATGCTATAGCAGAAATTGAGTGGGGACTGGAGAGAGAGGACTGAGCAGTAGAGGATCAGCAGAGCTGGGGGACCGGAGGAGGAGAAACTAGCAAATGTCACACATGGTGAGCAGTGTGGGAGCAATATAGCAGGAGGTGAGAGGGGCTGGAGGGGGTTATTACTGAGTGGGGGATCAGCAGAGCTGGGGGTAATACTGAGCAGGGGATCTGCTGAATGTAGGTACATAATAAACTGGGGATCTGCTAAATGAAGGTATTAATAAGCTAGGAATTTGCTGAACAAGGATACTAATGAGCTTGGGATCTGCTAAGCGGAGGTACTACTGAGCTGGGGTTTTATGGGGCCTCTGTAAAACAAATAGAAAATCGACACACACAGGGCATTTGCCAAGCTTCATTTAAGCTTCAAAAAAGCATCAGCAAAGCATCACTGAAGCTTTGTTAAAGTGTCACAGAAGCATCAAAAAAGAATGTTGAAGCGGTAGGCACTTTAATGTGTGAAAGTCACAGTGTAAATGACCCCTAAGACGTATATAATAAATATAAAATTAGAAACGACTCAGCAAGTAGAATGTTTTTGCAAACATTGATTTTCTTTTAGAGAAAAAGAAGGTAATCTGATTGTAATATACTGCTAGCCATACATGCCAAAGTGTTTGTAGCAGTGGTGGTTGGTGTTTTTTTGTTGGTGTTTCGGGGGCGGCAAACAACCATCTCCCCACAACACCACAAAACCCCCTTCCTGCTGTCTGCCAGTCCACCGGGACACATACTCCATTGGCGGTGGGGATTGATGGGCACATTGGGGATCGGTGGGCACACAGCGGTGGGGATCAGGCTGCGGCGGGCATCTGGAAGCGTCTCCTGTGTCCTCTTTTCTTCTGAGATCATGGTGGCTTCCGGCGTGTGTTTCTTCCCCTCCTCCTAGGTGTCCAATAGGATGGTCTGACCTTTCAGCCAATCGGGAAACTGGTATCAGACCCACTGTTCCTGCTTGGCGGAGAGGCGATTCAGTGTTAAAAAAGCAAATGTCTTCTTAGCACCTTGGAATAGGTCAGAGTTTAGGGACACTTATTGGAAATATATTATCAAAACTTGGTTATGGTGTTGAAAGCTCCACACTATGCTCTATTGTTTTGGGCACAAAATTGCACCTTTAGCCCTGGGATGGAGGCCAATTACTTATGGTGCCTTGGACCACATCATTCTTTCCCCCTATAGCAAGCGGCTTGCTATGGGGGCACTTGGCAGAGGGGAGGAGCCAGAGCAGCAGTAGGGGACGTGAGAAGAGGAGGATCTGGGCTGCTCTGTGTAAAACTATTACAAAGAGCAGGTAAGTATTACATGTTTGTTATTTTATAGAAAAATCGGTTTAGAATCAATTTAAGGCCTTCTTAGCACCTTGGAATAGGTCAGAGTTTAGGGACACTTATTGGAAATATATTATCAAAACTTGGTTATGTGTTGAAAGCTCCACACTATGCTCTATTGTTTTGGGCACAAAATTGCACCTTTAGCCCTGGTTCACACTGGTGCGTTTTGACATGCGATTTGACGTGTCAAATTGCATGTCAAAACGGCGGCATTTGCCGGCAAAGGCAACATCCTAATCGGCGCTGCAACGATTTCAAATAGTAGTTTCTGTAATACTTTTTGCAATTTCGGCCCGCGATTTACATTGACATCTGCACAGTTGTTTCTGTAATCGCAGCCGAAATCGGGAATGACAAGCGGGAGTGTAATCGTGCGAGTTCAGCTGAACTCCCACGGCTTTATTCCTGCAGCCCAGTGTGAACCTGGGCACATGGGATATTATTTACTTTACCAACACATGTACTATATGCCATACAAAGGGGGTTATTTACTAAAGGCAAATCCACTTTGCACCACAAGTGAAAAGCGCACTTGAAATTGCACTTAAAGTACACTTGGAAGGTCAGTCGCTGAAACGCTGACAGGAAGATCTGAAATGAAGGGAAGCTCTGCTGATTTTATTATCCAATCATGTTCAAGCTAAAATTATGTTTTTTATTGTCCTTGCATGTCCCCCTCGGATCTACAGCGACTGCACTTCTTAGGCTGCGTACACATGATCAAATCTATCTGCTGGAAACGGTCTGACAGACCGTCTCAGCAGACAGATTTGATCGTGTGTATGGGCGAGCCGACGGATTTGTCCAGCAGAAACGATATGTCTGCTGGTTAGTACGCTATTGACGTTAGTACGACATATCTGCCCGCACATGCGTCGAATGGATTCGACGCATGTGCGGAAGTGTTTTACTTCCTGGTGCTGTGACGTGGCAGCGTCAACGTCACCGCCACGTCACCACGCTGTCGTGTGTACAGCGATCAAACCAATATATCCCAGCAGACAAATCTGATCAAATCGGTCTGTCAGACCGATTTGAACAGATTCATTTGCTCGTGTGTACGGGGCCTAAGTGCACTTTCAGTGCAATTTCAAGAGTACTTTGCACTTGCAGTTTGCACTTGTAGTGCAAAGTGGAGTTGCCTTTCGTAAATAACCTCCAATGTGTCAAACTGTAGCATGATTCAAATCACAGTAACAATGAATGCACAACTATTTGCGAATGAATGAATTATAAGCAAGTGCAGTGGCGACCACTGTGATACCCCCACCAATTTTTTTGCCATTTTTTTACCCTATATTTATTATGCCAGAGACGTCAGTCGCTCTTAACAGAATCTTGCCCGCCGTACCATCCAGTGGATGTGCAATTAGCAGAAACTTTATCTTATTGCGAGGGCTTTGACTATACATCTTGGTACCAGCGTGGATAGATTGAATAAAAGGAGACAGAGAAGCGGAGGGTACAGGGAAAGTATGCAGTTTTTGCAGACATTAACAATAGAATATTTGAAGGACATATGTAAAAAGAGTGTATACATTCTAGGTTAAATTATATACAATGGTGATGTAGAGAAGCAGCTGCGGGAGAAAAAAAAAGGATAAGAAACCTTAGGAAAATTGCTAGAAGTCCGGAATTAAAAGCATGGGATAGGCATGTGCAAAAGTGAAAAATTTGTTTTGTTTCGTTTCGTTTCAATTCGTCACTTAATAAATTTCGTTAAGTTAGGTTCGTTACATGTGTTGAATTCGTTTTCGGAATTCGTTCGTTTTCGACCGAATTTCGAAAAATACGGTCGAAATCGAAAATATTTCGACCGTTTTTCGAATTCGTTCGTTTTCGACCGAATTTCGAAAAAAACGGTCGAAATCGAAAATATTTCAACCAGATTAGAAAACAAATAGTCTCTTTTCGAATAGAATATTTTTCGAATTAAATTCGAATTTTTTTTTTTTTTTTTTTTTTTTTTTCGAATTTAGTCCGCGGGTATTCGATTCGGAATTCAAAAAAAAAATTCGATTTCGACCTTTTTTTTTTTTTTCGAAATTCGGTCGAAAATGAACGAATTCCGAAAACGGTCGAAATTTTTCGCTATTATAGCAATTCGGAAATTCGTATGCATCCGAATGTCCGAATAATGGAAAATTCGTCCGAATTTCGATTCGGAACGAAACGAAATGCACATGCCTAGCATGGGATATAACAGTGAGAACGACCAGCTGGTAGTGTGGGAACTGAGCAGGTGTGGAGCGGAATATGAATGTTGAAACAATGTGTTTTCTTTTTTTTTTCAATTGTCCTCTGGTGATTTTGTCATGATCGTGATATGAAGTCCTCCACCAATCTGCACTATAATGTGGTGAAAGGGCTGCCTGGCTACCCATCTGCAAAGGGGTTAACCCTTTCCCTGGAGAGGCCTGGCAGTGGTAAGATAACACCATACAAGTGATACACACTCACAACATTGCTATCTCTGCTCCCTGTCCTGCCTTTTATCTGCTTATAGGGTGAGAATTATCTCTGGCTACACCACAGAAGCTTATTTTATTCACACGGCCCTATTAGAATCAAACAGCCTTGCTCTAGCTCGCCAGACAGGCCTAGCCTGTGGCTGCAGAGCATCCCACTCGCATAAACAAACACATAACCTTGAATAGAAGTTGCCACAGAGCATCCTTGCCGAGTGTGCAGTAAGAAGATGTGCAGAACACAGCTTTCCGCTGTTTTTCAAACTCTCAGCAAAGTGCGTTTTAACCAGTAGACCAAAGCAGCCATAACGTGTATGCGTGTAGATTCAAGGCAGGCTAATAACAGACACAGCAGGGTGAGTGTGTGTTTAGAAATGCGTTCGTTATGGGGAATTGAGTCTCCCGGAGTGGGCAGTTAGCTTTAATTGCAAATGGTTTTCCCATCGTCTCTCGCGGCCCCCCTGCAGCTCACACGCACGTTGGGGCTTCTGAAAATCCTCAGCCTCACTGACACCATTGAAAAGTATATTTTTGCTTATCATTTGGATCCGGTCCTCTGTGGGGGAGGGGGGTTCAGGGTCAGTTCGCTGGACCGGTTCCAGTTTTGGGGAAATATCAACGTGTTTCTGTTTAGTGTTTGTTAACTGGTCTAATTTAAAGAAAAAAAAAAAAAAACATTTTAGAGGTATGCAAATTTCTAATGAATTGTTAAGACTAGCTTTCATCTTCCAGCTGCCTCTATTACCTTATTTCCACTCGTGCATATTTTATTCATTCTCTAACAACTCCCCTCCTATTTCTGGATTCTGCTCCATTGTTGCCTTTTTTTCATTCATCTTTCCTGCTTTCCTTTTTTTTTATCGCTAACCTCTTTCTACTGCCTCTCTTTTATCCCTTCTTCAGCCTTGCTGCTCCCTCCCTTCTTCAAGCTCTCATCCCTTCCACTGACTCCCCCCCTCCTTCTCTCGTGGTACCCATTTTTATCTTTTCTTTTTTTTTTTCCTGCAGGCCCGAGAGATAAAAGGCAAATCTTAGCTTTGCTTTTCCCCTGGATAAAACTCCTTTCCTGGTGCTGAAGATAAGAGATGGTGACCAGTCACACACCTCTCCCCCCTCCTTCTCTTCTCAAGACCCAAATCCAAACCAGCCTCATATGTTCTTGTGAGGACAAGCAGAAACAATTAACCACTGAGGTATCAAACTATAGTTCTTCTGTAGTATGTACACGCTGGCACAAAGTCAGAGACTTTATAGCAGGCTGTTTCTTTTTTATTTATTCCAAACTTGTTTCTCTACATTAAAAGTTTGCGCTAATTATTAATGTAAAGCATTGAATGTTCACCTAATGTCGCGTGCACGCGACCGTTTTTCATGTCAACAATGTTTTTCTCAACGTGATTCTTGTCAAGCATGCCTTGCCTACACACGATCGTAAAAAAATACTTGAGTAAAGCACGGTGACGTACAACACGTACGACGGCACTATAAAGGGGAAGTTCCATTCGGATGGCGCCACCCTTTAGGCTGATAATGCAAATTTCCCTTCTCATAACTTGCTTCTGAGAATGCAGGGTTTTTTTCCCCCATCATTAAAGCCTACACTCAACAGTTTTTCACGACGAGAAAAACTATGACGTAAAAAACAACGAGGAAAAATAGAGCATGTTCTAAATTTTTATTGGCCATTTTCCTTGTTGAGAAAAATGCTCTGGAGCCTACGATTCTTTTTAATGACCAATTGGCATTTTTCTCGTCTTGAAAAAACGGTTGCAGTCATTTACCAAAAATATGTAGAAGAATACATATAGGCCTAAACTGAGAAAGAAATTTGTTTGATTAGAATTACATTTGAAGAAAACGTTTCTAAAGATTTCCAACTGAACAGATTCTAAAATGTGCCATATGCTTTATCAAGCTCATAATCTTAAAAATAAATAAAGACAAAATTAATCGATTGCTGACCAGTGCACGACGATATATGTCGGCAGAATGGCACAGCTGCGCAAAGCAACGTACGTCGCCTTTCAATCGCGGGTCCCACAAACTCGATGCCCATGATTGTGTCACAACAGGGAAATGCCTTTGTAAACAAGGCATTTCCCTGTTCTGCCTAGCAACATTATTATTATTTAGGCATCGCTTTACATATACAATGTACATTCACATCAGTCCCTACCCTCAAGGAGCTTACATTCCAAGGTCCCTAACTCACATTCATATACTAGGGCCAATTTAGGTAGAAGCTAATTAACCTACCAGCATGTCTTTGGGTGTGGGAGGAAACCGAAATACCCGGAGGAAACCCACGCAGGCACAAGGAGAACATGCAAACTCCAGGCATGTAGTGTCAAGGTCAGGATTCGAACCAGCGACCCTTTTTACTGCGAGAGTGCTACTCACTACACCACTGTGCTGCCCATGATAGAGATCTACTGCTCCCTATCATCGGGAGCTGTGATCTCTGTCATGTTCTAGTGAGACCATCCCCCCCCACGGTTAGAATCACTCCCTGGGACACACTTAACCCCTTGATAGCCCCCTAGTGTTTAACCCCTTTCCTGTCAGTGTCATCTACACAGTAATCAGAGCATTTTTATAGCACTGATCGCTTTATAAAAGACAATGGCTCCAAAATAGTGTCAAAAGTGTCCGATAATTTTGCAGTCATGATAAAAAGGGCAGATTTTTTTTTTTTTACCAAAAATATGTAGAAGAATACATATCGGCCTAAACTGAGAAAGAAATTTGTTTGTTTTTTATATGTTTTTTAGGGCTGTTTTTTGTGTTCGGTTAATCGTTTTGGTTTTTAATCGATTAATCGACTAATTCCGATTATTAAAAACGCACATACAGATCCAACTACTTTTAGCTGATCTCCTTGCAGGCTGATTCCCAGTGCAGCTACCAAGCACTGTAAAAATGGATAGCAGGATACAAAGAACACACAAAGGCAGCGCTCGATGGGAAGAGCATTAAAACTTTTATAGTCTTCAAGTAGGTAACAAAATAAATATTGCACTGGAGATAAAATCGATGTAGCTACATAATCTGTAAAAATGGTGCGAGTAATACCAAACGGTACCAAAAGCAGTCATAAAAACATGTAACTAAGTATAATACTGGTATAAACATGTGTACAACGATACCACTGCTGAATCCAGACGAGGAGAGGTTAACATCAGTCCGTCAGCATGTAGATGTCCCATGAAGGGAATTATCACAACTCCCAGTGGATGGCTGTAGAATCCCAGGTTGATAGAGGGAAGTGTAACAGCCCTTGCGTGTGGCAGATAGTAAGGTCCCGCTGGCATGCAGATATGAAGGCACAGCAAAGGAGCCCTTCAGATGGACACGGCAAGCCCCGCCGCTGTCTGTGACGTCACCGGATCTCCGACGGAACTCCCTGAAGGCCCAGAAGCGGTAAGTACCAATCAAAAGAATTTTAATCGATCAAAAAGATTTTGATCAATCAAAAAAATTAAAGATTAATCGATTAATTAAAAGTTAATTTGCACAGCCCTAATGTTTTTGGTGGGTATTTATTATAGCAAAAAGTAAAAAAAACATTTTTTTTTTTTTCAAAAGGTCAGGAAGGGGTAAATTCTTCCGGGGCTGAAGTGGTTAACAAAAAAAAAAACATTTTGCATTACCATTTTTTATGGAACAATGGGTTCAGGAGCATACATTTTTTGCAATTGGGTTTGATAAATCATCAGTTGACAATTTAAAAGGGTTATGCCTTTTACATGCAATGAGATTATAGGACAAATGATCGTCTGTTTTTTTTTTTTTTAGCACGCTAATCTCACATCGAAAATGAAGAGTTTACTAAAGTTACGAATATTCTCGTACGATAGAATAAAAATTCGGAACTGATGTAGTGTGTTGCAGTGTATTTGTATTGTATTTTCGAATGACAACTATACCGATTGAAAGAAAAATCGTACGATCTGGTATCATACGAGAAACACTTTCGTGCTTGTCTCCGATCGGATAATATCAGATGATCTGTCGTGATCAGCTCTCGAAAGCTGTGTAATAATGATCGGATTATAGTACGATCGCTTTTAAAAAGGTATTTTTCCTACCATTTTTATGATCGTGTGTACAGGCCATTAGTCTAGTAAAGGAAAATAGGATTTTTAATTTGCACAGGAAGTTGCACTTTGCATGGGGAATTTTTGGTAAGTATGTGAACAATAAAATCATGCGAAGAGGGTAACTAGACTCATACAAGCGATATGATTTTCTAACGGGAATTGTGCATGCTCCATCAGACAATTGTTGTCAGATTTACGACCGTTTGTATGTTCCATCGGACAATTGTTGTCAGATTTACGACCGTTTGTATGCTCCATCGGACAATTGTTGTCAGATTTACGACCGTTTGTATGCTCCATCGGACAATTGTTGTTGGATTTTTCGCAGACAAATGTTGGATAGCATGCTTTAAAATTTTCCACAAACAATTGTCTGTTCTTGCATTTTTACACGACAAAAGTCCTAAGTACTAACTAACACCTATGCTCAGAAGCTCACCAAACACAACATTAGCAGAAGGTGCTCAAAGGGTGACGCTAAAGAGCTGAAAAAACACGTAGGTTCATGTTTGTTGGCCGACAATTGGGTGCCGTTTCTATGCAAGACAAATTCCTGGCCAACACCCTTTGGACAAAAGTCCTATGCTTTGTCCGCAGAAAATCCGATCGTGTGTACGAAGCTTTACACTTTAGGAGTGTACACATTTTTCAAAATCATGACAAACAGGTTTGATAAATCACCTTTTGAGAACTCAAGGGGGTTGATAATAAGCTGTCCCTTGCAAAATGCAACTTCCCTTGCAAAGTGAACAGCCTATTTGCTTTTAGTAAATCAATCCCAAAATCTCTAATAAATGTTATCTGGAGTCGCAGGGTATTTTTCTAGACTGATTACTAGGGATGAGCTTCGAGTTCGAGTAGAACTCATGTTCGACTCGAACATTGCCTGTTCGCCGAACAGCGAACAATTTGGGGTGTTCGCGGCAAGTTCTTGTGAACTTTAGAACCCTATTAAAGTCTATGGGACTCGAAAGTTTGAAATCTAAAGTGCTAATTTTAAAGGCTAATATGCAAGTTAGTGTCCTAAAAAGTGTTTGGGGACTCGGGTCCTGCCCCAGGGGACATGTAACATTGCAAAAAAAGTTTTAAAAACTGCAGTTTTTTTGGGAGCAGTGATTTTAATAATGCTTAAAGTGAAACAATAAAATTGGAATATTCCTTTAAATTTTTTACCGGGGGGGGGGGGTGTATATTATGCCTGTAAAGTAGCACTTGTTTCCCGTGCTTATAACTGTCCCTGCACAAAGTGTAATTTCTGAAGGATTAAAAGTGATTTAAAATCACTAGTGGCTTTAATGAATTGACGGCTCCCGGCAATACAGAGAAAAGCCATTCATAAAAAATAAAAAAAAATGCATGGGGGTCCCACCAAATTCAATTAGAGTCTGGTGTGGATTTTTGGGGGGGAACTCCAAAGCATTTATTTTTTAATTTGGGGTGGAGTTCCCCTTAAAATCCATACCAGACCTGAAGGGTCTAAATTGGATATTTGGGGGGAACCCCATATCATTTTTTTTTTTGTTATTTGATGCGGGGTTCCCCTTAATATCCATACCAGACCTGAAGGGCTTGGTAATTGAATTTGGGGGACCCCTGCGCATTTTTTTTATGAATGACTTTTCTCTGTATTGCCGGGAGCCGTCAATTCATTATATCCACAAGTGATTTTAAATGAATTTTTTTCTTCAGAAATTACATTTTGTGCAGGGACAGTTCTAAGCACAGGAAACTAGGAATATTTCAACTTTATTGTTTCACTTTAAGCATTATTAAAATCACTGCTCCCGAAAAAACGTCCGTTTTTAAAACTTTTTTTGCATTGATACATGTCTTTCTGGGGCAGGACCCAGGTCCCTAAACAATTTTTAGGACAATAACTTGCATATTAGCCTTTAAAATTAGAACTTTAGATTTCAAATGTTCGAGTCCCATAGACTTTAATGGGGTTCTAAAGTTCACACAAACTTTTGGTGTGTTCGCAGGTTCTGGTGCGAACTGAACCTGGGGGTGTTCGGCTCATCCCTAGTGATTACTATAGCTAAACAACATTGTATTTAAATACTGTGCATGGTATATACGTGTATTTATAATGAAAAACATGTTTAGCTGTATGCTTGTCAGTAACGTTAGTGTGTGTAAGGGCACATTTTGTTGACTTCTATGACTAAGCCTCAATGGGCTGAGTGAAATGCGTCAGCAGGCATGGTCTGTGAAGTGGAGCAGGCTGAGGCTGCCTTGTACACATACTGATACAAATGAGATTGAAGCAGCAGCAGTCATTGCTTCTATGACATACACTGGATAGTGACACTTCATGCTGGTGTTCTGCCGAGCTGGTTCCTCCTATCGAGATGGTTCCCGCTGGAATGCGCAGGCGCAATCCGAGGCGATGGAAATCTCAGAGCGGGAACAGCTGTAGACGAGCTCACTCCCGATGCCTGATTATAGATGCTGCCAATGCTTGGTAATACACTGCGATCTATACAGCAAGGGGCAGCAAGGGGCGGATGTGATATTGACCAGTGCTTTTTTCATTGGTTATCCACGCCGCTCTTTACAGCAAGGGGCAGATGTTATATTGAGCAGTCCTTTTTTGGGGGATGGTTTTCTCAATAAAATAGACATCTCACATCCGCCCCTTGCTGTATAGAGCGGCGTGGATAACCAATCAAAAAAGCACTGGTCAATATCACATCCGCCCCTTGCTGTGTAGAGCGGTGTATACTATGGAGCGCAGTGTATAAGCAGGCATCAGGAGCGTCTAAGCTGACAATCAGCTGTTGAGGTTCGGTGATTTTCGTGGCGTCCTATTGTGCATGCGCCTCACCTGCGCAGTCAAGGCAGGAACCTATCTGATGGAGGAACCAGCTCGACAAGGCACCCCTACTCCTAAACACCAGTGGGACAAAACATGCTTATTTTGCTTAGAGCAGCACTACAAGGCACAACCTTTTTTATACATAATTTTTAAATATATTTTGTTAATCATTTCTATAAAGTAGGCAAAAAAGGACCCTAAGGTAGCAGCAAAGTATTGTTTCACCTGTCCACGGCAAGAAAACCTGCTGAACAAGAATGTGTCATAATTCAGGTTCTCAAAAAATCCTCCTGGGATACTAATCTAAAAATATATAAGGCAAAAGTTGAATTTATTCAGCAGGAACACACAGATCTATGCTTAGAGGGATAAGGTATTATTGCACAAAAACGCCAAAACCTTATCCCAGCTTTGAAGCAAGGTAGAGGGGGCATCATGGATAGAGGCTACCTACCTGCTTTAAGAGAGCTTGATATCATAGAGAAAAAAATGGATTGTAGTTTGTATGAAGAACTGAAAAATCATCTAAAGCTGGGTGATTAAACAAGGCATTGACCCAAAACAAAGGAGGAAATCAAAACAGACTAGCTGAAACAGAAGAACATATTCTGCATAGGTCATGTAAGTCCAGACCTCAGTCTAATAGAGATGCTGTGGCATGACCTAAAAAAAGATATTCACACAAGGAATTCCAAAAATATGAATCAAATGAAACAGTTTTGGAAAGAAGATTAACGTCACTCATTTAATGATGACCTGTTATAAGAGAAACATGGGTTGCTATTGCTTATTTAGAATATGCTGGTTGCCTGGTTGCTATGCTGACCCTCTACTTAGCTTCCAAATCTAAAGCCACTACCCTGAAAAACTATGTGGGTAAAGACGGCTGACTTCTGTTCATTTTTCCATATATGCATGCTTGCTTCCAGTCAGTAATTTGTTAGTGGGCTAGAACAGCCCTCAAAATTTCCACTCGCCTACTAGCATTTGGCGAGTGGATTTAAGCTGGGGGCGAGTGATGACAGGGCTGCCTGACCAATCTCCCTCCAATCTGTGCCTACACTTAGAGTCTCGATGAGATTGGCGGCCGATGAGGAAAGGTGCATGCTCGGGAAAAGTAGTCTGGTGAGGCCGCGCACAGGCAGAGCAGTACACAGGTGCTCTCCTTACAATTCTCATTAAGCCATGGGACCTAACAGTATGACCTCTGTGAGCCTGACCCCTCCCACCAATGTAGCAGGAGAGCAGAAAGTAATGAGTGAGGTGGAGGATTGCGAAAATTACCACTCCGGTGCAGCGCTCACTGAAAGTTGCCCTGACATGAGAGTGGCAGCCTTCCAGTTTGTGCAGTTTTCTTCTCCTTGTGCTCTATGTAAGTGTCCAACAGTTCAGCCTGTGCGCCCTGCTATGGTGTCAATGGCTGTGCAGTTGTGTAGCTCTCAGCGCTGGATTGTACTCCCTCCCGCTGTACTGCAGCTTCTCTCCCCACTGCCAGCCTGAATAAAAGGGGGAAGTGGGGACATGCAAGCGTGGAGCCGCACACACAGGCTCCTGATGGTGAGATGAATGGGAGAGAGAGAGAGAGAGAGAGGGGATGGATGGGCGTTGCAGAGGAGACAGCAAGAGAATGGGGAAGAGACACAGTTCTAGTGCCCTGTCCCTCTGGTCTGCCCCCAGTGCCCTGTCCCTCTGGTCTGCCCCCAGTGCCCTGTCCCTCTGGTCTGCCCCCAGTGCCCTGTCCCTCTGGTCTGCCCCCAGTGCCTTGTCCCATTTTGTTAAAATTGTTGTTGGTAATATTTAATTTTGTACCTTGATTCTGCATAAAACATTTAACAGTGTCATTCCATGAGATAATCTACGAGCGCGTGTTTACGGGTGCAATTAGGCGCAGGGCAGTGTATGAATTAGGTGGGGCAACTGGTGGCGAGTAACTCTTGAAGCCTGGCTAGTAGCTCAGGACTTGAAATTTTGAGCCCTGGGCTAGAACAACATTTTGGCAAAGAGAGTTTTTCAAAAGTCAGTACAGCCAGGTCCTGACAAACTTACTTTAAAAAGAACACGTCTAAAAAGTCACAAACCCACCAGAGACTTCACTTCCCTTAGCCAGTGGAATGAAGTCATATTGGTGGATCTGCCATCACTTCTCTAGCTTTACCTGCAGATTGGGACTCTTTCTTGTGGTGTGATGCTTTGTAGAGCTAACTTATTTGTACTGCAATTAGGGCTTAAAGGGGTTCTAGAGGTTTGTTTTTTTATTGTCTAAATAGGTTCCTTTAAGCTAGTGCATTGTTGGTTCACTTACCTTTTCCTTCCATTTCCCTTCTAAATGTTTTTTTGTCTTTGTTTTCTTTGTCTGAATTTCTCACTTTCTGTTCCTCCTCAGTAAGCTGTTCTGGCTGACTAACCGACCTAGTGTGATACCGTATGACAAGGTTTTTTATTAAAATATTAAAATCAATAGTTATACTCACAGAGTTGAGTTTAAAATCAAGCCCTGAAAGACAGCACAGCAAATGTACAACAACATCAGCAGGACACAATAGTTGCTTAAGTCCAATGGTATCTATCTGATGTTGGGGCTGACGCGTTTTGGGGGCGTACCCCTTTCTTCAGAGCCTCGGTGGTCTGCAGTACTTAAGCAACTATCGTGTCCTGCTGATGTTGTTGTACATTTGCTGTGCTGTCTTTCAAGGCTTGATTTTAAACTCAACTCTGTGAGTATAACTATTGATTTTAATATTTTAATAAAAACCTTGTCATACAGGTATGACACTAGGTCGGTGCGCCCTCCATTCTTTTTTCTTTTTCTTAGTTATATGAATTCGCACAATTCTGAGGAGGGCTGCAAGACATTGGAAGATATTTTTTTAATTGGATTACACCGCCCCATACTATAAAATACCGGAGCGCAGGAGAATGGTGTTTTGTATGCTGGCTGACTAACCCCCATGGATGATGGGGGCAAGCTTACTGAGGAGAAACAGGAGGTGAGAAATTCAGACAAAGAAAAACATTTTTTAGAAGGGAAATCGAAGGAAAAGGTAAGTGAACAAACAATGCACTAGCTTAAAGGAACCTATTTAGAAAATAAAAAACGAACCTTTACAATCCCTTTAAAGGGGTACTAAAGGTTTGCAGATTATTTAAAAAACAAACATGTTATACTTACCTCCATTGTGCAGTTTGTTTTGCACAGAGTGGCCCCGATCCTTGTCTTCTGGGGTCCCACGGCGGATCTCTCGGCTCCACCCCTCTGGGAACCGCACTCCCAAGGGGGTTAGCTTGTGGGCACGCTCCTGTGCCATACAATCGGCATTCCATAGACGCCAATTGTATGACTTGCCCCCCCCCCCCCCCGGCGGCCGCGTCATTGGATGTGATTGACAGCAGTGGGAGCCAATGGCTGCGCTGCTGTCAATCATCCAATGAATAGCCAACAAGACCAGGGGAAAAGCAACGTGAGATCGCGCACACAGAGATTCAGGGCTCAGGTAAGTAAACAGGGGCATCGGAGTGGCGGTGACTGCAAGGTGTTTTGTCACATTAATGCATAGGATGTATTAAGGTGAAAAAACAAGAAGGTTTACAACCCCTTTAATTACTATTTTAAACATGTAATTATCTATTTTACACACCCACCTCTATGTGTATGAATTGATGGGCTGTATTGTGTTTCTCCTCGGCAGGATTTACACCACTTGCATTGTGTTTAGTGCATGTTGATGCTTTAATATTAACTTGTTTGTATTGCAGTAAAGGGAAACAATAACAAGATATTGATTACGTCATGCTCCCACATCATTGAAAAGCAAGTGGACAGGAACACTCCACAAGCTGTTTCTCTCTGCTGTGTTTCACCCTCTAATGGGGCTTAATCATACAGTGAGGGAAGGGTAGGCCTGTGAATGTATATACGGAGACCAAATTTGTCAATTTATTATTATTTATTAATTTATTCCTCCACCCCAAACTCGCTCATCCATGCCCTTATTGACCTTGCTTTGTGCACTGGTCCAAATCATTTGGTGGAGGGGGGATTATGGTGTGGGGCTGTGGACAGCCTTCCCAGAAGAGTTGAAGCTGTTATAGCTGCAAAGGGTGGGCCAACTCTATATTGAACCCTATGGACTAAGGCCTCGTACACACAACCGTTTTCCTCGACAAAATCTGTCAAGAAACTTGGTGGCAGAGCTTCTTTGCCGAGGAAAACGGTCGTGTGTATGTTTTTCGTCGAGAAAACTGTCGTGGATCTCGACTAGAAAAGAGAGAATAAGTTCTCTTTTTCCTCATCGTGTTTCTCGTCGGGCTGGTTTACGACGAGAAACATGTTTGTGTGTATGCTTATTTAGCGCCCCCTTTCTTTCAGAAAAGGCGATATGCTAAAGTTAGTGGGAGAGTGGGAGAGATATGTTGCTCCCACTCCTAATTTTGCTAAATTGGGCTGCTGTCAGCCCTGAATTATCCTGTGGGTCATTCTGTGCTTCAGAGATGTAGTTCCATCTCTGGGTGACAGGTGGCGCCAGAGGGATTCAGGCAGAGCTACTTTTCCCCAGCAGCCAATTGGAGGAGTTTTCCCTCTCGCGGAGCATGCTGGGGAGGGGTATAACTGTGGCAGACGCCATTTTCCGGGGTTCTTCGCGGGTTCTAGGTGCGGCACCTACCTTCAGGGTGTGCGCACCCATTACTATTGAAGAGATCCTAAGCTGTATGCTGTTCGGTGGGGGATCGGCTTGAGGAGAACCAGGAGGCAGGTGATCCAAAAGGGCTTGAATGAACCATCAGGGATCTGGCCACCAGGGACTGACAGATAACCATAGACTGTCAACTGGTGACCACTTTCGAAAAGGAAACCTTCTGGGAGGATTTGCTCCCAGGTCTTCATCTTCATCTTGAAACTTTAAATTCAGCTAGAGCCAAGTCAGTGAGAGAAACTTGTTCCTCCCAGCAACCTTAAGTGACATTCTGGCTGCCAGGCTTGTGGCAGAAGTCTGTCCGGAGGCACTTTACACACTCTGGCTAGAGTGGCGACGAACTGTACTATTGCAGAAAGCAGGACTGCTTTCTTTTTCATCCAAGCCTAATACCGCAACGTTATGTCCTTTCATCAACCTTTTCTATCTACCTCATGTTGATGTTGGTCATGTTGGACCAGGAAATAAAGCATTCAGAAAACTTCAGCGGCCGGTTTGGGCATTCTCTTATTGCTCTGCTCACAGAAATCACCCCTAGACAACACACAAGGGTAACTTAATACGCCAATCTAAAATCAATCAGCGGCCCTTGAGGGGGTATCGCTACACTTAGAAACCTGCGCATGCTCAGAATAAAGTATGAGACGGGAGCACACCTTCGGTAAAAGTAGCGTTCGTAATGGACATAGCACATTTGTCACGCTGTAACAGACTGAAAAGCCGAATCTTCTCTCACTAAACTTTTACTCAACACACAGTTACATGAGATTAGTAAAAGCAGCCCCAAGGGTGGCACTAGTGGAATCAAACTTCCCCTTTATAGTGCCGTCGGACGTCACCGCGTTTGAGAACGACGAGATTTTGTCTTGCCAGTGTGTATGCAAAGAAAGCTTGACAAGATTCTGGACAAGCCTGACAAGGAACTCGTCTTTTACAACGAGATTCTCAGTCGTGTGTACGAGGCCTGAGACTGTAATCACACACATAGGTTGGACTTGATGGACTTGTGTCACCTACTATGTAACTGAGATGCCATTAAATGTCATGTGTGTGTAAAGGCAAGTGTCCCAACACTTTTGGTCAGGGCTTTTTTTCTGGGGGGAACTTGGGGGAACTCAGTTCCACCACCTTTGGCTCAGACCCTTTGGTGCCCGCTCACCACAATCACTTGTGAACACAGAAGTCTGGTTTCTGTGTTTACAAGTGACAGCTTTGTAACCCCCTGAACTCTGCACTCTGTATGTAATGCAATTCTGGTATTTAATGCCTCTTTAAGACCCTTCTACTGTTTGTGAAATCTGAACGGGTCGTGGTTGAGTTCCTGTACCTATTTTCTGAGAAAAAAAGCTCTGCTTTTGGTAATATAGTGTATTAATATATATGGAGCTGCATTGATTTGTGTTTTCTATAACTGTCTGGAACTCAGTCTAAAAGTCCCTTATTTCTCATAACAAATTCTGATCCACAATGCTTCACACTATTGAAGCCATACATCTTGGCAAGAAACCTGCAGTTAGGTCATGAGTAAACATTGTGAACCTGTGTGAAAAGGGGAGAAAGCTGACAATGGATTCCAGCTGAATAACACTATTGCCACAAGCCGAATTCTCTGCAATGCTGCAGGTGTAGTGAAGCAGATAGGAAATGATGAGAACAAAAGCACGGACATTTACTGGTTTCTATAAACATACAGCACACATGACTATGTTACAAGTGCAAATCTGCTGTTCAAACCGGTATAAAGTACAAACCGCATTCTCTGTGGTTTTGAAAAATGCTGACTACAATGGCGATCTGGATTACAACATCACGGGTTGATGTGTGTACTCTCCTGTCCGTATTTTCCTTGTCAAATTTTTTTATTGATTACACAGCAAATAACAGGAAAGTCAATCGCATATACTGTATATAAAGAAGCTCTTTGCAACATAAAACTGTGCACAAAGAAATCAGGAAATATCATACACGTTATATATAACTAAATACAACCTAAAGGGGATAGAGGGAGGTTGTGTAGAAATATAGTCAATCTAATACTGTTTAACTATAACAATTGTAATTGCCAACGGATTGAGGGTACAGGTAGTATACAGTAAGATACTGAGTTATCAAAGTAAAAATAGGAGAGAATGTAGTTCACAAGGTCGATCCAAGCACCAGCACAGGATACATGATGCGTGTTTGCATCAGCTACCATGGCAGGAGAACAGATCCATTAAAAGTAGGTGGTAGGTAATATTTTATCCATGGGTACCATGTTTTTTTCAAATTTGGGGATTTGGTCTCACTCAATAGCCACCATTTTGGCATGAGACATGGTATCATTCATTCTATGCTTCGTCCCAGCCATCACCAAAGTAGAGGATTTCCATGCCCTTGCCAATGTTTGTTTTGCAGCCTTAAGGAGTTGAACAGAAAGTTTGAAATTAGTATGTGGTATCTGGTTTCAAATTAAGTAATGCCGTGAATGGGCTAGGGCGTATCAACAGTTGAAACATTCTGGAGGCAATTTCAAAAATTTCATTCCAAAAGGTATCGGACAGATCCACCAAATATGTAGATGCATACCTGATTCAGAGCAGCCACAAAAGCAAAGAGCAGAGTGAGTGGGCGCATATATGGCCACTCTGGTTCGTACAAGGTACCAACTGGTTAAGACTTTGTAATTGGCTTCTACCGCCAGAATGTTAGGTGAGGATGATTTTGTTACCGCCCAGATCCCAGACCAATCTGCAAATTCAAGGGTTCACCCCAGGTCCTCCTCCCATCTCTGGACATAGGTTGGTTTGTCCAAGTCAGGGTTAACTAGAAGTTGAGTTTAGAGGGATGAAATTATTCCTCTGGCATGAGGGTTTTTCTTGCATATAGATTTGAAGTTGGAAAGTTGGGTCAGGGGAGTGTCTATGTTTGTAAAACGTGTAAAAAAGTTTTTAATTTGGAGGTATCTGAATGGCTTTGAGTTTGTTATGTCATAGTTCTCACAGAGAGTTGGGAGGGAAGAAATAACTTAGGCCGCATACACACGATCAAATCTATCTGCTGGAAACGGTCTGACAGACCGTTTCAGCAGACAGATTCGATCGTGTGTACGGGCAAACAGACGGATTTGGCCAGCCGACAGATTTCAAAGCATGCTTTGAAATCTGTCGGCTGGGAACCAGTCGGACCGATATGTCTGCTGGTTAGTACGCTAAACAGCAGACATATCTGCTCGCACATGCGTCGAATGGATTTGACGCATGCGCGGAAGTGTTTTCCTAGTTACTTCCTATCACCGCCACGTCAGCGCGCTGTCTGCCGGCGGGGATTTTGGTTTGATCGTGTGTACACGATCAAACCAATACATCCCAGCAGACAGATCTGTTCAAATCGGTCTGCCCGACCGATTTGATCAAATGTATTTGCTCGTGTGACAAATTCCCGAAGCCTCAAGCCGCGTACACATGACCATTTTTCATATCATGGAAAAAAACGTTTTTCTCGACGTGATTCTTGGTGACGTACAACACGTACAACGGCAATATAAAGGGGAAGTTTCATTCGAATGGCGCCACCCTTTGGGCTGATTATGCAAATTTCCCTTCTCATAACTTGCTTCTGACAGGCGCGTTTTTCCCCTATCGTTAAAGCGTACACACAACCGTTTTTCACGACGTGAAAAACGACGAGAAAAAATAGAGCATGTTCTAAATTTTGAATGCCCATTTTTCACGTCGAGAAAAATGCTCTGGAGCCTACACACAATCGTTTTTAATGACCAATTTAAAAAATGGTATTTTTCTCGCCATGAAAAATGGTCGTGTGTACGCGGTATCAGGATTTCCGAGGATGTCCAAACCTTAAATGATTTGGTGAATATCCATGCAGGATAAAAAGCAGGGTTTTTAAAGCGGAGTTCCACCCAAAAGTGGAACTTCTGCTTTAAGCACTCCTCACCCCTTTACATGCCACATTTGGCATGTAATTTTTTTTTTGGGGGGTGAGTGGGCCTGAGCGTCTCATCCTCCCGCCTTAGGCGGCCCCTCCCTCTAGGCGATCTCCTGGGACACGTGACAGGTCCCAGGAGATCGCCTGTCCACTCATAGAGTGCAGCGCAACTCGCACATGCACAGTGAGTGCCCGACCGTGAAGCCGAAAGCTGTCACGGCTGGGTGCCCACACTATGAATGGAGGCGCCGGTGGAGAGGGGGGGAGAGGAACGGAGCTGGACCGTGGAGCAGGTAAGTCTCCGTTTATTAAAAGTCAGCAGCTACACTTTTTGTAGCTGCTGACTTAATAAACAGTAAAAGGCTGGAACTCCCCTTTAAGGAAGGAAAAAAGAGGGTTGTGTGGTGACTGTAAGTGACTGTAAGTGATGTTTAAATTTAAGTTTGTCCCAAAGGGATATAAAATGTTTAGTTATGGGGTTACGTACACATCGTCGGTCTTTGTGTTGAAGCCATAGCAAGTTAGAAATCGATAGAGGGTCACAATCTGATGCTTCTATGATTACCCATAAAGGGATTTCCTGTGTTTTTGGAAAGACTAGCAACTGACCGTATTTTCTAGCATTTTTTGCATCAAACAAACAAAATAATAATATATAAATGCACATGTATTTGCGTAAAAAAAAAAGGTGTTAGATGTGTTAGAATGGTCCAGTCGAAGTCCAGACCTAAATCCAATTGAGAATCGGTAGCAAGACTTGAAAATTGTTGTTCAGACGCTCTCCATCAAATCTGACAGAGCTGGAGCTATTTTGCAAAGAAAAATTAGCAAAATGTCACTCTCTAGATGTGAAAAGCAGGTAGACACATCCCCAAAAAGGCTTGCAGATGTAATTGCAGCGAAAGGTGGTTCTACAAAGTATTGAATCAGGGGGGCTGAATACAAATGCACACCACACGTTTTACATATTTATTCGTAAAAAAATAAAAAAAACATTTATCATTTTCCTTCCATTTCACAATTATGTGCCACTTTGTGTTGGTTTATCCCATGAAATCCCAATAAAATACATTTAAGTTTTGGTTGTGACATGGTATGTAGAAAAAGTTTAAGGGGTATGAATACTTTATCAGAGCACTGTATGCTATATTTATTGCAATGTATCAGTTATACTTAATTGTGTCATTCTGCCTCCAGTTTTGAGTTTAGCTTTGCAGTGATATCCCACCTCCAGCACACACACACACACACACACACCTTTGTCTGTCTCCTGTACCCTTCCCTCAGCACATAGAAGCTCTACTTTTCCCAGAGACTTCTCACTTGGCAGTGCCCACACTTACACCACTAAATTTACAAGCTGAACATCATTTTCCCACACATATTGCTCACTGAGCGTACACAATTTGGAGTTTCAGCACTCAGAGTAAGTTTAGCATCAGTCTGCGAAAGTAATGTTTCTCAGTGATCAGCTGTAACAGAATGGGCATTAACCCCTCACTGACCTTCCCCAAGCTTCTGAGCTGTAATCTCTCTGCTGGGTACATGTTCCCAAAGTGATCAGTATCAAGCATTTGTTCATTAACCCTTCGGTAGTGAGTGTGCAATGTGCATGTTTGTTAATCCTTCCACCAGCATATGAGCATTAACCCCTTATCGCCTAGTTCCTAGTTCATATGTGTTAACCCTTTAGCTTCAAGTTGCTCATATGATAACTTATCAATGCGTGTTCTGTCAGCAGCTCATACAGGTGAATCCCCTAGCACCCAGTACCCAGCACTTGAAGGTTAACCTCTCATCACTCACCCCCCCCCCCATGTAACAGCTTTAGGCTCGGTTCACACTGCTGCGACTTGGGATCCGACTTGTGAGACTCCAAGTCGTGTGACACGTGAAATCCCATGTTAGTCAATGAGAGCTGTCCTAATTAGCACTACTGAACAACATTATAGGAAAATTACCCAGGTATTCCCTGAAGTTGCTTCAAAGTCGCTTCAAGTCACTCTCAAGTTGCATAGTAAGTTACACGACTTTCGGGTCGCAGCAGTGTGAACCCGCGCTGTAACCTCTCACTGCCTTGTTTTCTGCCTATGTGAATTTATTTCTGAGGCTAGGTTCACACTATTGTCGCATGTGGCTCACAGCAGTGGTCCGGTGCGTCCCCGTTTACCGTTTCAGGTCCTATTTTAGCCCAAATGTTGGGCTAAATTCAGACCTAAAACGGATCAAAAGACGCACAGAGCTTCTATGCAAACTCGCACCAGATCCACAGTGGATATATGTGAACCAGCTCCATAGAGAGCCGGTCACAATCTCCTGCTATTACAAATTGGATGCGGAGAACCTGCATACAATTCGCAATAGTGTGAACCCAGCCTCAGGTGCCAGTACCCAGCAGATGTGGGGAAATGAAAGCTCCGTGAGCAGGGCCCTCCTCTTCCTTCTGTATTGAACTGTATTGTAATTGTATTGTCTCCCTTTTTTATTGTAAAGGGCTGCGCAAACTGTATAATGATAAAAATGTGATTTAACCCTTTAGCAGCCAGTCCCCAGAACATGAAATAACCTTCAGCATTCTGTGCATGTGCAATAAACCCTCAACACCCAGCCTGCAGCTCATATGGGACAACCCCTCACATTTATTCAAAGTACCACACCAAATATCAGTCTCATCCCCAATGACCCTGGTCTAATATTAATATAGGTGTCTCTGACCCATTTTGAATAATAAACATCGGCAACAAAGCCCAGCCCAATTTCTCATGCTCCCCACTTTTCCTGAACTCCATGACAGAGTCCCCGCTAATAACATTCTTCAAAATTGGTGTCTCTTTTTCAACCTCCATTTTCCCTGGTTCAACTGACACGCGTTTTGTTTCAGCGTCCTTCCCACCTTCATAGTCCATGGTACTGCTGACATGCGCCCCATTACCTCGTCTCTCACTGAATAACCTGCTTCAGATTCAGTGGCTGCTTTTCTGAACAAAGATTTTGACTTTTATTTTTTTCTCTGGAAAACCTTCTATACAGAGTGCTTGGCTTCCATACTTTCTAATTACAGTAGGTGACTGGGATATTGTGTCAATCTCGCTCCCTTTCTCGGCGAGATTGACCACCTACGAGCCCCATCGCGGGAGCCAGCGCCGAGCTGGCTTGCCGCGATGGAGACAAAGCCGTCATAGAAGCGACGGGAATCCGACGCAGATTCCCGCCAATTCTACACGTGGGCGGAGTTTGTTATGAATCCTGAACGAGAAATCCCCGCCGGATTTTTAAAGAAAAATCCGGCATGGGTTCCCCCCTCAGGAGCTAACGGGCCCTATGTTTTTTAAGGAGACCCCCTCAAAAAACGGCGTGGGGGTCCCCCCACAATCCATAACACACCCGTATCCAAAGCACGCCGGCCGGCCGGTCAGGAAGGGAGTGGGGGCGAGCGAGCGCCCCCCCCCCTCCTGAGCCGTACCGGGCAGCATGCCCTCAACATGGGGGGGGTCAGGTGCTCGGGGGCAGGGGGCGCACTGCGGCCCCCCACCCCAGAGCACCCTGTCCCCATGTTGATGAGGACAGGGCCCCTTCCCGACAACCCTGGCCGTTGGTTGTCGGGGTATGCGGGCGGGAGGCTTACGGAATCTGGAAGCCCCCTTTAATAAGGGGGCCCCCAGATACCGGCCCCCCACCCTAAGTGAATGAGTATGGGGTACATTGTACCCCTACCCATTCACCTGCAAATACAAAGTGTAAACACAAATAAAACACACAGGGTATTGAAATATTTTATTAGTTGGCCGCCGGGGGGGGGGGGGGTGTGTATGATCGCTTTTATAAAAGCGCCCCCCTCCGGCGGGCTTCTGTGGGGGGTGGGTGCCGCCGTCTGGTTCTCTTCCGCCGCCGGGGGGCGCTTTGATAAAAGCGCCCACCACCCGGCGGGCTTCTTTCGACGTCTTCGGCGGCGGGGGGGTCTTCTCCCACTCTCCGGGGTCTTCTCCCGCTCTCCCCTGGGTCTTCTCCCACTCTCCGGGGTCTTCTCCCGCTCTCCGGGGGTCTTCTCCGCTCTCCGGGGGTCTTCTTCTTCTTCAGGACTCGCCGCCGCTATCTTCGTGTGTACCAATTACTTCGGCGGCGGCCCCCTCCTCTGCGACGTCGGCGTCTTCTTCTTCTTCTTCTGCTCTCCAGATGTTGACGCGACGCATCCTTCCTGCCGGGCGCGCGGCTCGCACAAATATATAGGCCTGTCTTGTGACTCGCAGTCCCATATGCTCCGGTAGGTATCACGTGGGTAGGTAGCACTGGTACTACCGGAGCATGATGGGACTGCGACGTCACAAGACAGGCCTATATATTTCGCTGCGAGCCGCGCGCCCGGCATAACAGCGGAAGGATGCGTCGCGTCAACATCTGGAGAGCAGAAGAAGAAGAAGAAGACGCCGACATCGCAGAGGAGGGGGCCGCCGCCGCTAGTAATTGAGCTAACACACGAAGATAGCGGCGGCGAGTCCTGAAGAAGAAGAAGACCCCCGGAGAGCGGGAGAAGACCCCCGGAGAGCGGGAGAAGACCCCGGAGAGTGGGAGAAGACCCCCGGAGAGCGGGAGAAGACCCCGGAGAGTGGGAGAAGACCCCCCCGCCGCCGAAGACGTCGAAAGAAGCCCGCCGGGTGGTGGGCGCTTTTATCAAAGCGCCCCCCGGCGGCGGAAGAGAACCAGACGGCGGCACCCACCCCCACAGAAGCCCGCCGGAGGGGGGCGCTTTTATAAAAGCGATCATACACCCCCCCCCCGGCGGCCAACTAATAAAATATTTCAATACCCTGTGTGTTTTATTTGTGTTTACACTTTGTATTTGCAGGTGAATGGGTAGGGGTACAATGTACCCCATACTCATTCACTTAGGGTGGGGGGCCGGTATCTGGGGGCCCCCTTATTAAAGGGGGCTTCCAGATTCCGATAAGCCTCCCGCCCGCATACCCCGACAACCAACGGCCAGGGTTGTCGGGAAGGGGCCCTGTCCTCATCAACATGGGGACAGGGTGCTCTGGGGTGGGGGGCCGCAGTGCGCCCCCTGCCCCAGAGCACCTGACCCCCCCATGTTGAGGGCATGCTGCCCGGTACGGCTCAGGAGGGGGGGCGCTCTCGCCCCCACTCCCTTCCTGACCGGCCGGCCGGCGTGCTTTGGATACGGGTCTGTTATGGATTGTGGGGGGACCCCCACACCGTTTTTTCGGCGTAGGGGGTCTCCTTACAACCCATAACCGACCTAAGGGCCCGTTATGCTCCTGAGGGGGGAACCCATGCCGGATTTTTCTTTAAAAATCCGGCGGGGATTTCTCGTTCAGGATTCATAACAAACTCCGCCCACGTGTAGAATTGGCGGGATCCGCGTCGGATCCCCGTCGCTTCTATGACGCGCTCGCTGGATGTGTTTTTACATTCCAGCGAGTGCGAGATATCGGCAGCCTTCGCCGAGATTCAGCGCGATGCTGGCGTGCTGAAAACACATTCTCGGCGGCAGGCACTGTACTTGTTTTGGGAATGGGTGCCCAAAGCATTGTGGGGCACACTATCCTACCATTATCATTCTCCTGTATGGTTTTTTCATAGTCATTTTGTTACTAATTATGGAAATACGGTATACACTCTGTGTGAGTCAAAATGTTAACAGTCCTGCCCATAGTCATACTACTCTTTTCCTGTACATACCCTTCATGTATCTCTCCTGCACATATACCCACTACTATGCATGCCTCTTCTGCACATATACCCACTGTCATACACTATGCATGCCTTTTCTGCACATATAGCCACTGTCATACACTATGCATGCCTTTTCTGCACATATAGCCACTGTCATACACTATGCATGCCTTTTCTGCACATATAGCCACTGTCATACACTATGCATGCCTTTTCTGCACTATAGCCACTGTCATACACTATGCATGCCTTTTCTGCACTATACCCACTGTTATACATATGCATGCCTCTTCTGCACTATAGCCACTGCATACACTATGCATGCTCTCCTGCACATATACCCACTGTTATACACTATGCATGCCTCTCCTGCACATATACCCACTGTCATACACTATGCATGCCTTTTCTGCACATATACCCACTGTTATACACTATGCATGCCTCTTCTGCACATATAGCCACTGTCATACACTATGCATGCCTTTTCTGCACATATACCCACTGTTATACACTATGCATGCCTCTTCTGCACATATACCCACTGTCATACACTATGCATGCCTCTTCTGCACATATACCCACTGTCATACACTATGCATGCCTCTCCTGCACATATACCCACTGTCATACACTATGCATGCCTCTCCTGCACATATACCCACTGTCATACACTATGCATGCCTCTCCTGCACATATACCCACTGTCATACACTATGCATGCCTCTCCTGCACATATACCCACTGTCATACACTATGCATGCCTCTCCTGCACATATACCCACTGTCATACACTATGCATGCCTCTCCTGCACATATACCCACTGTCATACACTATGCATGCCTCTTCTGCACATATACCCACTGTCATACACTATGCATGCCTCTTCTGCACATATACCCACTGTCCATGGGTGTCCGCTGAAATATTTTCAGGGGAGGGTGCTTCGGCAGCGGCGATACACAGTCGCATTTAACCCTTTCTTTAAACGTTAGCGGGGGTTAAAAGCGTCCCGCTAGCGGCCGAATAGCGCAGCTAAAACAATAGGTAAAGCGTCGCTTTTTAGCGGCGTCTTAGCGATAACGCAGCCAGCTGGCAGTGAAATAGCTCTTTAGATAATTCAGCTTCACGCTATGCCCATATAAATATAGCCTAGAGAATGTACAGACCCCCCTTGAGCACAAACCTCTTCATTCAGCACAGATGGACCCCCCCATTCTGCACAGACCCCCCCATTCTGCACAGATGGACCCCCTCCTTCAGCACAGATCCCTCCATTCAGCACAGACCCCCCTTTAGCACAGATGGACCCCCATTCAGCACAAACCCCCCCTTCAGCACAGATGACCCCCCTCCCCATCCCATTCAGTACCTAAGGTCCGCCATCAGCACGGCACAGCACAACACTGGGGGGGAGGTGGCTTCACTCTGCTCGCTGTGCTGGTGTGACATCCGGCCTGGGAACGCTCAGACAGCCCACGGCCATGAGAGAAGGGGATGGTTAGTCAGGTGCAGTGGTGTCACCCCACACCAAACCACCCCCTGCCCCCCCTTGCAACACCATGGCCAACAGCTCACCTATCTCTCCCTGTTCTAACCTGCCTGTCACCGCGGCGCTGTCACTGCTTCAGTTGTGGAGGGGTGGTCAATTGCCCTCCCTTGTCCTATGGAGCGGACGCCCATGCCACTGTCATACACTTTGCATGCCTCTTCTGCACATATACCCACTGTCATACACTATGCATGCCTCTTCTGCACATATACCCACTGTCATAAACTATGCATGCCTCTTCTGAACATATACCCACTGTCATACACTATGCATGCCTCTTCTGAACATATACCCACTGTCATACACTATGCATGCCTCTTCTGAACATATACCCACTGTCATACACTATGCATGCCTCTTCTGAACATATACCCACTGTCATACACTATGCATGCCTCTTCTGAACATATACCCACTGTCATACACTATGCATGCCTCTTCTGAACATATACCCACTGTCATACACTATGCATGCCTCTTCTGAACATATACCCACTGTCATACACTATGCAAGCCTCTTCTGAACATACTGCCTGTAAAACACATTTTAAGCATTGTTTGTTTTATCCCCTTGAAGAGGCACACTTTTGCTATTGTAGCATACATCACATGTATTATGGAAAAAATCATATTTCTCTAGCGCCTTAGACCTCATTTACACTTATGGTGGTGTTCACTGCCCCTCTGCAAAGTGATCTGTGGTGTATCACTTTTCAGAGGCATTTGACAAAAGATTGCCCCCTCCTGGACACTTGTTATAAGGCCACAACACTGCTCTACAGCTGTATGTAATGCAGGGGGTTTGCAAAGTGCCCTATTCACCTATTCACTTGCAAATCTGCACGCTATTGTGGCAATGTGAAGTAACTTGCAGCTGGGTGAAGAAACCTTGCCCCCCCCCCCCCCCCCCCCAGCTGCCCATATAAACATAGTCTAAAATGTACTTAAAGTTTTACATTATATTGTAGATGTATATAAACTAATACACATTCACTAATATTTAATGTAATCAAAGTGGTTCTAAAGTCAGACGTTTTTTTTCTATACATTATGGACTTACGGACCAGCCGCCACAGTTATACTGCATCAGGTTGGCTCCGCTGCGCGAACCGTCGTAGCTGTGCGAAGATCGATTTAGGCGAGCTGGAGGGTGCCGAAGCTCGTGACTGGCGGTCGCGATGAACGCCAACTGCGATCGATCGCGGGCACGAGAGCCAGACTAGAGACGTGTGATAACACACACATCGCTGTTCTGTTCAGTGAGGAAAGACAGATCTTGAGTTCCTAATAACTAGGAACCACAATCTATCATTTCCTCTAGGTCAGTCCCCTCCCCCTACAGTTAGAAACACATTAGGGAACACAGTTAACCCCTTGATCACCCCCTAGTGTTAACCCCTTCTCTGCCAGTGACATTTTTACAGTAATCAGTGCATTTTTATAGCACTGTTTGCTGTATAAATGTTAATGGTCCCACAAATGTGTCAAAAGTGTCCGATGTGTTTGCCATAATGGCGCAGTACCGATAAACATCGCAGATTGCCACCATTACCAGTAAAGAATAATAATAAATAAAAATGCTATATCCCCTATTTTGTAGACGCTATGGCCCAGATTCACAGAGCGATTATGCCTGCGCAACAGGAGATGCGCGTGCGTAGAGTCGAAATGTGCGCGTGCGTTTCGATGCACGGCATCCCCAGAACGAGATACGCAAAAAATCCACTTTTTTTTGTCCCGCGTAATTTCGTTAGACTGGCGCATCCGTCCGCGCAAAAATGCGCTAGACAGACTATTGATTTGCTAGTCAAATATGCTAATGAGGGACTTACGGGGATCCACAAAAGAACGTTAGGGCAGCGCAGGCTACGCAGTGTGCGCAACAGCAAAATGTCCTGTCTAAAATTAGAGCATATAAAAGCTGGTCTAAAAAGAGAAAAAAAGTCTACTTGTCAGATAAAGCAACACTGATAGTGAGGAGCTCAGCAGTCACACATGTTGCACAACAATCTGTATGCCAACATGCCAGGGGCATCGTCGCGCATAGCTATACTACTGACTTTAGATGAACAAAGAAGGATGAGGGCACTGAGGAGGGCACTAAGGAGGGCACTAAGGGCACGGGAGATGTTTTGTTTTTGTTTTTTTTATTTGCTTATATAAACTTTACAATTTAATCTAATCTAATACAATATTCTTATCTGATACAAGCCCCTCACTCTCCACTTGATATATCACACACGCATAGACATCTTTGGCATGAGTGATTCTGAGGTGTCTCGCATCTTCAGATTCACCCCTCATGCCATCCTGGAATGACCACAACCTTGCAGGAGGACATCAGCAGCCCAACACATGGCACTACCCATGACACCCATGACAGCTACATATCCAATCAGAGCCCCATCCCCACAGATTTCGAACAGAACATGTATGGGGACAGCTGGCTGGTTGGTGAGTGACATGGATGGCAGGCATGACTGCCCCCCCCCCCCCCCATGATGCACACATCACAAGGGGCACATGCACTACTAACATCCTCCTGTCTTTTCCCTTCAAGGTGACTCTGCATATGCACTGGGACCCCATCTCGTGACCCCATCTCATGCCAGCTCACATATGCATCTTTGCACGTTAAACACACACATTAATCATGGCACAATGAGAATGCATGCATGCACACCACTGTGGTCCCTAGCACACACACCCCACATCCTCATCACATTGGATTGGCACCAGTCCACCATGCAGGACTTGTGAGTTGCAACGCCATGCCACGGCTCCAATTATGTCACTGTACATTCATACACCATTCACACAGACCTGGCGATCACTTCTCCACCACAAATGAGGGTGACACCCCTTTTCCCGCAGGAATATCACCCCCACATTCCAAAATCATAACAAACAGAACCAAAAAAAATAAATAAATGACGAGCAAAAATAAAAAATGCCCCAGCAAAAATATAATTTAAACAAAATAACAACAAAGAAAACACATAAAAGACAAAAATCACTCTGCAAAACAGTCCCCAAATATCTCAAAGACACGTCACAAACAAACAAACAAACGCTAATAAACAAAAGCACCTTGCTGTATAGGAAGGGAAACAAAGGGATGTACTTTTGCAAAGGAAGTGCGTTTGTGTCTGTCTATTTATGCTGTTTGCGTAGTTCACAACTTGCCCTAGTCCATTTCCAATTTCACTGATTGCGCCGCTCCCGAGTTGTGAGCATGCGCACAGCGGAGCTGACCATGGTCTCCTTCAAGCGCGCATGCGCGAGCCGGCCGGCCCTTCATTTGCATGGGGTCACGGCTCATTTCAATGTAACACGCCCACGTCCTTCTCAATTTGTATTACTCCGCCTTACGCCTCTGAAAAAACGTTACGCATGCGCAATTTTCTGCGCAAAAGCTACGAGAATAGGGTGATTACGCGGCAAAATTGCGCACGTCTAACGTAAAGGCGGTGCGCTACGCCGGTCCAATAATGCGCAGATGTACCTGAATCTGGGCCTATAACTTTTGCGCAAACCAATCAACATACGCTTATTGCAAGGGAGCGTCATTAAGACTCACTCCACCTGGTGTGAACAAGCCCTAAAATGTCTGTGAGGCAGAGTTCAGTGAACTGTAACTCTTCTCCCTCCAAATTGCCCCTACTACCACAAACCCTATCCCAGCTCCCAAATCCCCACTCCTACCACAAACCCTGCACCAGCTCCCAAATTGCCACTCCTACCACAAACCTTACCCTAGCTCCCAAATCCCCACTCCTACCACAAACCCTACACCAGCTCCCAAATCCCCACTCCTACCACAAACCCTACACCAGCTCCCAAATCCCCACTCCTACCACAAACCCTACACCAGCTCCCAAATTGCCACTCCTACCACAAACCCTACCCCAGCTCCCAAATCCCCACTCCTACCACAAACCCTACACCAGCTCCCAAATCCCCACTCCTACCACAAACCCTACACCAGCTCCCAAATTGCCATTCCTACCACAAACCCTACCCCAGCTCCCAAATCCCCACTCCTACCACAAACCCTACAGCAGCTCCCAAATCCCCACTCCTACCACAAACCCTACACCAGCTCCCAAATTGCCACTCCTACCACAAACCCTACCCCAGCTCCCAAATCCCCACTCCTACCACAAACCCTACACCAGCTCCCAAATCCCCACTCCTACCACAAACCCTACACAGCTCCTAAATTGCCACTCCTACCACAAACCCTACACCAGCTCCCAAATTGCCACTCATACCACGAACCCTACCCCAGCTCCCAAATCCCCACTCCTATCGCAAACCCTACACCAGCTCCCAAATCCCCACTCCTACCACAAACCCTACACCAGCTCCCAAATCCCCACTCCTACCACAAACCCTACACCAGCTCCCAAATTGCCACTCCTACCACAAACCCTACCCCAGCTCCCAAATCCCCACTCCTAGCACAAACCCTATGGCAAACCACCTCTCCCCAATCCCCTCTCTTAGCACAACCCCCATCCCAGCACAAACCCCCTGTCCCAAATCCCCACCCCAGCACAAAACCCCAAACCACCCCCCCCCCCCCCCCGATTCCTTCTTCCAGCACAATCTTCTCAAATCCCGTCACTTAGCACAACCCCCCCATGGGTTAACATAGGTTGCTCTCAGATCCATTACATGCCCCCACCCACAATAGGGGCAGTAATCATGTCCTGGACATTGGGATGAGTGCGTTACCCTGTGTTAACTCATGTGCAGTGCGACACTCTGTGGGTAGAGAGACAGAACACATCCCTAACCTTCTAAGCTCTAACCTCCTCCCTTGCAGCTATGTGTACCAATCAGGAAGCTGTAGTGCTGACTGACATGTCCTTAACAACCAATGATGTCATAGGTTGTTAGGACATGGGCAGGTGGCCCACATAGCTTTCTGCTTTGCTGGTAATAGTGCATATAGCTGCTGGAAGGAGAAGAGAGCAGTGTGGGCTGTGCTCTCTCTTTTCTTTTCTTGCAGAGTCGCACTTCACGATAATTATCACAGAACAGTGCTTATACCAGGATGTGGCCGCAGCTCTCCTGAGAACTCTTTGCGGCACCCCAGTTGAAAAATGCTGATCTATAGTCATATGGGCTGCTCAGATGTGATAGGGAGGAAATGCTCAGCATATAAACTCTGTGAAAACTGAGCATGTGCAGAGTTGCCAACACAGCTGCAAAATCCCAAGCTGAATTGGGGACATGGACAGAAGGTGGAATTAGAGAGCAGTAGGATCAACTGGGTTTTTTGCAGAATACAGAAAACGAATCGCATAGTGACTGAGTGAGTATAAACAGCATGTAATCCAACATTTATTCATATTTTTATATGATGTGGGTTTAGTGATACTTTAAACCCACAAGTTCTTTTTTCACCTTCTTTTTTCCTTTTAACTGCTTTTTAAATAACCAATAATTAAAATGAAATGATTTAGCAGTTGGATAAAAAGTTAAGAGCTGGCTTAAAGTTTTGATAGGTAAATAGTATATTGTTATTAAGGTATATACATCTGAAGAAAAAGAGGGACAACTGAGGTGAAAAGAAGGATTTTGATACCAAAAGAAAGGCAGTTGGAAGCAATGTGTATTACATACAAGTATTTAGGGATTTCTTAAATACTTGTATGTAAAAATGCCTCTTTCGGTGATTTTTGAGGGTTCATAACGAACCTGGAGTTAATTATAGAGTAAATCCAGATACATATTCTTAGTACTTTGGAATATATCCACCATATATGATGCATGATGCCCAGTATTGCCAACCACACTGTAAAGAAATACGGCTGAGCGCGCTGTCCGGAGTGTTCTGGTGTGGGGGTCGTCCACCTATCATAACACAATAGCACAGCAGGGGTGATCGCTGTACTAACATCATATTGTTAGGACCGTAGCTCTGATCTGAGCTGTTTTTTTTTTCATTTAATTTAGCAACTCTGATTTACTAAAACTGAAGAGTGCAAACTCTGGTGCAGCTGGGCATGGTAGCCAATCAGCTTCTTACTTCAGCTTGTTCAATTAAGCTTTGACAATAAAACCTGGAAGCTGATTGGCTGATTGGTTACCATGCAGAACTGCACCAGATTTAGCTTTCTCCAGTTTTAGTAAATAAACCCCTTTATGTTCATATGTATCAATTTATGTACAAGATCCGAATAGAGACTTTAAAGTGTTTGTAAACCCTTACAACACACTTTCACCTACAGGTAAACCTAGATTAAGGCTTACCTGTAGGTGTTGTAAACATTTCCTAAACCTACACGTTTAGGAGATATTTACAATTCACCAAACAAAGATTTCTTCTGCGCATGCGCTGATGTATTTGGTGCATGCGCACCTCAGAAGGGTCACAACGTGATATTTCCAGTAAAGTTGCCGTGACTGGCGGCTCCCACGCGAATGCGCTGGAGTGACGTCACGCGACTTCGGCCATTTACAGAGCCAGAGTCCGATACCCTGGAAGGAAGATGGACGCTTCCAGCCGGTGAGGAACTCTGGGACATTGCAGGCCTTGGTTTCAGGTAAGTGACACATAATGGGCTACTATGCGATGCATAGTAGCCCATTATACTTTACTTTTGCAGGGAAACAAAGAGGAATTAAAAACCCACCAGGGTTTACTTCCTCTTTAACCACTTCCCTACCGGCCTATAGGGGAATCACGTCATGGTGATCCCCTTGCCGATGAGACAGGACGTTGCACAACGTCCTGTCTTCACGGCGTTCTAGGGCGCGCGCGCGCGCCGCCGGCGGCGCGCGCGCACGCCCGCGGCACCACCCGCGATCCCGCGCGCGTGCCCGACGGCCGTGATTGCCGCCGGGCACCCGCGATTTCCGGAAATCACGGCAGGAGTGTGGATCTGTGTGTGTAAACACACAGATCCACCTCCTGTCAGCGGTGAGGAGACTGATGTGTGTTCCCAGTACAGAGGAACACACATCGATCTCCTCCCCCTGTGAGTCCCCCTCCCCCTACAGTTAGAACATACTTTAGGACACATTTTAACCCCTTCAGCGCCCCCTAGTGTTAACCCCTTTCCTGCCAGTCACATTTACACAGTAATTAGTGCAGTTTTATAGCAATAATCGCTGTGTAAATGTGAACGGTCCCAAAAACGTGTCAAAAGTGTCCGATATGTCCGCCGCAACGTCACGGTCACAAAAAAAAAAAAACGCAGATCCCCGCCATTACTAGTAAAAAAAATTAAATAAAAATGCCATAAATCTATCACCTATTTTGTAGACGCTATAACTTTTGCGCAAACCAATCAATATACGATTATTGCGTTTTTTTTTTACCAAAAATACGTAAAATACGTATCGGTCTAAACTGAGGGGAAAAAAAGTTTTTTTTAAAAAATATATTGTGAGATGTATTAAATAAAAAGGAAAAAATATTGTGTTTTTTTTAAAATTGTCGCTCTTCTTTTGTTTATAGCGCAAAAAATAAAAACCGCAGAGATGATCAAATACCACCAAACGAAAGCTCTATTTGTGTGGGGAAAAAAACATAATGATTTAATTTGGGTACAGTATTGCCTGACCGCGCAATTGTCATTCAAAGTGCAACAGCGCTGAAAACTAAAAATTGGTCTGGGCAGGAAGGGGGTGAAAATGCCCTGTATGGAAGGGGTTAATCACCTTGATTTATCACGGATACTTCCAAATGCCAGGTTTTTCAGTGGCAGCAATCTGTGGAGTAACTCTTTAAAAACCATGTAGAAAAATACCACATTTAGTGAGTCTGTAGTCAATGAAAATGTAAGTGTACATGACTGATTTGTAAAATATTTTTTCACTGCAAAGGCATTTGTAAATTAAAAAGGGTAAAAATATAACTAAGATCTCACATCTGTCTGAGGCATGTTAAAATGTTATTCTAATTTATTTGAAGGCAAAAAAAACTCTACCATCTAATTTTGGAGGTTTAATTTTATTCTCTGAACAAAAAACTGGCATTACTGAAGTTGAGAAAAGTGGAAGTATAGATCTCTGGATCATTTAAGTATAATTGTATCCATTACCCTGCAATATACCAACCCAGTATAGTTATATAGATCTTTGTCTTTCCTTTAACCCTCATTCAGGAACCACAGACATGCTTTTTATTTGTATCTGTAGAACTCCTGACTGCCAGTTGAGAAGAGTAGAGGAAAGTCTGTACCACTGAGCTGGGTAGATATATGTGAGGAAAGAAGCCAGGGAAGTCTGGTCCTTGGTCCAAAAGCAATGGATCGTAGAGCAGGCTTACTTGCCCCTTAAGATCTTGGTTGTTACTCTAACCTACTGCCACTTCTTTTCCCAGTGTTAACTGAACTAAAATGCTATACCTGATTAAACTGGAGAATGAGTGGGATTTACATGGATCTGAAAGAGTCATGAGCCAGAGAAGGTAACTGTTGGAAGGAGACATGACAGTGATGCTACTGAGAAATCATAAGCTAATATACTCCAAGGTGAGACAAGGTCATCCAGGTATATTTAATATTTAAAGTGTGTTGTGTATGGTAGAGCCTACTAGAAAACAAAGGGGAGTAAAGACAGTTATATTTCAGACAGGAGGCTTCATATCTTGCATTAAATCTTTCTTTTAATGCCCATAGCAGAAAACAGAACATTAATTTTTTAATAATAGAAAAAAACGTTATAGAACTACAATTCCCAGCAGCCCCGGAGTCCCCTCCCCCTGGGTCATAGTCTCTATATAAGGGGCTGTCTGGGTCTCCTCCTCCTCTTTCTTTCTGCTCATGGCGTGAAGATGAGTATTGCTTTAATTTTTATTACCAGAATTTATTGTTAAATGATTGTACTGTAATTACTGTACTGTTTTTATATTATCTGTATTTTAATTGTACTGTGACTGGAATACTGTGGCAACCCCGCTATTCCAGTCCGTTTTTTCCTGCACCTGTGAGTACCTCAGCACTCACATCCAGTTATCGCCATCTTTCCCTCATTGCTGATTCCCCCCCTTCCCCCCCCCCTCCCCCGCACGCGCCGCGATTCGCGGGCTTTAGGCAGAGAAAGGGGCACGGCTGTGTGACACACTCCAGACGTCACAGCCCCAGCTCTCAGGCGTCCTATTAGAACGCTCCCGGCCGTAATCTCGCGAGATTACGGCTGGGGACTTCAGCTGGCGTTTCCTCCTTCTCCCACTGACTCTCTGACGGTACAGGAGCTGTGACTGCTGGCTTAGGACGTCTGCTAGCTCCTATTTCCCTCAGGTATCTCACCCTTAACTGACCACACACAGTGTCTGACATAGGTCTGCCATACAGTCCTGCAAACAATTTCTATTACCCCAAAACGTTGATTGTCAGTGATTTATCCCTGACAATCTTAGAATCGTTTTATTTGCTTTTGTATATATATAGAGATATTTTCTCTTTATTCAGATGGCAGCTGACAATAATGGCTCGGGGCTCTCCAATGAGGTGGTGGATTTAGATGCCTCCCATCTACTATCCACAGCCCAAATACAAGATCTAATTGCAAAATCTATTCAGGCAGCCTTGGCTGCCAATGCCATAAATCAAATGCCAATGCCGCCCACCTCGGGACGCGCCCATACTGGGGGTAAAGCATCCCAAAAACGAAAGCACCTAACAGTGCACTTTGACTCCCCGGCAGGGGAAGTTTATAATATGCCTCAGGCAGAATCCGAATCGGTCTGCCACACCCCGCATGTACCTGTTCAAACTCGACCCTTGAGCCCCAAGGAGAATAAAAAAGGGCAGAAATCCGCCAGACGGATTAAACTGGACTCATTTGAAACATCTGATGAAGAGTCCGACGTGTCTGACAGAGCCGCGGCCTCTGATTCAGACATGGATGGCGAGGACGATGCGGGGTTCACGGCGGACTACCATGACGCCAGCACTGAAGTGCCACATACGGCCATCCTGGACTCACAAGGCCAAGCCTTGTTTAACCCTGACGAAATTTCACATCTTCGCTCGGGGGATTGGGCCCCGTTACCCCATGTGGCCCAATATCTTGAACTTTGGACGAGACGGTCCTTAGACAGGGTGAACCGTAACAAGTTACGTGCAGAATGCCCCAAACCATACGTGGCAAACAAGTTTGCAATCACCCCGGAAATAGACCCGGTGCTTCTCAAATATCTTACGAGGTCCGGGAAATACCCAAAAAAGGGTATTGAAAGGTCTTTTAAAACCATTCAGGACCGTATACTAGACATTCTTGGTCCGCTTACAAAAATTTTGAATTTGTCGGAGCAATCGGCTTCATCAGCCCAACCAATAGACCTGACACAACTTAGGGGCTGGGCCCAACGTGCGATATGTTTGCTGGGTACCGCAAACACGACTTGCTCAGTAGAGCGTCGACGCTCCATCTTGATAAAATTGGACCCCCAACTCAGCCATCTAGAGGAGAATGAACCAGGCCCCTCTGCCGAGGGTCTCCTGTTCGGGGACGATTTATTAAAAAATATCAACAAATTTGTCAGCCTTTTCTCAAGCCTGGACAAGGCACAGACCTCATTGAGGAAATCACAACCTGGCAAGGTTTTTGGAAAGGCCGGTAGAAACAGAGGGCGATCTACCGGCCGCACTACCCCGTACAGGCCCTACTCAAGACCGCCAAGCCAGCAGTTCACTCCTGCTCCACAACCGTATGCCATGCCCATGGCCCACCCAGCTCCCTTCTTTCCTTTTTCCCACGTCTGGTCCACGATTTCGGCAGATGCATGGATCCTCAATACGGTGACGGGCTATCAGATAGAGTTGTTGTCTCTCCCGACCCTTAATGTGATACCCCACCCCATCCGTTTTTCCCCCCAAAACATGGACCTGATAGACGAAGAGCTCAAGGAGCTTCTGTCCAAAGGGGCGATTCAGGAAGTAGATCCCTTTTCACCCGGCTTTATCAGCAACATCTTTCTGGTAAAGAAGAAAGACGGCGGTTACCGCCCTGTCATAAATCTGAGAGATCTCAACCAGCACGTGGCTTACCGTCATTTCAAAATGGAAGGTATCCATCTGTTGCGCGATCTCCTCTGGCCGGGAGACTGGCTAGTAAAAATAGACTTAAAAGACGCATATCTTACTGTCCCTATGCACCACGAATCTCAACCTTTCCTAAGATTTCAGTGGAAGAACCGAATGTGGCAGTTCACCTGCCTCCCATTCGGATTGTCATCGGCCCCCTGGTGCTTCACCAAACTACTCAAACCGGTAATAGCTGCTTTGAGGAGCAGAGGTGTACGCCTAATTATCTATTTGGACGATCTCCTTATTCTGGCACGCTCCAGAACACAAGCCTTGCTACACAGCCAATGGGCGGTCTCTCTTTCCTCATCAACTACAAGAAATCCGTTCTGGATCCCTCTCAAGAGATGGAATTCCTGGGGTTTCTAGTAGACACCAAACAGGCTATACTTCTATTACCAAAATCAAAACTGGCTCTGATTCGCAAGGAAATCAGAGCCACGCTACGTAAAGGTCTAGTATCCCTCCGTGTGATTGCTCGCATAGTAGGCCTTTTGTCGGCCTCCATCCAAGCAATATTTCCAGCCCCCTTACACTAACGGGCTCTACAGAGACTCAAAACACTCCACTTACGCCAAGGGTTACGTTACGCGGACGAAGTTCCGTTGGACCCAGAGGCAATAGAGGAATTGCTATGGTGGCTTCGCCACGCCGTGGCATGGAACGGCAGAACGATATTCAATTCCTACCCCGATGTGATCATAGAATCCGATGCGAGTCGCCGAGGCTCGGGTGCCCGATGTGGACAACTCACCACAGGAGGGAAATGGTCCGAGGAGGAATCTCTCCTCCATATCAATGCCCTAGAACTTCTGGCAGCATATTTTGCGATCAAGAGTTTTCTCCCTCTCACTTCCAACAGATGCGTGCTCTTACGCATGGACAACGTGGCGGCGGTACAGTATATCAACCGCTTAGGGGGCACGAAATCCAAGGTGCTGGCGGACATAGCGTCCGAATTTTGGCAATTTTGTCTCAATAAATACTACCCCAATAGCGGAATACCTCCCTGGGATATCCAACGCAGTTGCAGATTGGAACTCTCGCTACCTTACGGACTCCAGCGACTGGACGCTGGATCGTACGGTCTTCCTTGCCCATCAAACTCTGTGGGGTCCCTTTCATACAGACCTCTTCGCCTCGCGCCTCAACAGGCAACTACCCCACTTTTACAGCTGGAGGCCGGACCCGGAGGCGTCAGCAGTCGACGCGTTCCGACAAGTTTGGGCGCGGGGGACGCACTATGCGTTCCCTCTGTTCAATATGATCACCATAACCCTTCTTCAGGTGGCAAGTCAGAAGGCGACGGTGGTGTTGATCACCCCCTGGTGGCCGACACAACCATGGTTTCCCCTTCTCATGGGGATGTCGATCGACTACCCCCGATTACTCCCCTTCTCCCTTCATCTTCTGTCGAACACAACCAAGGGTTACCACCCCCTGATTCTGAACGGCAACCTTCCTCTGTTAGCATGGTTAGTCTCGGGGTCGAGTGCGCCGATAACTCTATTTCACAATCGGCTAGAGACCTCCTCGCCCTGGCCTGGGCCCCAGGGACTAGATCGGCGTACAGATCTGCCTGGACTCTGTGGGTTCGTTGGTGTGATCAACGGCAAATTGATGCCGTTCATGCACCTGTATCAGCTGTAGTGAACTATCTGGCAGACTCTTATGAGGCTGGTAAATCATATAGTTCATTGAATGTCTATAGGTCTGCCATCTCGGCTTATCACTGCCCAGTGGATACGTTACCCGTAGGTAGACATCCTTTGGTATGTAGGCTCCTCCGGGGGGTAAAGTTCAAACGCCCCCCTCGTCCTAGATACCAATCTACGTGGGATGTCGCTCGGGTTCTGGAACTCTTCGCCACCTGGGAGGACAATGACGCCCTCCCTTTGAAGAATCTTTCTATCAAACTCTCTACTCTTTTATGCCTGGTTTCCATCAAAAGGGTCTCAGATGTTAAGGCACTTGACATCTCCCGGCGTCAATTCTCGCCGGAAGGAGTGCGGTTTTCCGTGGTTCGTCGGACGAAAACGGGAATTCACACAGTGTTTTACCCATTTTTCCCTGATCATCCACACATATGTGTGGTTCGATGCTTACAACAATACGAATCTCGGACTGCAACACTACGGTCAGTCGCTCATACCCAACTATTGATTTCATATGTGAAACCTCACCTCCCAGTGTCCTCGGCTTCTTTGGCCAGGTGGGTGAGAATGGCCATGAAAATGGCCGGGATCGACGTCTCGCTCTTTGGTGCTCACTCCTCAAGAGGGGCCATGGCTACTAAAGTGGTCACGTCAGGTGGGTCTCTCTCGGACCTTTTACTGGCGGCAGACTGGTCGTCGGAAACGATTTTTCGACAATATTATTTCCGGCCACAAAGCCATGTTTCTACTTCGATACTTTAAGGTTATGTAATTGCATGTATTGTACAATGAACGCTAGCTTTAAATTTGCAAGATATGAAGCCTCCTGTCTGAAATATAATTCGGGATTTTCCTAGCTAATATGACGGAAAATCTGAGTTATATAATGACAGGAGGCGAGTATCTTCCCACCCTACCCACCCCTATCACGATGTGTTTCTCGTTTCAGGTTACTGAAGGGTGGAGTCCAGGTCTACACGGACGGTAATGAAACATTCTGGAGTTCCCGAATGATGGTTATTCTGTTTTGTTCCAGTTGAACACAGTTCTGATCGATTAGAAAGCGTCCTTGACCAAGTTGGAAATGGCCCAGTTGGCCCGAATTCCAGGATCGGAGGAGGACTCCACGATCACCTTGTACGAGGTCCACAACACCAAGGTTACATGATGTTCCAGGATCGCACAAAGAAAGAGGAGGAGGAGACCCAGACAGCCCCTTATATAGAGACTATGACCCAGGGGGAGGGGACTCCGGGGCTGCTGGGAATTGTAGTTCTATAAAGTTTTTTCTATTATTAAAAAATTAATGTTCTGTTTTCTGCTATGGGCATTAAAAGAAAGATTTAATGCAAGATACTCGCCTCCTGTCATTATATAACTCAGATTTTCCGTCATATTAGCTAGGAAAATCCCGAATTATAAACACAACTGGACATGTAGACAAGATCCAACAATCATCAGGCATTTGAGGCTGCAGTCAGGTGCCTAAACAACATTTGCAGTGCAGAGATAAGAAACACCAAAATATTTCCAGCATTGGCTGAAGTAATTGGACAAGGTTTTCTAACCCACCTGACTTCTATTTCCCCAATAAGCCCGGCTATAGACGGTTCAAATCTAGGCTGGTTCCTGCTGAACTGTGTATGAGAAGGCTGAATGTAACAAGTTGTTTGATCTATCAACTTGGGTACAACCAGCCTGCCGGATTTTTTTGCAATTATCACTAGTGGCTGCTATAGCCGCTAGCAATAATCAGTGTTTTCTCCAGGCGGGGGCAGCTTCCCCCGCCAGGAGAATGTCCTGGCAGCAGAGATTACCCTGTCAGCACTGTTTGTGTTGATGGGAGAATCGTGCAAATTTATTTTCTGCAACCTCTAATTTGCACCGGCTATGGCCTGCCTAAATCTTCACTAATAGTGTCTATAGGCAGTGGAGGCTGATGTTCCATCAGTCGGTGAGGGGGGCGGCAGACAGACCTAACCACAGTTTCCCCCCGTCGCTCCAGCCCGCCACCCCACACTAACCCCCCTTTCGCTTGAGCCCGCCACCACACACCATTGACAACACCACCCACCCCCTCCACCTGGTCGCTGGCTCGCCCTCTTACCCACCAGGCCCCCGTTCCGCACTTACCCCGTGCAGGTCACGGCTGCAGTGGGGGCCTCCCCCCTCCATCTCCTCCGTGTCCCAGCCATCGCTTCTCCTTCCGGGCCAATTAGGTCTTCGGACTCCCGGCCAATGAGATCTTAGAACCCCCGGCCAATGGGGTCTCAGGACCCGTTTCCTGAGTGGTTGAGAGGAGAAACAGAAAGACATTAGAGAATATTAATTCACTAATGACACATAACAGCAGACTGTTTTTTGAAGCCAATGAGGCCCCGTACACACGACCGAGCTTCTCGGCAGAATCCAGCGAGGAGCTCGCTTCGAGACATATTCTGGCGAGAAGCTCGATCGTGTGTACACTTCCGACGAGCGTCCCATCGGGAAGCTCGTCCAGCCAAAAAAGAGAGCACGCTCTCTTTTTCCCCGTTGTTCAATGAGGACTTTGGCTCGACAAGCTTTTCCGACCACTCATCGGGAACCTCGTCGGGCGGAACGATGGGTTTAGCCCGACGAGCTTCTCGGACGTGTGTACGCGGCCTTAGTCTCGGGCTCTAATCATGCGCTTCTGAAAAAAATATCCATAGAAATCCATGCGTCCAGTGCCCTGCATGTAGATTAGGGACCCGGGCACATGGATTAGAAGGGGTGGCTCCCTTGTACCCCTAAAAGCCAGGCCGCTACTGTCTACAGGTATCTTATTATCAGCTGATATGACAAAACTTTCATCCAATGTCTATGAGCACCTCAAGGCTTAGCCTTAAGAGAAATTGATACAATGATGGAGAAAAAAAACCTTTATCTCCATTTTCTGAAAAGAGATCCTTTTGAATAAGTATAAAAAATGTCAGTACTATGGCAGCACCACAGGTTGCCAAAAGGTGCAAGTCGAAATGGATGCAGGTAAACAATGGTACAAAAAGTATTAAACACACCAAGCGTCAGACAGATATTAAAAAGGAAGGCAGATAATACATTCATTGAAGGCATTTTTCTGTAATTACTTTTGAGGTGCAAAGCTTTATGGGTTTCAGGCTAATTCCACCTTAATCCCATCTCCCATCTAATCCAAGCTCCCTCTTTAACCTCTTCCATAATCCTGCAGTATTCATGCTGCTTCCTATAATGCATTTATCACTATGCAGACTGACATTGTGCTACACCTTACCTTTTTCTGCGATTCCACTACCATTAACTCCCCTCACTTTCAGAGCTCTTTTGTTCTACTCACTGCTGCACTTCATCCCCTTTGCTATTCCTAGCTCTATAATGGGACAAACAATCAGTTAGCAGGCAGCCACATCACAGTTCATTTCATCATTGATCCCTATCTGCTACTAGAATTCTGCTTATCATTGCTCAGTTGTTCCCTTGTCACTGTCACTCCAAAGCCATGCATCACACATAGTATTTCATCTGCATTTCTCTTATCTTTTGAAATCCTTGACTTCAGTGTCTCTAGCCCCTGGGGCTTTCCACAAGTTTATGCTATGCACCTTAACCCTGCAGCTTCCTCTACTATATATCTGCCCTGGGCTGCAAAAAGAACAACGTGAAAATTGCAGTCAGTAAAGTGTAATGCCGCGTACACACGATCATTTTTTGTGATGAAAAAAAACGACGTTTTCTGTGAAGTAAAAAACAACGTTTTTGAAACGTCACTTTTCAAAGACGATGTTGCATACACACCATTGTTTTTTTCACAAAAAGCGAGGTTACATTCACCACTCTTTTCCATTGAAGCTCGCTTCATAACTAGCTTCTGGGCATGCGCGGGTTGAAAAACGTCAATTTAAACAACGTTTTTGCTACACACGGTGACTTTTTGTGAAACAAAAAACGACGTTTTGAAAAACGACACAAAAAATTCAAGCATGTTGGAATTTTTTTTTGGTCGTTTTTTTAAGACAAAAAACGACGTTTTGCCCACACACGGTCAATTTAAATGACGTTTTAAAAAACAACGTTTTTTTTCATCGCAAAAATCGACCGTGTGTACGCGGCATAATACATAACTGGCAAATGTTTTTTTTTATTATTTTTCCCCCATACTATTATATTAGGGAGATATAAGGTAAGATTTTTTGCTTTGGTGTCTGGAACAGTGTAGTAAGTATTGCCTCCAGGGTAGAATTAAATACCAATTAAAATCGAAGTAAACAAATATTTAAAGTGGATGTAAACCAAATTAATGAAATTTGAGCTGGGCGCATATATCTGCAGTATTTTGTTATCTCTCTTCAAAGAGCCAAGTCCCATAGCTCCCTCCTGACCTGTTTCTCTGTTATCAGCCTGATAACTCTGGACAAATTCACTGACACATCAGATAAAAGCAGCCTGACATTTCTGTCAGGAGAGGTTGCTATAAATAGATTAGCAGGCAGCTGGCCATGTTACAAAACAGCTCCGAGAGTCTCTGCCTATGTGGAGAGGGGGTGTGTGCCTTTCCTCCAATCAGCTATTTAGCTATCTTGGCTGTATGCCCAGACATCACACTCTGTGATAAACAGGAAGAGAAAATTTCCTAACCCATCTGAACTTTCTAAACAGTATATAAATGTGAAGACAGCAGATATACATGAAAAACCTACGTAGGGAGATTTGGTTCATCCCTGTGCATCATCTGAGGCTGTTCACTTCACTGGGTGTAAGGAGGGTTTACATCCACTTTAATGAGATGTACATATGAAATAAACATAGAACTAAAACATTTTTTTTAATAGATAATGTTTAAAAACTAATGATGATTTGTTACCTTTTTTCCAATTATAAACCCTAATAACTTTTTGAATATTTTGTATTATTTAAAAAGCCCTGGTTTACAGTTTTCTCAATTCTCACCATAATGCACTTTTATACAGTACAGAGTGAGCCTCTGGAGTGACAGTGGTATCACATGTATGTCACCTAGTTCAAGCTAACCATACCCATGGCTTTTTTTCAGTGGGAACAAAGGGAAACGCAGTCCCGGTACTTCCAGCACTGAATGTATGTAATAGCAAGGAGTAATAATGCTGGCTGCTGGGGATCTATTGTTTCTGGAGGGGATCCATTTTTTGCGTCACAGTCTATTGCTGCTGGAGAGGTCTATTGTAGCTAGTGGTAGATCAATTGTTGCTGGGGGTCAATCATTGGAAGGAGGGGGTCTGTTGTTGCCGGCTGACGTGGAGTCTGTTAATCCTGATGGCTGGGAGATCTTTTGTTGCTGCTAGAGTGGTATTTATTTGTGGGGGTCCATTGTTGCTGGGGGTGTCTATTGTTTCTGGGGGGGGGGTATTTCTGCTAGCTGTGGGGGATTTAGTTTACTACTTTTCTTGTTTTCATTAACATATTACATACAAATAACTTGACTCTGTATTCTCTAAAAAGGGGCGGTACTGGGAGGTTGGTAAGGGTGGAATCAAAGAACGGTGCTCGGAGGTGGATAGAGGTAAAGGTAAGAAGTGACTCAGAAGGGGGGGCTTTCCTGCACCTATTCATTGAGAAAAAAAGCCCTGACCATAACCATACATAAGATGACAGGCATCCAGTTTGGGCTTTTTTGCTGCTTGGGGTCTCAATTTGGTGTCTATGGCCCCAGTATACAACCACCAGCCAACATCTACAAATCAGAATGTGATTGCTGCTTTCTGCCTGCAGGGCTGTCCCTGGTAATATTTGACCAAGCTCTTAGGCCATTGCAGCTGTTCAAAGTTCATCCAGTGATGAGTGGAGTGGCAATTTCTTACCAGGTGCTTAACACCACTGCCTGTATAGACCCATTTGGTATAAGCTAATTGGGTGGGCCACATGTTCCTTCATATCTCATTGGTGGCAGACCCCTTCACTGTGGTGATTCTTTATCTTTGGCACTTATTCATCACATCTTGGATTACCATCTTGATCATCTAACCCACACACCTGATTAGATATGTTCAGTATATTTTTATATTTTGGACTGCAATTTTTTTAGCTCACATATCCTGTGAGCACGTGTGATAGTCACCTGTTTATGTTATAGACATTCGCCACTCTTGTGTTTTACAATTTTACGATTTTTCTTTTTTAAATGTATCATTACACTGATTTTTTATTATTTTGAGCACTCAAAAGTTACATTTTACTGCACATAGAGGAATTTTCTTATTTATGTGATTAGTGCTTCACAGTTTTCTACCTATCCATATATACAAGTTGTCCGTTGTAGTGCTAGCTGTGGGTTATTGAAACATTAGCGCAATATATTTTTATGTATTCTTTTTAGGCCAATGACCAGTGTTTCCTAAAGGTGGCTGGGCAGTACCTGCACATGAAGTGTGAATTAGATGTGTACTGCTGAACATGAATACGACAAATTCATAACTGTTGGTAGCCTTTCATCAGTCTGACATGTTCAATTCAAACATCTAAGATAAAGTCAAAGGAGTACACACTGTATACAAATCTGTACAGTTTTGGTAGAATGATAAAACTCCAAAATGGATCTTTGTTATATGAACATTTTTCTTTAAATCAGCTTCTTCAATCTCCCATGGATGTATTTTACATTAAAGGGGTGTTCCAGCCAAATGTTATGTTTATTAAAAGTCAGCAGCTACAAAAAGTGTAGCTGCTGGCTTTTAATAAACAATTACTTACCTGCTCCAGCGCTCCAGTTACCAGCCGGCCGGGGCTCTGCTCCTCTCCCCCCCTCCCCGGCCGGCGTCTTCATTCTAACTGTGAGCACCCGGCCGTGACAGCCTTCGGCTTCACGGCCGGGCACCCACTGCGCATGCGCGAGCGGCACTGCGCGCGGTGCGGCCCGCTGCTGATTGGACAGGCGATCGTCTAGGACCTGTCAGCGTCCTAGGCGGTCGCCTACAGGGAGGGGCTGGTGGAAGGAGCGGTGGAAGGAGGAAGTGGGACAGGAAGTCCCACTCCTCCTGAAGCCCCCACTCCCCCCCAAAAAAATTACATGCCAAATGTGGCATGTAAGGGGGTGAGGAGTGGATTAAGCGAAAGTTCCATTTTTGGGTGGAACTCCGCTTTAAAGAGAAAAAGAAAACTGGAATTGCTTTACAGAATATGAAGCTTAAAGCAGTATTACACCCAAAAGCAAACATTTACTATACAGGCATGTATTGCAACTTACCAATTCTTAGATGTGACGATTGTTTCCTTTTTTAAGTCTGTATTTGCAGTAAAGCATGCTTGTTATACTAACTGTGGAACCTAATGGGTTAATCCTCCGTATTGTGTAAATAGGCTGTTTGACCCTATTTTCTCTAATCCTCCCCTACTTTTACAGTCCTCAATCCATATGCTGATAGTAAATAGCCTTGAGGGCACTCTACACATTCTCAGTTTGGTGTGTAATGCTAGAGAGTCTTTTTTTCTTTTCTAGGGAGGGTGCATGTGATTAGCACAGGGCCAATCAACACTGTCCAGACAGGGGGTCAGGGGTCATAGTACTGTACAGTCAGAGGAGAATGAAAAATCCTCCTACAAGCTTTAGCCAGTGATCGGCCAGACACTGAAGAATGTCACAAGACTGATATATACTCCTGATGAGAAAAGGTTTTTAGCAGTTTTTATTTACTAAAATAATTGCATATCCATGTTCTGTGTACCGTGGGAGACCAGATATAGTGAATGCAGGGTCCTGGGTTTAGTAACACGTTAACACTGACAGGATGCTTACAATGATCAGCTTTTATTTAACCACTTGTGGCCGGTCCACTGTCAAATGACAGAGGTGCGGGCTCTCGTTGAGGGATGACGTTTTATGATGGATTCCCAGAAAGTCTGCTCTCACGTGATTGTGGCTGTGCCGTGCTCCTAGGACGAAGCGTGACCCCAATCTCAGTAAAGAGCCACGGCTCTTTTACCACATCACAGACGGTCACATGTACTGTAAATGCGGAAGTGCCATTTATAGGCTCTCCTCACTTCACAGTGACAGAGTGTGTGGCAAGGAGAGCCGATCAGCGGCATCTCCTCGCAGGGGAGACCAGGACAGGTAATCAGGGCACTGATCATCAATTCCCTGATTACAGTAAAACCCAAGCAATGCCAATGCCAATCAGTGACACCAATCAGTGCCCATTAGTGATAACACTCAGTGCTGCCTTTCAGTGCCCATCATTGCCTGCTCATCAGTGCTGCCCATCAATGCCCATGAGTGCCGCCCATCAGTGCCACCTATCAGTGCTGCCTGTCAGTGCTCTTCAGTGCCATATATCAGTGCCACCTATCAGTGCAGCATTTTAGTGCCTTCTCATCAGTGCCACCGAATTAGTGCCCTTCAGTGCCACCTCCTCATTGCATTTTGGTATAGGGGTACATGACCACGCAATTGCCCTGTAGGTAAAGGGTAATTATGCAAAACCTTTATCCCCAAAGGAAAAAAAATGTCTGCTGTAACTGATAAAATGTGAGCTGGAATTTGGCTTTAATTTGTTAGGGGTTCTAAATCTGCTAATATATTTAACACTACCCCCCCCCCCCCTCCTATGTCACTAAAGCCCCATACGCACTGTCTGACTTTTTGACAACAAACTTCAAAATGAGCATGTTTTTAAAAAAACGTGTGTACGATCCATCGGACAAACTTGTCCGGTTTTCATCGGTCAAAAGTTCACTCTGCAAACGGACAATTTTTTCAGCAACAAAAGTCCTATGGTGCAAAGTCCTATCGTGTGTACAGAAGTCCATCGGACTTTTGTCCAAAGTACAAACACGCATGCTCAGAACCAATGTTAAAATCAACCAACAATAGCAGAAGTTGACCAAAGGGTGACGGTAAAGAGCAGAAAAAACACTTGATTTTGTGAAAGTTTGCTGAAAAAGTCCTGCCGTGTGTATGCATACCAAGTTCACGGCCAACGCCCTTCGGACAAAAATCCAAGGAAAAGTTTGTTTGAAGAACGACCGTGTGTATGAGGCTTAAGACCCCTTTAACACTGGGGTGGTTTTCAGGTGCTTTTGTGCTGGAAATAGCCTCTGCTAAGCCCCTGAAATCCGCTGTATTACAGCGCTCCCAATACGCCCTGCCCATTGGTATGAATGATTTAGTAAAGCTGGAGCACTCAGATTCTGGTACAGCTGTGCATGGTACCCAATCAGCTTTTAACTTCAACTTGTTCAATTAGGTTTTGACAATGAGGCCGGGTTCACACCTATGCAAATTGAGTGCGGCTTAAAACCGCATCCAATACGCAGAACATTTCTAAATACATTGTTTTCAATGAGGCTGGTTCACATATGTGCGATGCATTCGCACTGCGCATTGCAGAAAAAACGTGTGCATATTTTTTATGACTTGAGGTGTGGCTCAGGTGCGAATTCAGGCCCATTATCTTCTATGGGTATGCAGTTGATTCGCAGATGTGTTCATTTCTCTTCAGGATTTCTTCTCATTTAGCTCAATACACTTCCCCCCTCCCCCTCCCCTCTCCCAGGTCTCCAAATTCACAGCTAATCTGCAGTTAAAACGCAATGGATCTGCTGAACACTTCTCTTATCTCTCTGCAAAGATAAGAGAGCTGAAATTCGCACCGCACTAGTGTGAATAAGGCCTAAAACCTGGAAGCTAATCGGTTTCTATACAGAGCTTCTCCAGATTTTGCACTCTCCAGTTTTAGGCTTGATTCACACTAATGTGTTTTTTGATGCATTTTGCATTTTGCAGAAATGCAGGGACCTTTTTTAGGGTTTTTTTGGGTTCCTATGGAACATTTTCACATCAATGCATTTTTGTGCCTCAGCGTTTTTTGAAAGGGTCGGGACTTTTTTCCCACAAAATGCAGCGTTTTGCATGTAATTGCGTTTTTACCGCAATTTTTTTGTTTATTTATTTTTACACTGTATCTAGCTGGTTGCTAGGGAGGGGGCCGGAAAGCCAACCGCCGTATAATTAACATCATCACTTGCATTGGGCTTCCCGCTGAATGTAAAAAAAATCTTGGAAAAAAACAACGTGGGGTCCCCCGGTCCATTCCAGGCCCTTGGGTCTAGTATGGATTCGGAGGGGACCCCCTACACCAAATTAAAAAAAAATGGCATGGGGGTCCCCCCAAAATCCATACCAGACACTTATCCGAGCATGCAGCCTGGCAGGTCAGGAAAGGGAGGGGACTAGTGAGCGCCCCCCTCCTGAACCATACCAGGCCGCATGCTCTCAACATGGGGGATAGGTGCTTTGGGGCAGGGGGGGCTCTGCGTCCCCCACCCCAAAACACCTTGCCCCCATGTTGATGGGGACAAGGGCCTCTTCCCAACAACCCTTGCCCGGTGGTTGTTGGGGTCTGCGGGCAGGGGGCTTATCGGAATCTGGAAGCCCCCTTTAACAATGGGACCCCCAGATCCTGGCCCCCCCAATGTGAATGAGTATAGGGTACATTGTACCCCTACCCATTAATCAACAAAAAGTAGTGTAGTGTTAAAAAGCAGACAGTTTTTGGCAAGTCTTTTATTAATATCTTCTTCTTCTTCTCCGGTCTTCATTCATTTTCTCCCGCATTTTCTTCCTCTGTTCTTCTCTTTCTCCCCCTGCTTCATCATTATTTGAAGAAATGCAGGACATCGGCGCCGACAGATCAGCGGAATGCAGCATCGGAGGAGGGTCTTTGGCGGGAGCGGCGGCAGACGAAGAAGGACACCGGAGACAGAAGAAGAGTGGAAGAAGCAGGGGGGAAGGAGAAGAACGGAGGAAGAAGATGCGGGAGAAGATGGAGGAAGACCGGAGAAGAGGAAGATATTAAAAAAAGACTTGGCAAAAACTGTCTACTGTTGTTTTTAACACTACACAATATTTTTTTGGTGAATGTATAGGGGTACAATGTACCCCATACTAATTCACATGGGGGGGTCGGGATCTGGAGGCCCCCTTGTTAAAGGGGGCTTCCAGATTCCAATAACCCCCCTGCCCGCAGACCCTCACAACCATCGGCAAGGGTTGTCGGTAACAGGCCCTTGTCCCCATCAACATGGGGGCAGGGTGCTTTGGGGTGGAGCTCGCTCGTCTCCTCCCTTTCCTGACCTGCCAGCTGCATGCTTGGATAAGGGTCTGGTATGGATTTTGGGGGGACCCCCACACCATTTTTTCTTAACTTGGTGTGGGGGGTCCCCACCAAATCCATACTAGACCCAAGGGCCTGGTATGGACTGCTGCTGCAACTCCACCACAGTTTATGCAGTGAAGTCGGCAGTGTCCTCCACTGCAGTTGCGTTGCTCTGCCTCAGTAAGGCGGCCCCTGAATTTATCCATATCCTGCCTTATCAGCATACATTCAATTGTTAGGGTGTCGATTTTCTGTCTGTAATGGCTGCCAGGATCGTTGCGGTGGACTGTTCTCCCAGCAGCTCCGGTGCGGCCCACAGAGCCACAGGGGGCCCCTCCGGATCCGATGCCCCGAATGCTGTCATCGAAGAGTCCATCTGTACTGCTACAGAGGCTGGAGGTATGATATGACAGGCAAGATGCCGAAATCCGGGAGATGGGAGCGACTGCCTTCTTAGCCGATTTACACTTTTCATTCATAGGAAGGACTGGGGTAGCCCCCCAAACAGCAGGAAGGTACTTGCTTAGCAGGATGGCCTGGGGAAAATAATAACACTTTAAATAAAAAAATTAAAAGCATAAAAAGGATAAAAAAAAGTATTAAAAAAAATTAATTATAACTCCCGCTGCCCTGCACATACCAATAAAAGCAGACGTGAGCCCAGGGCGTACACGTGTATGTAAACTGCTATCCCACCACACATGGACATCGCTGGACAGAGATGGGGATCAGGGAAGTATTGAGGGGGCCGAGGGGGATGCTGCACACAGAAGGCTTTTTATCTTAATGCATAGAATTCAGTACAATAAAAAAAACTTCTGACTTTACAATCACTTTAAGTAATTTTTTAGCCCAAAATTTAGATTTTTACATGTGTGCAAAGAAATGAGGGCTGTCAACGCTGCTAATTTCTGCAATCTATTCCAAATATTCAGCAGATCCAGACACAACTCACCCCACTAGTCGCCATTTTTCTTCAAGATAATCCAAATAGTCATGTAATATGTTATTTACTCAATCTTACAATCTCAGTCGTACTCTTCTTTTCCCTTATACAGTTACCTGGGAAAAGGAGCTTAGTGTTAACATTAGCCCTAAATAATGGAATACATTTTATTTTTTAACTCAGACTGCTCTTAGCCAACAAAGCACAAGAGAAGAATGTTAAGTTGATTACCAGATGGTATAAATATCTAGAAGCTCTGAATCATATCTGTCCCACTGTCCCTGACACATGTTGGTATTTCCATAGAGTCAAGGAGACTATGACACATATTTGATGGCAATGTCCTCCTATTTTTGGGCTAGGATTGTTACTATTGTTCTCAAGGTTACCGGCGACCAAAGTAGTTGATAATATGCCCAAAGCAGTATTACGCTATAACATTCCGGGCCCTATTAAATTGGTTGAAAATAATGTCTTTTTATAATTATTATTTATTTATTAATTTTCCAAATAGAAAAAACATATTACGACATGTACTTTCAATCTTCAACTTTCCCACTTTCGCAGGGGCTTTCACTTAACTTTTCTGAATAATAATTACAACAAATAAAAACATTCATTCTTCCCCCTAAACCTTTGTGTCGATGGTGTGGTGTGTTGTTCACCTTCACTTTCCTATACGACATCTCATTACTTTCTTTCCTTTTTTTCTAGCTGTTGACTCTTTGGCCGCGTACACACGATCAAATCTGTCTGCTGGAAACGGTCTGACAGACCGTCTCAGCAGACAGATTAGATCGTGTGTACGGGCGAGCAGACGGATTAGGCCAGCCGACAGATTTTAAAGCATGCTTTAAAATCTGTCTGCTGGGAATCTGTCCGCCCGACATGTCTGCTGGTTAGTACGCTAACCAGTAGACATATCTGCTTGCACATGCGTCAAATGGATTTGACGCATGCGCAGAAGTGTTTTACTTCCTGGTGCAGTGAGACGTGGCGGCGTCAACGTCACCGCCACATCACCGCCACGTCAGCGCGATGTCTGCCGGCGGGAATTTTGGTTTGATCGTGTGTACACGATCAAACCAATACATCCCAGCAGACAGATCTGTTCAAATCGGTCTGTCCGACCAATTTGAACAGATGTATTTGCTCGTGTGTATGGGGCCTTTGGGTTTCCCAGAAGCCGTTATTTTTTTTCACAGCCTCTACACTGTATTACAATATGTTTCTCTATACAGCGGCAAGTTGTCTTACCAGACCCAAAAGACAAATCTCTGCATCCTGTTCTAAAACAATTGATGTAACTGTAGCAATTATCCTTCTAACCTCTCTTCAAAATACCGCTATAGTGGGGCAAGACCAGAATATATGGATAAAATCTCTTGGAGTATACCCGCATCTTCAACAATTCTGGGCGCATTCTATATAATCTATAAGGTGTATATTATCTTCTATGTTTTATCTTAAATTGTATGATCTTGTCTCGAAGTGAGACTAATATCAGGAAAGGGAATACCTATATCTCCTCCCAATTATCCTTTAATATTGGGACATTTCTCATCTAATGTGATTGTAACTTGCTTATATCTAAAAAATGCAGTTTTCACTAAATTAGTATATAAATTTGATATTGGTTTCTTTTCAAGTCTCCTTCTAGTTGATTGTTCTAATCCTGATTCTGTCAATTGTGGAAAACCTTGAGGAAATTGGGCAGAAAGAGCACGGGCAAGCTGCATATATCTAAATACATAACTTTCTGGAATATTCCATAGTTCCATCATTCCTGCAAAGGATATCATTGTTTCTTCCTGCACCACCTGAGATAACTTTTTAACCTTAAATTTGGTCCAAGCTCCTGGATCTTAGATAGAATTCAAATGGGGCAACTATCTTCAGACATTTTATTTCGGCAGCAAGAGCTGTAGTTCCTTGACATTGGAAGTTTACTTTGATACCATAAATGTCTGAATGGTATTACAATTAGATGCCATTTGTGATCTTGAATGTCTGCTCTCATGGGAAAATGATAAAACATAGCTGTTTTAAATACATGGGGCCAGATTCAGAAAGAATTAGATTCCCGCAGAGTATCAGAGATACTCTACGCCGCCGTACTTTACCTGGCTCTAGGAAGAATTCAGAGAGATTTTGGCCCGTAAGGTACGGCGGCGTAGTGTATTTCTCCCGGCGGAATCAAAATACGCGAATAGGGGGCGTGAGGCATTTCAATTAAGAGCGTCCCCGCCGCGATCGAACTGCGCATGCTCCGTTCAGAAATTTCCCGCCGTGCATTGCGCGAAATCACGTCATTACGTCATTTTTTTTTTTGAGTAGCGTCGTTTACGGACATTCCTATTCCGGGACGACTTACGCAAAAAAAATAAAAAAAATTGAAAGTCGACGCGGGAACGACGGCCATACTTAACATGGGCCGCGTAACGTTAGACCAGCTAAAAGCTGGTTTAACTTTACGTAGCGAAAAAATGACGTACGCGATTGCGAACGACGCTCGTAACTTCGTGGATCTCTGTAAAAAGCTGATTTGCATACCCCGACGCTGAAAACGACGCGAACTCCACCCAGCGACCGCAAAAAGATCGCAGCGTAGATCCGAAGGCGTACGAAGACGTAAGCCTGTCAGATCGAAGCCCAACGCCGCCGTATCATGGTTTGAGGATTCAAACTAGTGATACGGCGCGCGAAATTTGAAATTACTCCTGTCTAACACCAGTTAGACAGGCGTAATCGCTCTGTGAATCTGGGCCATGGACCCCATAGCTCTCTTTTTGTTTTTCCCCCAGCGTTCAGGACCTGGGTAACTGAATAAAAAATACTATGGCCCCATGACGGAGACTTCTTCGTTTTTTGTAGTAGTAGTTTACTCTGATAAATATCATTTTTGTCTAGAAGTCTAGAACATTCAGTTTCTTTTCCCTTTTTTTTAAGACAACCTGGTTTTACGCAAAATCTTCATGGTATATGAGATAGTTACTTTTTCTTTTCATGAGTGGACATCTTCAATGTCATCTTCAGTGCTTGTAAAGTGAAAGGAATGTTAATTTAAAACGTTACTTTCTTTTTCTAATTTTTAAAATATTAAGAAAAAATTTATGAAAAAATTGTTTAGTGCCAAAGTGGTCATACACAGGATACATTTATACTACTGACCTATTTTTGATGACCAGCATTTTTCTTAAAGTCATTTCACTAATGTTCTAATAATTAGCCCCATTCAGAATCCAGTAAAACACTGAAATATATGTTTCTAAGGAACATCACAGTGTTTTGTTGTGTAATGTGTTAGTTGTTAATGAAAAACATTAACAATTTAATGGAAATACAGAATGGCTGAGCTATTTTCAAGGCAGCATGCAACTGTACAGGTCCTGTGCTGCAAGGAATGTTGGCCATTTCATAGAGCAATTGAACTAACATTTTACCCCAACCCCAGAATGAACAGGTATAGTTATCTCCATTGAATAGCAGTTCAGGGAAAAAATCTAAAGCCCTGGAACTTTCTTACTATACAGTCTGGCCCAGATTCAGAAAGCAATTACGCCTGTCTAACTGGTGTTAGACAGGAGTAATTTCAAATTTTGCGCGCCGTATCACTAGTTTGAATCCTCAAACCATGATACGGCGGCTTCGGGCTTCGATCCGAGAGGCTTACGTCTTCGTAAGCCTTCGGATCTACGCTGCGATATATTTGCGGCCGCTGGGAGGAGTTTGCATCGTTTTCATGCGTCGGGATATGCAAATGTGTTTTTACGGCGATCCACGAAGATACGAGTGGTCTTCGCAATCGCTTTCGTCTATTTTTTTTTACGTACTGTTAGACCAGCTTTTTGCTGGTCTAACGGTACGTAGCCCATGTTAAGTATGGCCGTCATTCACGCGTCGATTTTTTTTTTTATTTTTATTTTTTACGTAACTCGTTCGGGACGAGGATTGTGCGTAAACGACGCTACTCAAACAACGGATGATGTAACGACGTGTTTTCGCGCAATGCACGGCGGGAAATTTGCGAACGGAGCATGCGCAGTTCGATCGCCGCTGGAACGCGCCTATTTTAAATGATTCACGCCACCTACTCGCGTAGATGGATTGCGACGGGAGAAATACACTACGCCGCCGTCGTTTACTGGACAAAATCTACCTGGATTCCACGTAGAGCCAGGTAAAATACGGCAGCGTAGTGGATTTCTGATACTCTACGAGAATCTAATTCTCTGTGAATCTGGGCCATTGTCTCTACTTCACCTAACACTTATATAGTGGCAGCTAGAAGATAACAATATCTTCAGCTGTAAGTCATAGTGTTTATATACCTTCCCTGCACCAATCCCAACCCAACATCACCCAGTTCTACTAGCCCCGATAATTGATTTCAGTAGATAGAGCCCTGCATTTTCACAGTGGCAAGTGTGGGAAATATAGGATATCAGGAATTCTGAAGGCCATGAAAAGTTCTGCAATGTACCCAGGGCCGGACTGGTCTACCAGGAAACTTTCCAGAGGTCCGCCTTGGGTGCCCAGGCACTGCGTGCTGAGGCATAGGAGGGCACCCAAGACCGGTTCTACCATGGGTCCCACTGGGTCCATTGGGCTGCCTCGGAGGGGAAGGGGATCGAGAGCATCACCAGATTACACAGAGTGGGGATCTCCCGCTTACCCGGCAGCCGCTGTCAAAGTCCCACCTCCTGGCCCGGCTCCTATGATAGACACCACACTGGTCCAGTATTGGAGCATTAGACTTCTGTCATAGGAGGTGGGCCAGGAGGCGGTACTTCGTCTGACAGGGGCCGCCTGGTAAGTTTGAGATCCCTGGACTGTGCAATCTGTTGGCTCTCCCCTCTCTCAAACCCCCTACACTGGTAAGGCTGCGCAGATGGGCACTGGTGAGACTGCATTGATGGACACTGGTAAGGCTGCATTCATGGGCACTTATGAGGCTGCATTGGATGGGCACTGGTAAAGGGTTCCATTGGATGGGCACTGGTGAGGCTGCATTGGATGGGCACTGGTGAGGCTGCATTGATGGGCACTGATGAGGCTGGGCTGATGTGCACTGGTGAGTATAATACACTCTTCAAATGTGCTCTAAAATGCATTTTATCAAGAGGAAAATAATGATGTTATGCTGTTGGGCTGGTATAATAATGCTATGGGGCTGATATGAATATATTTCTATGGCTGGTTTTATTTCCAGTCCAGCCCGGAATGTACCTTATACAACTGCACTTTAAAGTTTACAAATGTATTATCCAGTAATATGTACAAGTCTTAACATCTCCAATACTAATACAAAGGGTCCAAAATAATAATAAGTATAATGAGAGTATAAAAAGCAGCTGTAAGAATAGTGTTAGACCCTAGTTCTTACATATTAATCATTTTTTTCTGGTCTAGCGCCATTTTTTAAACAGAATCATAATGCCTTGTGACAGTTCTTAATTATTAAACTGATTATAAATGCAGTAAGAACTAAAGAATTTTTAAAGACCAATAGTCTTACTGTAGTTACTGACCCATGAGCTGTTATTGTGAGGAAAGTAAAGGAATACTCTGGGGGAAAAAAAGTTACTATGCAGGGCCCTAATATATTAAAAGTCTTATGATGAAAATCAGAGAGATAGAAAAAGCAGAATATAGAAAATATACTGTATTTGCTGGCGTATAAGACTACCTTACACTTAAAAAAACTGGCCAAAAAACAGGGGTCGTCTTATACGCCGAGTCAGCTGCTCGGATGCCTGATGGATGTGCGGTAATACTGTATGCAGCTTCGGCTACATACAGTATATACCGCTTAGCCAATACCGGTGAGTGATGTATTTAAATGAATACAGAGCCTGCTTGGATTGGAGTAACAACCTCTGCCAATCCGAGCAGGCTTCATACAGTACCCTGCTCAGATTGGCTTTGAGAGTCAGAGAGGCATGGGCTGATGATTTTACAGCCTCTGCCAATCCAAGCAGGCTTTTTATTCATTAATAAAATACCTTTTTTGCAGTGATTGGCTCCAGCTCCAGCAAGAAGGAAGAAGAATATGGCTCCAGAAGGAAGAAATATGAAGCGTCGGAAGCCTCGGAAGGGGGGGTTGTCTTATACAGTGAGTACAGGCAAAAAATCTTAAAAAAACTGTAAAAATAAGGGGGTCGTCTTATACGCCCGGTCACCTTATACACCGGCAAATACGGTATGTACAGTATGTGTAGATCACAAGAGGGTAGCCAGCATTCTGAAGGCTAATTTGGAAAAAAAAGTCCTGCTACATCAATAGACTACACATAATACAAAAAGTATTTAAAGTAGTATTCTGGGATATACCAAACACCTTAAAACTGCTCCCTCCCCTCTCCCCCTCCTAAGACATTCACTAACAAACCTGTGGAATCTGTATACCCTATTTTCAGGCCGTTCCAATCACGCGATCCTCTCCCCTGTGTGATCTAGTGACGGCTTCAGAGTAAAAGAGGGAGCACTGACAATGGATGGGTCATAGCAAGCCTATCGGTAAGGTCATTTCTCAGGCATTCTAGCTGTTGTGGATCATGTGACTGGACTGGAGCAAAATAGGTAAATGTGCCAATCTTTCTTCCCCAGGTTAGTTAGTATAGGCTTTAGGAGGTGGGAGCTTAGATTAGATTAGATAGATATATCCTGGAATTCTACTATAAAGTAGCATCCCTGCTTAACCTCCCTGGTGGTATGATTCTGTCTGGAATTACGTACCAAAAGCGGTACAATTATTTGCATGGAAATTTGGCGTTTTATACTGTAGGCCTGCAATTCTTAGGAATAACTTGCTTAAATCTGTCCAAACAAGACATCCCGGGTATGATAAAGTTTGAAAAACAAAATCATAATTTTTTATATAATAAAAAACTATAAATAATTATAACAAATTATAATGTAATTATAATAAAAAATATTCAATAATGTAATCAACTCAAAAACACTGAAATTTGCTCAGTTGCAGAATTGTCGCTGTCATTATTTAATTTTTTTTATGACGAATTTCCCCACAAATCGCTATCGCTCAATTCTGCAAGTGATTAAAATTTATTATCGCTGTTTTCTAGCTGATCTAAAACCATTTTTGACATAAAGGGACACTTTTGGTTGCTATGGGCAATCTACAGTTTCCAGGCAGAAAGAACACTTTTTATTTTATAAAAGAACATGTAGGGCACAGGACAGACCACTAGGGACAAGGGGGGTGTGTATTTTTTACATACAGTACTGTAATCTATAAGATTACAGTGTACTGTATGTATAGTGTTTGTTTACTTTTTTGAATTTGGCGCCGTTTCCCCCCTTACGTCGCGACGCTCGCAGGGAAGAGAATCGGCGGTACACACAGCATCAGGCGGACATCCGGCCGCCGTGTACTGCGGGGATTCATCGCTGGATCGCAGAGAAAAGGCAAGTAAACTCTTTTCTGCATCCAGCGAGGCAAGTCCGTGTGTGGCACGGGGTTACCGATCGTAGCTTAAAAATCTCACCCCGTGCCTCACACGGGAAGACCGCCAGGGAGGTTAAACCTAACTGGTCATAATTTTTTTCCCTTGACACCATGGTCCAAAATTAAGGACCCATCAAATGTTTTTCTTCCCGATGGCAATTCTTTATTGAATCCACCTTTGCAGCCCAGGAAATAGCCCAATTAATGTCCTCTTTCCAGTTCACAAAATTGTATGCAAGGGCCAACTTGTCAAACTCACTAGGGAAGCTCAAAATCCATTCTTCTACATCCTTCCCCAGACCCATTTCCTCTCCCTCTCTTTTTAAATAAGCCTACCCTCAGAAAACACATTAGGTTGTAAGTTGCTATTGTTATTCTGGTTTTGATTTTATACATTGCTCTGCCTTCCTCTCTTCGCTGTTTGGAGATCCAAAACATTTCCATGATGTCTTGCCTTGAGGCTGCTTTATAGTCAGATGTATCTCGCTACAAATGGGGAATCCTCTCATCATTCACCTTTTTTTTGAGAAAAGAGTTTGAGAGCGGGATTCGCTATTGTTTAACTCGGCTGTATTTATCTGCATTACGGTACCCTAGAACCTGTAGGGCCAAAATGATGGACGTGAATCATTGCTTTATTGGCTCGTGTTGATGCCTGCTGTAGCCGTTTCTATCCTTTTTGTTTCTCTTGTATACTTTGAAAAATGTAATTAAAATATTCCTCTTCCTCACACCTATGCTGACTAATCTCTGTAAAAAAAGATGCATATACTTACCTATTTTCATTTCGCTGCAGTTCAGTCGCGTAATCTGTCTCCCCTCCCCTGTGTCAGCTAACGGCAGCTGCAGGAGAGAGGACCCATGGGAGTCTATGGGTGACATCACTACTTATTGAGCGCTCCTTCCTCTCCCCTGTGTTGTCATTCTAGGACAGAAAGTTTGTTACAACCAGAATTACCAGATGAAATTAATAGGTAAAGGTCTGAAAAAAAAAATGACTTTCCCACATCTAGAGACTTATAAATTGAAATATAATACATTTGTGTTTTGGTTCTTTGGTTGAGATATGCTTTCATTTTATATGTAAACAATACAATTTACCCGAATGAATACTATGCTAGCTTTACTATTTCTTTAGCTGGAAATTTTGGGATCAAAGTTGTTTTTTGATACTCCACAATAGTTTAATGGAATTAGATTAAGTTTCTAGATAAAACTTTTTATACTCTTAATATTGCAGTAGCAACAGTCTGGAATAACTTTTAATCGATTGCAATACAGAATCCAAAACATACAGTTATAATGTTTGCTACAACCTTCCAAAGCTTTACAGGAAAATTGAAGACAGGAAGAAATCACTGATTCCACCTTAAAGGTGACCTGTAAAAATGGTTGAACAGTAACAGCTGCTAGAGGATCATTTTCTCAGATTATAGATTAGAGATGGTTTTCTGAAGATGTTGAAGGATTTGTAGATTTTGAGAAACCTCTTCCAACCTCTCCATCCTTATCTGATGCTAGATGAATTCTACTAAATGCAGGTATATAAAATATAATACAAAATATCTTTGCAATTTTCCAGAAGATCACCTGTGTAGGAGTGAGCTTTGGGTTCAGGTCTTGCATGGGTTAAAGCCAAACCCAAGTCTTTGCACTCCAGGAAAATAGCAAACTAATGCAGCCATTTTCCTCTATAGCAACCAATTACCAAAAATATACTTCCTGGCAAAAATGTGTCACATTTCTGCATTAAAACCAATCAGTTTCTAACCTCAGCTTGTTCAATTAACCTCCCTGGCAGTATGATTCTGTCTAGAATTACGTACCAAAAGCGGTACAATTTTTTGCATGGAAATTTGGCGTTTTGTACTGTAGGCCTGCAATTCTTAGGAATAACTCACTTAAATCTGTCCAAACAAGAGTCTAGTAGACATCCCGGGTATGATAAAGTTTGAAAAACAATATCATAAATTATAATATAATAAATAACTATACATAATTATAACAAATGATAATGTAATTATAATTAAAAATCATTCAATAATGTAATCAAATCAAAAACACTGAAATTTGCTCAGTTGCAGAATTGTCGCTGTCATTACTTTTATTTTTTTATGACAAATTTCCCCACAAATCGCTATTGCTCAATTCTGCAAGTGATTATAATTTATTATCGCTGTTTTTTAGCTGCTCTAAAATCACTTTTGACATAAAAGGACACTTTTGATTGCTATGGACAATCTACAGTTTGCAGGCAGAAAGAACAGTTTTTATTATATAAAAGTGCATGCAGGACACTGGGCAGACCACTAGGGACAAGGGAGGGTGTGTATTTTTTTTACATATAAGATTACAGTATACTGTATGTAAAGTGTTTGTTTACTTTTTTGAATTTGGCGCCGTTCTCCACCCCAGTGCGTCGTAACGTCGCAGGGAACGGAGCTCGGCTGCACACAGGGACACTGTGTGAATCGAGCGAGGACGCTGCTCGCTCACACAGCGGGGATGCATTGCTGGATCCACGGACAAGGTAAGGCGCACCGCTGCACATCTACTCCGAGCTTGACTCAGGGTTACCGATAACAGCATGGAAAAACCACCCCGAGTCACGCTCGGGAATACCGCTAAGGAGGTTAAAGGAGTTGTAAAGGAAAAATTGTTTTTGCCTAAAATTAATGTCTGCATGGTAGACAGGCAGAATAGTGCAATGATTATGTTAAAAAAAAAGAGTAAATACCTATTAAATTCCTTCATCTATATCACCTCCGGCGTTCTAGTTTCTATTCTCTCGTTCACTTCCTGGTTTGCGGCGCTCGTTCATGTAAGAACTATACTTCCCAGTATGAATTGTGGCACGCCCAATAATTCACACCTCCTTGAAGTCTCTAACATGTAGAGAGGGTCCTCCCGCACAGATGTAGTTCCCAGGAGGGGGCGAGCATGTTACTGACCACCGCAGTAAAGTCTCCCTTCACAGTGGTCAGTAAAATCAGACAAGCAGGAAGTGAACAGAACAGAGAAGAAATAAAGCAACTTCTGAGCAAAACGAACAATGAGGAAGTGAAAAGAGGAATGTCTGCAGGTAAAGGATGCTTATTATGAAAAATGGCCAATGGCTCCCACTGCTGCCAAAAGCCAATCAGGAGTGTGAGTCTCTGGATAGCCAAGGCTCTCGTGGACATCACTGGAGAGAGATGGGGCTCAGGTAAGTATTAGGTGGGGCTGGAGGGCTGCTGCAAACAGAAGGTTCATGCGTAGAATGCATGAAGTGTAAAAACCTTGTGCCTTTACAACCACTTTAACAAAGAATGTGCTGTATGTAGCCTCCGCTTCTCTGGGATGCCTCACACAGAAAAGACATAGGCTGTTTGGGCACTGGGCAGGACTAGCCGGGGGCGCCGCTCGCACCGGGTGCCTCTGCTCTAGGGTGTCATTGTTGCCGGTTCATCCCAAACCTTCTCATATTCCTTCTCTGCCTCATGCTACTTATTGGCATTCAACATGCTGATGAAGGGCAAGGATGGCTATCTGTGCAAAGTATTGACAGCTGGCATATGGCCTTCTGGGTAAAATAATGGTGACTGAGTAGATGTGTCTGGTGTAGCACTGGGCACAAAAAAAAAGATGTAAACAGGGTGTTAGGCAAAGTTGGAATGAAGACATGGAGATTATTTTGGAAAACATATTCTTTCACAGCAGTGGAGCAGAAATTTGTGGATCAGCAATTGGAATAGTGACCACAAAAATTTCATTATGCACCCTTGAGAAGAAAAAAGGGTGCATTAGCAGTCCCAAAATATATGGCTGCTATGCAGGGAGGAGGAGGAAAGGGACACATTAGGAAACTCAAAATACATGCTATGTGCCCTTGAAGAAGAGGAGGAGAAAAAGAAGCATTCCTACTAGATTATATGGGAGGACTTGCAGTAAAAAAAATGGCTGCTGTGTGCCCTTTAGCAGAAGAAGAGGGGTGCTTTAGTGGCACTCCAAAAGAGAGTGGCTGCAATATGCTCTTTTACCTCAAGTTGTACCTCTACCAATTTACTAAGGAGGTGTAAATAATAGTAAAAAAACACACACACACCGTGGAAAAAGTCCTTTAATAAAAAATAAAAAATAAATCAAGCGGTGGTAATACACTCTCGATCCCCGCTCCAACATTGTCGGTATCCTGCGACGGGTGATCTCCTCCCTGCCGGGGTCCAGCGATAAGAAGATCTCTTCATCCATGTCCGGGAACCCAGGATTCAGAGCGCACGCATCGTCGGCCGCCTGTCTCCACCGGAGACAGCCTGGCGAATGACGCGGCTTGAGCCAGTGACAGCTCTTATCTAGGCCACGTGACCCCGCCCCCTCTGACGCAAGGGAAACCCTGGGCTTCCCCAGTGACGTAGTCAGAGGGTGCGTCAGAGGGGGGTGGGTCCCATGACGGATGGCCCCGCCTCACCTATATAAGAGCTGTCACTGGCTCAAGCCTTGTCATATTCGTCAATTTCTCCCATAGACTTTAACAGAGTGTCCTCCGGCTTTTCAAATTTGCCTCGAACACCCCAAATTGTTTGCTGTTCGCCGAACAGGCGAACAGGCAATGTTCGAGTCGAACATGAGTTTGACTCGAACTCGAAGTTCATCCCTACTGCTGTAGTTAAGCCAAGCAATGTTGCAAAATTAAAAAGCATCTATTAGACAAATATATGATGCCCGGATACTGTGTCACTGATGCTGTTTGTGAGAATTGTACTGTGCATAACACATATAGCTTAACCGCTTAAGGACCGCCTCCTGCACATATACGTCGGCAGAATGGCACGGCTGGGCACATGCACGTCCTGTGCTAGTGACCAGCCGCGGGTCGCGGGCGCGGGCCGCGGCGTGCTCCCGTGACCCGGTCTGAAGCTCCGGGACCGCGGGACTCGCGGACCCGATCGCCGCTGGAGTTCGGCGATCGGTCCCCAGAGCTGAAGAACGGGGAGAGCCGCGTGTAAACACGGCTTCCCCGTTCTTCACTATGGCGACGTCATCGATCGTGTGATCCCTTTTATACAGCCACACCCCCCTAGAGTTGTAAACACACATTAGGTCACACATAACCACTTCAGCGCCCCCTTGTGGTTAACTCCCAAACTGCAAATGTTATTTTCACAATAAACAATGCATTTTAAATGCATTTTTTGCTGTGAAAATCACAATTGTCCCAAAAATGTGTCAAAATTGTCCGAAGTGTCCCCCATAATGTCGCAATCACGTAAAAAAATCACTGATCGCCGCCATTATTAGTAAAAAATATTTTTTTAGAAAAATGAAATAAAACGATCCCCTATTTTGTAAACGCTATAAATTTTGCGCAAGCCAACCGATAAACGCTTATTGTGATTTTTTTTTTACCAAAAATAGGTAGAAGAATACGTATCGGCCTAAACTGAGGGAAAAAATTATTTTTTTTATATATTTTTGGGGGATATTTATTATAGCAAAAAGTAAAAAATATTGTTTTTTTTTTCAAAATTGACGCTTTATTTCTGTTTATAGCGCAAAAAATAAAAACCGCAAAAAAGAAAGATCTATTTGTGGGGAAAAAAAGGACGCTAATTTTGTTTGGGAGCCACGTCGCACGACCACGCAATTGTCTGTTAAAGCGACGCAGTGCCGATCGCAAAACCTGGCCGGAACCTTTAGCTGACTAAAGGTCCGGGTCTTAAGTGGGTAAATGCATCTCCAAAACATGTAATTTTGGTGCTTTTTACAATATTGCCCTTGAAGTTGCATAAACACACTCTTTCCAGTGTACAATATTTGTATGCATTGGTACATGTCCCCATAGCAGTACCTTGCTCCCTATGTCGTCCGTTTGGCTGTTTGAACCTTGCCTATTAGTCTTAAAAATGGGCAAAATAGATTTTTAAGATTTGCCCTCCCTAGTGGGGTTCAGATTAAAATAAAACATTTTGAATAGTAACTGAAGCAGTTTTCGTAGTTTACGATGGGTTAGTCAAATGACCGACAAACAGAACCCAGGAAAATGTACTCATCAATACTCAACCTTTGAATTATATCACATATTTTACTAAATCTGTGGACATCTGGCATATTTGATAAAGCTGTGTAAGAGAAGCGATAATGTGAAAAACCATTGCTTGTTGGTTGTCATGGGTTACTGACCACTGTACGTCTATGTGGCATTATTTTTGCATTTATTTATATGTTTAGTAAGCTACTTTTGATAATCATTGAACTTTTTATTACCAACATTTTTAAAGTACATACAGTAGTTAAAACAGTCAGACAACTCATACATTCCAATATACTGTATAAACAGTTGTGGCTCTGTTACACAATTTACAGAACATTAACCTGCTGTGTCTAAGGTTGCACTTGTACTGAATATAAACATAGGAAAAGAAGGAAAAAAAAAAAGAAGAAACGCATATAAACAATTCAAATATGCACAACAATTTACTCTAATACATTCATAGATAGCTAACCTCATTTAAAAAGCCTGTATTTACACAGTCGCACATCAGGTATCAGTCCCCAGTATGATAGCCATTTAGGGGACAAAAATAAATTAAAATATGGTTAAACCCGTAAGAGCCTGTGGAGAATAGGCTTGTGGAGAGCAGTTTTGCCAGATATTATTACATTTCTTAGGGGCGTTAAGATGCTGGTAAGTTCATTTTTCTTGTATTAACTTAAAGTTCACCTGCTCTATCCACTTTTGTCTGAAGGGAATATGAGGTGATAACCAGAACCGGGCTATTCGTTTGTGGGCAATATACAGCAGCCTCATTATTGCTATATTACTCGGAGTAAAATATTCTGAGCTCAAGAGGCATACCACCAGATCCCGAGGAACAGGAAAAATAAATACAGATGATAAACTGGTAATATCTTTCCAAAACCTGAATAAATTTGAAGATCTCCAGAACATATTTATCAAGTCACCTATAACGCCATTACATTTGGGGAATCCCTCCTGCCCCATCTTAGCAATTGAGGCGGGGTTCTGCAAGCTCTATGCAAAATAACTGGGACAGGTTCTGTGAAGAGGATAGGGAGACAAGAGCAACATAGGTCAAAATCACCTTCCCCCCACTCGCCCTCCACCACAACTACCTCAAATTTCCTTTCAGTCTTTTAAAAAAGGAGTATATGCGTGATATCATGTCTTTCCTATTGGTACCAACTATCAATTTCTAAATCAATTGTGACTCCACAAGAACTAGTAAGTAAAAAGAGAGGCTTGTGCCTGAAGCACATGGCGCAGTTGTATATATCTAAAAAACAGACCCTTTGGTATGTTAAACTCCAGTTGCAGTGGTGAAAGATTTTAACACAAATAAGGAATAGAATTGAGCAATAAAACGGACACCCCAGGCCTGCCAAGAGTAAAATCCTTGCAATTAAGCTACCGTAATTACAAAGAATTGGAGCTGTGCCATAGGGGAGTGAATGTCACAAAGTCATCAACCCGTGCACTCGTTTTTAAATGTCGCCGAAGTGACATCCATTAAGATACTGTAGGGCCACATGTTGGGATATGTGGGAAGCCCATTTTCAAGTGTGAGAGTGCTGTGAAATATGTATCTGATGGGAGCAGCAACCAGCAGATGAGATCTGACTTATCTGCCAGGTCCCATCTGGTAAGATGTTGGTGTTGGGCAGCTATAAAATAAAGTCTAGCACTTGGGACTGCCAGGCCCCCTTGATCTTTGCCATAGTGCTGTGTAGTGAGTTTGAATCTAGCTGACTGCTACTTCCAAATGAGCTCTCTAAACTGGCAGTCTACAGTATACGGGAGAACCACTTACGAGGTACCCACATAGGAGAATTATGGAGTATATAGAGTAACTGTGGGGGCCAAACTAGTTTATTTACACCATCTCGAACATTTATGTTTGAATGAAAGCAGAATAGGCCGAAGGTTCACATCCAACTAAAGCTGAGGATTCAGCGTAATCACCACACCTAGATATTTGATGTACTGGACCAGTTGAATTTGCTGAGCACATGCTGGCAACAGAAATGCAAGTTCATCTAGAGGTAAAATTACAGACTGGTTCCAATTTATGCTGAATCATGAGAGACTACCAAACTGATCTATAAGGCCTTTTACACATGATCAGTCCAAACTGATGAAAACGGACTGAAGTTCAGTTTCATCGGTTCTGATGGTTCGTACACACCATCAGTTCAAAAACCAATCATGTCAGAACACGGTGATGTAAAACACAACGACGTGCAGAAAAAAATGAAGTTTAATGCTTCCAAGCATGCGTCGACTTGATTCTGAGCATGCACAGGTTTTAAACCGATGCTTTTTGCGTACCAAACTGATCTATAAGGCCTTTTACACACGATCAGTCCAAACTGATGAAAACGGACTGAAGTTCAGTTTCATCGGTTCTGATGGTCTAATGGTCTGATGGTTCGTACACACCATCAGTTCAAAAACCAATCATGTCAGAACGCGGTGATGTAAAACACAACGACGTGCAGAAAAAAATGAAGTTCAATGCTTCCAAGCATGTGTCGACTTGATTCTGAGCATGCACAGGTTTTAAACGGATGCTTTTGCATACTAACCATTGGTTTTGACCGATTGGTAGGCGTCCATCGGTCCGATTTTAAAGCAAGTTTTAAAACTTTGGACTGAAGGACAAAATACTGATGGGCCATACACACGGTCGGTTTGGACTGATAAAACTGAACTTCAGTCCGTTTTCATCAGTTTGGACTGATCGTGTGTACAGGGCTTAAGAGACATAACATTTTGTAAAGAGGCAATCCGATCCCCCACATACAAAAGAGTGTCATTTGCATAAAGGGGACATTTTCTTCCAATACTCCCTTGCTAAAGCCTATTATATCAGGTGAAACCCTAATCAAGGCTGCCAGAAGTTCTAATTCCAGGGCAAATAACAGGGGCGACAAAGGTACCCATGTCTCATGCCTCTATATATAGGGAACAGCTCTGACAATTGATCCCCAACCTTGCAGTGTGGGTTGCGTATAGGATTTGGATCCTCCTAACAAATGTATCCCCAATCCCAAATATTTTCAGAACTCCCCAGAGGTACTGCCACTCAATGCTGTAATAACTGAACTTAATATTTTCTGAATGTGTCTAATAATATTTTTCACAAAAAATTTAGTTCTGACACTGTTGTGCTCATAAATTAACATAAAGAAAAAATAAGTGCAGCGCTAGAAAAAGTAAAATTGCGTGAAGCAGTTTACATAAGTCTCATCCAAATTGGTGAGATAATATTGTGATGAATAAACAAAAAACACAATATAAAAATGCATAAGCTTGTAAGAGCTCCTCGGATGGATGGCTCTATGAAGAGTGATGATTGAAGGAATTGTAGATCCTTCCCAGGGATCTCAAGGTCCAAGATAGAGGGTGGCTCCAGGCTTTCAGATGGAACAACACTGTCCAGAGATCCTGGATCTCTGCACAGTGTTGTTCCATCTGAAAGCCTGGAGCCACCCTCTATCTTGGACCTTGAGATCCCTGGGAAGGATCTACAATTCCTTCAATCATCACTCTTCATAGAGCCAGGAAAGGATCTACAATTCCTTCAATCATCACTCTTCATAGAGCCATCCATCCGAGGAGCTCTTACAAGCTTATCTGACACAGTGCCCCCAGCATATGTGTCCACCCTATGCGGTAAGAGTACCCATTCTCTCAATCTATCAGTCTGGCTATCCTGCATGTTCATTAAAGTGGATTACGCACATCATTTGAATCCCCAGTAACACAGGAGTGTCCCACAGGAGTGTTTCATAGGAAGACCTATCTGTACCTATACATTGTTTTTTAAAGGACTCCCTCCATATTTTATATTTCATTGTCTGTATTGCAAAGGGTTTCACCATCCTGTTTGTGCATTTTTATATTGTGTTTTTTGTTTATTCATCACAATATTATCTCACCAATTTGGATGAGACTTATGTAAACTGCTTCACGCAATTTTACTTTTTCTAGCGCTGCACTTATTTTTTCTTTATTGTTCACCCACAGGTTGTTTCACTGTTAGTGCTGGCAGCTTTATTTTATATTATTAGCAGCGCAACTTTCTTTTGTTTTGTTCATAAATTAACATACCCCTGGCAGAATTAATAAGATGCTAGTCATTTAAACAGCATTAAAAGACCACTTACAATTTTCCAAAATAGTACCGCAAAACAAAATAATTTGGAGTGTTGAGATGAAAACTGAACTTCACAGGCATAAACACCAATGAGTCCACAAGGCCTATGAAGAGAAGCACACCATCCCTGCTGTAAAATATGGAGGTGGATCTTTGCTGTTTTTGGGGGTGTGTGAGCTACAGTGGCACATGAAATGTAGTCAAAATGGATAGCAAGATGAATGTAGCATATTATAAGGAAATATTAGGGAATGCTAGGGAAATTTGCATGTGTCAGCCTGAAAGCTGTGCATGAACTTGGAGTTTTCAGCATGCTGAGGCTTTTTTTAACACAAAAATGTGGGTCTCACTTACAACTATCACAAAAGATGGCAAGTTGTCCATAATGCTTGTAGCGTGGGAATACATGACAATGTGGATTTCCCCGCGCGACAAACCCTTATTCGGTATAAAGAACTAGCAGTTTACTGGCACTGCTATGTTCACAATCAGCTGTGAGAAGGCACAGCTCAAAGGCTGAAGGCATGCAGGCTTTATTTACATGTGTTATTGCAGTGATTGGTCACAGTGATCACATGGTACAGGGTCACATTTTACAAATTATGCCAGGATTATATAAATTTACCAGCAAAATTAAATGATGCAAATTTACAAATACTTATTGTAAAGAAAGAAAAGCATCCACTTTTAGTTTAAATAATAAAAAAAAAAACCTTTAATGAAAATATTTATTTTAAAAAGTACTGAATACAGACATAAATTTCAGTCTTAGGGTCCGTGTAAGGGGTGTATTATTTGCATTTGGTAGTTTGACTTTTCGTTATTTTAGTCTTTGTTATTTATTCTATGTTGTATTTTAATTGTATGTATGGATGTTTTTTTGTAGTGTAGTTTCAATTTGTTTTATTTGGTGCTAATGGCTGTTATTGGTAACTTTTTGTGTTTTTGTATCTTGCTCTGTTCATTGTTAGACATGTGCACAGAAAAAAAAATCTTTTTTTTTTGTTCTGTTTCGTATCGTTCCGTTTTTTCGTTTTCGTTAGTTTTTCGTAAGACGCCCGTTTTCCTGATTGTTCCCGTTCGTTTTTCGTATGACGCGATTTTTTCGTATTCCGATCGTTTCGTATTTTTGTTACCGTTTTATTTTCGTACATGCGGGATGGTTCGTTATTCTGTTTAATTCATGTTCGTTACTTGTTAGACAATAATTTTCGTGAATTTTCGTCAATGATTTGCAGTATCTTGAAACCCTTTTCTTTTGCTATTTTCAGTCGTATGTTCATATGACATCTATAACAAAAGACTTGCATTCTGTATTTTAAATTCCTTTTTTCTGTTCGTATTTTGGATTCAAAATACAGCATGCAAATCTTTTGTTATAGATGTCATATGAACAATGAACATAGGACTGAAAACAAACAGAAAAAGGATTGAAACAAAATACAGCATGCAAATCTTTTGTTATAGATGTCATATGAACAATGAACATAGGACTGAAAACAAACAGAAAAAGGATTGAAACAAAATACAGCATGCAAATCTTTTGTTATAGATGTCATATGAACAATGAACATAGGACTGAAAACAAACAGAAAAAGGATTGAAACAAAATACAGCATGCAAATCTTTTGTTATAGATGTCATATGAACAATGAACATAGGACTGAAAACAAACAGAAAAAGGATTGAAACAAAATACAGCATGCAAATCTTTTGTTATAGATGTCATTTTTGTTCTTTTGCCGTTTTCGTTTTGTCGTTTTTTTTCGTCGGATCATTCGTTCGTATTTGCGGTTGTTCGTTATGCGGCTCATTTGTAATCTCGTATTTTTCGTATTTTGGTGCTTTAATTTTTTCGTATGTACACATTATCCTGCGGGTACGAAAATGAACATTTTTGTACGAAAATAACATTCGTATGAACGGGAATGCACATATCTAGTTGTGATCTTGTGTTGTCTTTGAGTGTGGCTGTGTCGCAACAATTTTCCAATTTCCCTAGGGGTTTAATAAAGTATTCTGTAGTGTTACTTAATAACCTTTACAACTTGCCACCCAAAGGACATCACATGACATCCTTGAATTTCCGTGGTTATACCGGTATAATGCCTGTACCTACAGGTATCATCCTGGTATCAAAATCAGCCGGTGATTCTCCCCACTGCTGCCTTTTCCATCCCATTGGGGAGCCCAGAAATTTCTAAATGAATGAATGCAGTTATTTTTAGTTTTAACCGTTTTTCTGCTGCTTGTTTGGCAGATCACCTAGTTTAGTTCTGCCACATCTGTCAACTGAAAATGATAAAGTTTGACTTGATTCAGCAGACTTTTGACCAGAACTGATATTGTTCCTCCCTCTCTGTTAGATCAGAAACTGGAAGCGAAGAGGTTGTTTTCGTCACTTTCAGTTTGATGTCTACAAGCTGTTACCAAGGTGTACAAGCATCTAATCAAACCGATCCTAATTTGATCAGATGCTTTGGAGGTCAGAGGAGACATCTGCGGTCTAATAGACCCCAGATCTTTTCACAAAGAGAAGTTGTTCATCCCTTGTGATATCAATAAATTTGATAAAAAAATATAAAGGTGCAGTGTTAAACAAGTAAAGTTAAACAAGATAAATAATACAATAAAAAAAAAAAAGTAAAGTGTCCCTGTCTCACCGTGCACATGCGTTCATAGGTTTTGCATGCATATGTAAGTGCCGATTGTACCACACGTGAGGTATAACCACGATCGTCAGAGTAAGAGCAATGATTCTAGTGCCTCCATTGTAACTCCAAACTGGTAATCTGTAAAGGCTTTTAAAGAGTTGCCTATGGAATAGATTAATGTACTGTAGCTTGTTGTTAAAGCGTGACATCTTTTCTATTTTACCAAAAATTGGGTATTATATTGTGTTTGTGTGCAATAAAATTCATTAAAGTGTATCACTTCCCAAAAATGTGTGTTTAAAAAAATGCTGCGCAAATACCACTTGGCATAAAAAAGTTTTATTATACAGTGCCTTGCGAAAGTATTCGGCCCCATTGAACTTTGTGACCTTTTGCCATATTTTAGGCTTTAAACAAAGATATAAAACTGTAAATTTTTGTGAAGAATCAACAACAAGTGGGACACAATCATGAAGTGGAATGAAATTTATTGGATATTTCAAACTTTATTAACAAATAAAAAACTGAAAAATTGGGCGTGCAAAATTATTCAGCCCCTTTACTTTCAGTGCAGCAAACTCTCTCCAGAAGTTCAGTGAGGATCCCTGAATGATCCAATGTTGACCTAAATGACTAATGATGATAAATAGAATCCACCTGTGTGTAATCAAGTCTCCGTATAAATGCACCTGTACTGTGATAGTCTCAGAGGTCCGTTTAAAGCGCAGAGAGCATCATGAAGAACAAGGAACATACCAGGCAGGTCCGAGATACTGTTGTGGAGAAGTTTAAAGCCAGATTTGGATACAAAAAGATTTCCCAAGCTTTAAACATTCCAAGGAGCACTGTGCAAGCGATAATATTGAAATGGAAGGAGTATCAGACCACTGCAAGTCTACAAAGACATGGCTGTCCCTCTAAACTTTCAGCTCATACAAGGAGAAGACTGATCAGAGAAGCAGCCAAGAGGCCCATGATCACTCTGGAAGAGTGGCAAGAAGAAAGCCATTTCTTAAAGATATTCATAAAAAGTGTCGTTTAAAGTTTGCCACAAGCCACCTGGGAGACACACCAAACATGTGGAAGAAGGTGCTCTTGTCAGATGAAACCAAAATCAAACTTTTTGGCAACAATGCAAAACGTTATGTTTGGCGTAAAAGCAACACAGCTCATCACCCCAAACACACCATCCACACTGTCAAACATGGTGGTGGCAGCATCATGGTTTGGGCCTGCTTTTCTTCAGCAGGGACAGGGAAGATGGTTAAAATTGATGGGAAGGTGGGTGGAGCCAAATACAGGACCATTCTGGAAGAAAACCTGATGGAGTCTGCAAAAGACCTGAGACTGGGACGGAGATTTGTCTTCCAACAGACAATGATCCAAAACATAAAGCAAAATCTACAATGGAATGGTTAACAAATAAACATATCCAGGTGTTAGAATGGCCAAGTCAAAGTCCAGACCTGAATCCAATCGAGAATCTGTGGAAAGAACTGAAAACTGCTGTTCACAAACGCTTTCCATCCAACCTCACTGTGCTCGAGCTGTTTTGCAAGGAGGAATGGGCAAAAATGTCAGTCTCTCGATGTGCAAAACTGATAGAGACATACCCCAAGCGACTTACAGCTGTAATCGCAGCAAAAGGTGGCGCTACAAAGTATTAACTTAAGGGGGCTGAATAATTTTGCACGCCCAATTTTTCAGTTTTTTATTTGTTAAATATTTTTGAAATATCCAATAAATTTCGTTCAACTTCATGATGTTGATTCTTCACAAAAAATTACAGTTTTATATCTTTATGTTTGAAGCCTGAAATGTGGCAAAAGGTTGCAAAGTTCAAGGGGGCCGAATACTTTCGCAAGGCACTGTATAGGGCCTCTGCTTAAAAAAGATATATCATGTTTGAGGGTTAGAAGTAATTTTCTATAAAAAAAAAAAAAAAAAAAAGAAGATTTTTACAGGTATGAGAGAAATGTCAGAATTTGCCTGGGTGGCAAGGGGTTAAACAATGCCTCTACCCACTCGCATGCATTAGGCATCTTTAACCACTTAAGACCCGGACCAATACGCTGGCAAATGACCCAAGGGGTTTTTGCGATTCGGCACTGCGTCGCTTTAACTGACAATTGCGCGGTCGTGCGACGTGGCTCCCAAACAAAATTTGCGTCCTTTTTTTCCCACAAATAGAGCTTTCTTTTGGTGGTATTTGATCGCCTCTGCGATTTTTATTTTTTGCGCTATATACAAAAATAGAGCGACATTTTTGGAAAAAAATCAATATTTTTTACTTTTTGTTATAATAAAAAACCAATAAACTAAATTTTAGTCAAACATTTAGGCCAACATTTATTTAGCCGCATGTCTTTAGTAAAAAAAAAATCGCATTAAAAAAAAATTAGCTACCTAGCGGGAACAGCGACACTAATACAGCGATCAGAAAAATGATCGCTTAGTGATGCTGGCAATAGGGAGTGAAAGGGTTAACTAGGGCAGTGATCAAGGGGTTAAAACTTTATTGGGGGGGGGGGTGGGGGGGCTGACACTAACACTGACTGACTGTCACACTGACACTAAATACAGTAATCATACATGTATGATTACTGCATTCAGTGACACTGTGACAGGGGGGAGGGGGGGGGCGATCGCAGGGGTTAAATGTGATTTTGTGTGTGTGTAGTGTAGTGTTGGTGCAGGACTTACTTGTTGTGTTGTGATCTCTCCTCAGCGGCGCTTGAAACAAACGCCGAGGGAGAGATCACGTCGCTTCCTCCTTCCTGTGTTTACACAGGAGGAGGAAGTGACAGGTCAGGCGGGCGCGCGCATTGGCTGGGAGCGATCCGGAGGGGGCGGATGAAAACGGATAGCCGCCCCCACTTGTCGGATCGCTCCTGCAGCCGCGCGGACCGCCGCATGTACGGGGGGGGGGGGGGTCCGATCGGACCCCCGATCCCCCCCAAGGCACCAACGTATATATACGTTGATGTGCCTGTCGGTGCCATTCTGCCGACGTAAATGTACATGCGGCGGTCCTTAAGTGGTTAATGACATGCAGACATAAGTCTCTGAGCGGACATACCTCCTCCTCACAAACAGCACTTTTTTAAAGCAAGTGTAATGCTGAGTGGCCAGTAAAATAATCACTTATTACAAAGCTGGTCTTGGTTTGCACATATTTGTCATGTCTTTTGAAAGACATAGAGGACAGTTGTAGTGCACAGCCCCCTGGGGAAAGGGGATCTGTCCCGTCCTGCCACTTCTTACTAAACAAAGCAGTTTTCGCAGCCAAGATCTGAAGCAGCGGCCCTTGCAGATAATGCTAATCCCTGTGGCTTTGATCAGACAAGAAATGAGGGGAGCACATGATGTTGAGGCACAAATGTCATTACTTGATGAATTCAATACAAGTCTGCAAAGCAATACACCTGCTCTGGAGAATTTTTCTATATATTTTTATAAACAGGGCAACATTTTGGGAAACTGGTAGCACTTTGAGTGCTTTTTTAATTTGCTAAGGTAACACATTTTATATTACTGATTATTCAGAATGTCTGCATAATTATTTTGTTATACCTATAAATGCACAGTAGTTGTACCATTTATAGCTTCTAAAGTGACTCGCAATATTATACAGATAGAGGGTGCATGTACTCATGTAAAGAAATTGTGTTCATACATTTTTTTAGTACTTTCGAAAAGGAGTGGCAACTAAACGCAAAGTGCCGGTGCTAGCAACAAGTCTAGATGGTCAATCTGGTCAAATTAAGAAATGTACTAAAAAAAAAATTTAAATATAAAAGGCACCAACCCTATGTAAATGCATGTGACAGCTGCCCTTTTAAGTGTGAATCACGCTAATAAATAAAACAAAAAATATAAAGTAGGTGCTAATTAAACTACATACATCCTAAAATTAACAATTTTTTGGGGCGTTTTTTTGTTTTTGACATTGCTCAATAGCGTTGATCACATTATTTTGAATGTATATGCACTAAGTTGTCACTTATAGAACACTGGCAATAACGAAAAAGTTTTTTTTTCACAGCATCTTCGTGGACTTCTTTGTGCATTTTTTTGTTGTTTTTGGTATTGCACAATAGTGAGCACATGTTAATTTTAGGATGTACTGTACGTAGTTTAATTAGCGCCTACTTTACATTTTTTGTTAGAAGTTTACTTTAAAGCAGAGTTCCACACAAAAATGGAACTTCTGCTTTTCCAGTTCCTCGCCCCCTCCGGAGTCAGATTTGGCACCTTTCATTCAGGGGGGAGGGGGGGAGCAGATACCTAATACAAAAAATTATTGGTTAAACCCACAAGTGATTTTTTACCACTACTATTCTGTTATATTTGCTCTTGGAATTTACAAATGCAGCAACTTAGAAATTGGATAAAAGGTTTAGTACTGGAAAACAATTTTTGATAGATAAGTAGAGCATTTTATATACAACTATATAGATCAGACCAAAATGAGGGACAAATGGGGAAGAAAGAGGGACATTGATCCAAATGAGGGACAGTCCCTTGAAATCAGGGACAGTTGGAAGGTATGGCTGTGTGTTAAACTTATTGGAGTCTGTTTTCACTTTGTAGTAACAATCTAGCTTTCTCCCCACATTTTACCTTAAATCATCTTCCTGGAGAACTCAGAGACACTCAAGGACAATCCCAGCTGGGTGAGAGTGGCGTAACGTGCGTTCGGAGCACCAGCAAGTGTCAACAGTTCCCGAGTTTCTCTGAGTTCTCCAGGAAGCGCTGGAAGGCACCAGCGTGGAACCTCAGTACATACAGTACTCTAAACTTTAAAAAAGTGGCTTTACTGTTCATATACACCAGCGGCTTTACACAAATGAATACCAGACTCCTTAAACAGAGTTCCGCTTTGGTGAAAAAAATTAAATGTCTACAGCTACAAATACCCAGATTATCTTCAGATCGACTCTCGGGTGCAGCCGCCACCATTCCAGGTAGGGGAACTCGGCAGTGAAGCTTTTCGGCCGGTTTCCTACTGCTTATGTGTGAAGCGCGTGCGCTTTCGGATTGACCCGGTGGCAGAGGCAGGAGGAGGGTGCCGAACTTCCGGGAAATCGGGCTGTGGCTTGGTCTCCTGGAAGTTGGTATGGGGAAAAAAACAGGCCCCCGTTCCCCCCTTCCCCCTGAAAGGTCTGAAATGTGACACCGGAGGGGGCGGGGAGCAGGAAGTTCCACTTTTGGGTGGAACTCCACTTTAACACTTTAACAGTGATCCTTCTTTCTTTTTTTTTTTTTTCACCACAGAGGTACAGTACTGTATTCCTACAATTGATATGAGATATAGTATTGTATTTTGAAGTGCAGGTTAATGTAGTTATTTATTTTTTGAGAACACTTTATACTGTATTTTGTATTGCCGTAATAATTTTTATATGAATAAATGGTTGTGGAACAAATTAATCTGAGTTTCCATTATTTCTTATGCTGAAATATATATATATAGGGATATACGAGTGCTTTGGATTACAAGCACGCCTCCGTAACTAATTATGCTTGCAAACCAAGGTATTACTGTACACAAGAAATAAGAACTGGAACGCATCTACATACAGAAGAAAGAATAGTGGCTCCAAGCACACCTTGTGGAATATGATTTTATTTTTTTCAAAACAAGTGATAACATTTTAATGTAATCTGCAGTCTGTATTCCAGTTCAAGTGGCAAAGCATATAGGTCCCTAGATTAACCAGCTCTTAACATTTCCATGTTAGTGGACTTTTCATCATTCTGAATGCCATATTTTTAGAATTACATCTATGAATGAGCACTGCTTGCATTTAAAATGTTATCACTTATTATCGCAGGTGTTTTGTAACTGCTTAGCAGAATTAAAATTGACAGATGGGGTGTACTGCCAACTCCAGGAGAATTGGACACTGGTAAAGAAAAAAACTAGGCCAGTCCTGGGTATAACCTCTCCTATGATCAGCAGTCTTCCTTTTTCTAGTAAGCAGTTCCAAAAGCAACAGTCATAAGCAGGTATGGGAGTAACTGGATTCTACCGTAAGTACAAAATTCCTCTTTCCTCTAGGGACAGAGGAATCTTCGACAAGTGGAACATTCAAAATCTGTAAAACATAGCAGTGAACAACACAGCAACACAGACTTACAGGCCCAACAACAAAAAATTACTGGGCGCAGCTCAAGAAGTGCCTGTAACACTTTACGTTCAAAGCTGGCATTAGCAGAGGCTGAAATATCCATCTGATAGAACTTAGAGGATGTGTGAACAGAAGACCAGGTGGCAACCTTACAAACTGGGGATACTAAGTGGAAACCTTATCCTCGATTACATAAGCTTTATTGATGGTCTGACAGATTCACCTAGAAATGGTGAAGCTGGATCCCGAAGTGTCTTTCCTAAACCCATCTGAAATGAGTATCTATTTTCTGAAAAAGGTTGTGGTTGAAAGGTAGACCTCAACAGCATAAACCACTTCACGAAATCTCATTCTGATTTGGTCCCAGGCATAAGGATGGTAGCATGATGTCCTGGTTAAGGTGAAAGGCTAAGACAACTGATGGAGAGAAAAAAAAAAAACCTAGCCCTCAAAACAACCTTGTACCATTGAAGGACCGAAAAGTCTTCCTTTTAAGATAGGGCTCTCAGCTCTGACACCCTCATCTAGCTGAGGTGATGGCCACATAGAAAGCCAACCTGTGGGTCAAAAAAGAGAGGGAAAAATCTCCAAAAAAGCTCAAAGGGATGCTATTTAGACACTAAGAGGTCCAAATTTCAATTTCATGAAGGGAGAGGTGATTTCACAGGGAAGCCACGTAAACAGTCCCCGTCTTAGTCCCCGTCTTAATTGTGAAGTGAGACACCAGTGGTCTCTAGAACAAAATAGTGAAGGCAAAGATTTGATCATTAATTAAGGACCAGCAACTGGTCAAGACCCTCCTGCAGAAAAGAAAATAGAGAATCCCCTGGGATGAAAGCCTTTGAACTTTCAAGTCTGATGGTACACCAATCCTCCGGTAGGTAGCAATATACAGTAACACACTAGTCTAAGAAATAAGCAAACAAAATATTAAATCCTAATATATAGAAATATACATATATTTAAAATGTAACATTTTTGGGCCTGGTTAAGTTACAAAAACACCAGATTTTCCCTTTACATTTGATCATTATATAATTTAGTGTACACATGCCACTTTCAATGGGTAATTCTCATGTATATCATCGTATGTAATGTATATTAAAAAACACGGGGCATGAGTGACATGAGTGACAATAAAAGCCAACATTAGGGCCACCAGTGTAAAAGACTACAAAAACATAATAAGTTCACACATATATATATATATATATATATATATATATATAATGTAAGTATTATATCACCTACGAATTATTATAAATAGACTCCAAGGTTCAGAGGGGAAACCTGTAAAAATAAAGTTTTGATATTAAATGTCCTGCCAAAGGTAATAAAGATAGTTTTAATGTTAGTAGGTAGATTATTATTCATATTAGGAGGATACCAAGATGTAAATAAGGTTTTAGAGTTAAAATGTAAGTAAACCCCCCTTGTTTTCAGCCTTTGTTTAATCTACAACTGCCATGGTGCTGCATGTGGTCAGTTATGACACCAGCCATTGGATCGTTTGACAGTTTGGTTGAGAGCACAACCAATGGAAGTGTTACATTTCCGGCAAGTGCTGGAAAATGAAACGGTTTTATGGATGGGTTTACTTCTGCTTTAAGCCTCTATAATCAGAAATGAATAGTTCATCTCTAGTTATAAAAATATAAAAAAAAAAAAAATGTCTACATTGAATTGAGGATGTTTATTATCCAAAGCCATAAAAACTGAACAAAAGTGTTTATGAAATAACATTACTTTTATAGTAAAATTACAACCTTGCATCTCAAAGCCAACAGGAAGGTGCAGTGGCTTTAGGCAACAAGGTACCCTTAATAAACATAGCATTCTTACTCCATTGTATGAGATTGTAAATGTGCCCACAGACTTTTTACATCATTACCTAATTCTGTTGGAACAGAAAGAATTAGATGGCCATTGGAAGGTCTACTGTTGACCACAGGCTTTAACCTGCAGTATTAGCAGACTAGATGCAGGTGAAAAGGCTATAGGCCATGGATTTTTACTCCTCAGTGTAAATGGGTTTTCTAATCAATAGATTTTTATTGAGTTTTTGAATTACACATAGTGACAAACATTACATTTCCTCCGAAGAGGTAGGACTAATAGATCTTAGATATATTCAAAGAACATTGCGGCGGTAGAACAACGCCTTATATATAACAGCTTAATATCAAAAACAGTAACCAGGTTGACTAATTTGTACCCATAGGATAGAGTGTGTGAATGTATAGATAGAGTGTAGAGAGACTTATTTGTGGGGGTCAGAGGTTGCTTCTAGCGGGTGGGACCCGCTCTTGCCTCGGCCACCCCACGTGGGGACTAAACTGTGGCCAAGGCTCGGCATGGTCCCCCTCCAAGTGTAGTTCAGGCAGTCATTTCAAGGTAGGACAATTGGAGTTAGGCAATGTTTATCGTACCAGGATGTCCACCTAAGCCATTTCTTACGAGCATTATCTCTATTTGCATCCTGGAGCGCCAGTGTGGTCTCGTATGTGTAGTGCAGGTGAGTAGTTTGTATAACTTCCCCAATGGTGGGTGGTAGGGGGTTTTTCCACTTTCTTGTTATGGACAGTCTAGCTGATAACAGAATATGCAGGACAGTGTGTCTCGACTCATGAGGAAATTTATCTAGATCAAGCGATAGAAGGGCTAGGTCAGGTTGGGGGTCAGCTATTAAGTGGGAGGTTTCTGAGATTATTTTGAAGGTTGACGACCAGAATAGTGCTAGTTTGGGGCAACTCCAGAGCGTGTGTAGCAAGGTCCCCTGGGAGCCACAGTTTCTCCAACATCTGTCACTTTGCAATGCACCAAATTTGGACAGCTTTGCTGGGGTCAGATACCATCTTAACATGATTTTTGTGGATAGTTCCCAAAGGGTAGAGCAGCTGGTAACAGAGTAAACAGATTTGCAAGCTTTGGACCACTGTTGATCTGAGTAGGAGCTTCCAAGATCTGATTCCCATTTAAGTAGGGGGGGTGATTTTATGAAAATTGATTTCTGCTGTAAAGTATTATAGAAAAGTGATATGCCCTTCACCCTTGGGGAAGGGTTTTGTAGGAAGAGCCAAGTGGACCGATCTATGTGGCGTTCCCAGTGGGGGTATGTAGATAAAAAGTGTTTGGTTCTAAGATAGAGGTAAAAGTCGCTATCTGGGAGATTGTACTTTTTTTGCAGGATTGGGAACGGTTCAATGGTTCCATCAACCAGAATGTCGTTGACATGGAGTATACCATGTTCGTGCCACTGCTTGTAGGAAATCAGGTCTATGTGGTGTTGCAGGGACTCAATCGGGATTTTCAGTTTAACATTATCAGGGTGGTCGTGGGTTAAGGAGATAAATTTGTGCCATGACTTAATGGTAGCTAGCATCGTAGGAGATATTGATGAAGGGGTCTTAGTGGATGAAGTGGTGGAGAGTAACCATGGAGAAAGGCCCTTGCCAGGTGCTAGGGCAGTTTCCATCTGTGTCCAGGTAGTTCGTGGTGAGGTCATGAACCATTCTCTAGATTGGGTGAGAACCGAGGCTAGGTAGTAATGGTGGAAGTCTATGTATCCCGTGCCACCCGCCTTACGAGTTTTAACAAGGGTGGTAAGGGCACATCTAGCCCTCTTGCCTTGCCAGATATAGGAAGATAAGATTGATTGGAGTGATTTAAAAAAATGGACGGGAATGGGGATTGGCAAAGTCCTGAAAAGATAGAGGAGTTGGGGCAAGTGGAACATTTTAAACGCCGCTAAGCGGCCTGTCCAAGACAGTTCTTGAGATCCCAAATGTTGGAGTTGGGCCTGAAGTTTATTCCGGAAAGGGACGTAATTTTGGTGGAAGAGCTGCTCGGGTGATTTGGTCAGTTGGATACCCAGATAGGTGATGCTTAGATCAGCCCATGTAAACGGGAATTGGCCCTGTAGCAATAATCTGGTGGGGGTGTTGATTCCTAGGTCTAAGACATGACTTTTAGATTCGTTAATTTTATAGTAGGACACTTTGCTAAAGTAAGCTAGCTCTCGTTGGACCACTGGGAGTGATGTGGATGGCTCAGATAGTATTAGTATGACGTCATCAGCGAATAGGCTGATCTTGTGTTCACAGCTTCCCATAGTGATACCTGTAATAAGCGGGTTTGATCGTATGGATTGTGCCAGGGTTTCCATCAGTAAATTAAAAATTAGGGGGGAAAGGGGGCAACCTTGTCTAGTTCCGTTCGTAATATCAAAGGGAGGTGATAACGAGTCTGCTGAATATACTTGGGCCGAGGGATTGGAATAAAGGGCCATGATTGCTCTATGAATCTGTCCAGTAAAGCCAAATTTCAAAAGGACCGAGGATAGAAACCCCCAATGTACTCTGTCAAATGCTTTTTCAGCATCAAGGGACAGGAGTACAGAGGGGGTGCCTGAGAGATTCGCCTGGTGTATGACATTGATCATTCGCCTTGTGGCATCTGAAGCCTGCCGGCCTTTGGTGAATCCCGATTGGTCCCTGTGTATCAGTGTGGGAAGGATATCATTCATTCTAATCGCTATTAACTTGGCATATAATTTAGCGTCCACATTCAGGAGAGAGATGGGGCGGAAGTTTTGGGGAGTGGTTGGGTCTTTGCCCGGTTTCGGGAGAGTGACAATTACTGCTCTTAGCATGTCAGAGGGGAATGATGAGTTAGATGCGGCCGAATTAAAAACTTCGCAGAGGGTAGGGATCAGAATGCGTCGAAATTTCTTGTAATATTCCCCAGTGAACCCATCAGGTCCCGGGGATTTAGAGTTGGGGAGATTGGTTATAGCTCTGTCCAGTTCAGTCTCTGAGAAGGGTAAATTAAGAGATTTCAATTGGTCGTCAGATAAAGAAGGGAGGGTAATCTTTCCTAAAAAGGTCTCAATGTCCTGTGGTGTCGGTTGGTGTGTGGAGAGATCGTCGCGTATGTTATATAATCCAGCATAGTAAGTACTGAAAGCATTAGCTATCTCCTGTGGTTTCATTAGTTTTTCTTTTGTGTGAGGGTGATATATGTAAGGGATTTTGGATTTGATCTTCCGCCCCTTTATCTTTAGGGCTAGCAGCTTGCCCGCTTTGTTCCCTGTAGCATATGTGGTGGCCCTAACCTTTGTACACGCCCTCTCAAAGGAGTCTAATAGGAGCAAACGGAGTTCGTGTCTTAGGTTAAATATAGTGGCTTGCAGTAAGGGCGAGGGCCGAGATTTGTTTTGTGAGTCAAGAAGGGCGATTTCAGCTGTAATTTGGTCAATTTTTTTCGTTCTGGATTTTTTGATCCTAGCCCCTAATTGGATAAACTCACCCCTGATGACGGCCTTGTGGGCGGCCCACACCACCCCCGGGTCGGATACGGAGTTTGAGTTTATGGAGAAGTATTCCTCCAATCGTTGATGTAAGAGGGTTGTTGTGGATGGATCCCTAATCAAGGCATTGTTGACTCGCCAAAGGTACGAGTTAGATTGTGGGGTAGTTGCATCTATGGAGATGCTAACAGGGGCATGGTCCGACCAGGTGGTGGGGTGGATCACCGAGGCCGAGATCCGTTGTAGCAATGGCCTATCTGTTAGGAACAAATCTATGCGTGAGTAGGTATTGTGGCGCGGCGAGAGAAAAGTGTAGTCTCTCTCGCTAGCGTGACAGCACCTCCACACATCATATAGGTCACTGTTGGAGATAAATCTGTTCAGAGGAGATGTGTGTCTCCTAGCGTATGCTGTGGAATCTAAGTCATTGTCTGGTACAAGATTGAAATCACCACACATTAAAAGATACCCTGATTGAAGGGTCTTAACTTTTTTCATAACACATTTAAGAAAAGGCATTTGGCGTTGATTCGGAGCATACAAGGAAACAAGTGTGTATGGAACATTATTAATCAAGCAGACCAAAATGATATAGCGACCCTCCGGATCAGCCACGAGTGTCTGTAGTTGGAAAGTTACCGTGTTCCGGACGGCTATCATAACACCCCTCTGCTTTTTCTTGTATGAGGATGTGAAAACATGGGGGAATTGGTGGTTCTGGCAACGGGGGTGAGAGTCCTGCTGAAAGTGAGTCTCTTGAACGCAGAGGATGTCGCATTTGAGCGATACAGCTGATTTCCATAAGGACGAACGTTTAACCGGATGGTTTAAACCTTTAGCATTTAGGGTCAGAACGGTAAAGGACATGGTGTGGTGAGAGGTGTGCAAGGTGTATAGATATAACTCACAGTTAGGAGAAGTAGTCTCAACGGATTGTCACTAAGCGGTAGATCTCCTGGTAGGATGGTTGAGGAAGCGGAGTGCTTGGGATCTGGATACGTGTAGTTTGTGGTGAGTAGATCTGAGTCTTGGCGTGCGGAAAAGTATCTCTGCTAGAGCTCCATCCACTGGGTGGTCAGAATAACAAAAGAATAAAAGAAAAGGGTTAACGTAAAACAATATCAATAACAATCAGCAAATCGGAGGATATCCTGATGCTGAGCAAACTTGGGGTACAGTTCAGGCTCAAGGAGCAGTGGTGCAACAAATGGAGCATAACGAGCAGCCAGCCGGATTAAACGGTGGGCTACTGTAGACAGGAACAGGCATATGGAATCAGCGCGAATTATCTGGGTGGTGGTCATCAGTATGAGGATTGTTCCGGGGGTTCCTGCGGGGCAGGGGAGGTTTTCCCCGTGGATCAGCGTAAGCATTTGGAGGATCTGGAATGATGCCCCATGACAGTAGCAATTTGGTGCCCCCTTCCATAGTGGATATGGTATGCGGAATGCCATTGTGAGTCACTAGAATAGTGGCAGGGTGACGCCATTTGTAGACTATCTTGTGGTTTGATAAGGCTTTGGTCACGGTACTCAGCTTCCTTCTCATCTGGAGTGTAAATTGGGACAGGTCTGCATACAGTTGTATGTTCTGATAAGGAGCGGGAAGGTCTCTAAGTTCACGGGATTTGGCCAGGATCTGTTCTTTTGCTTGGTAGAAATGAATGCGCAGCAGTACATCTCTTGGAACTGTGTCAGCAAGATGGCGCGGCTTAGGTAGTCTGTGGATGCGGTCTATGGTCAGTTCTATGGGGGACAGGTCAGGCAGTAAATTTGAAAACAGAGTATTTGTATATGAGCGGAGGTCAGCTGGGAGTACAGATTCTGGGACGCCGCGTATTTTTATGTTATTGCGTCTGGATCTATCTTCAAGGTCCGCTAGTTTAGATTTGATCCAGTCAGTGTCTTCCCTTTGAACCTCATTGGCGTCAACCAGACTATTAACAACATCAGTGCATTCCTCCATTTTCTCTTCCATGTAAGAGACCCTGTCCCCCATATGTTGCACATCAACAGAGACTTTGTGAATCAGAGATGAGAGGTTAGACATTAATGAGGACTGGAGGAGCATCAACATGTCCTTCATTGTGGTGTCTAAAACTGGCTGGCCCGTGGTTGGGAAGGCTGCGATAGAAGATTGCAGTGAGGAGATGGCGTCAGTGCCTCGTGCAGTGGTACTCACATTTGCGGCGTGGTGCTGGACATCCAAGCGCATCCGCGCTTTCGCCGGGCTCCGTGTGTCAGGGGATAGCGGTGGGGTGCCGACCAGGGGTGGGGACGATAGACCCTCCGTGCATCCATCAGGATCGCTGCTGGGGAGATCTGTATAGGCGGCGCGCCGCGAGGTGCCGTCGGCGCCATCTTGAGGTTCTCCCCTCAGCGCCGGCCTGAACGAGAAGGCCGTAAGCTTCTGAATGAAGCGATCGTCTTTTCTTTTTCGGGACATCGCTTCTCCACGTTCCCAGGGTAACCTCCGTGCGGATAGGAGTCTCGGTAGGGCCGGAAAACTGTCCGATGGTCGTCGCTTTGTCTCCGGCTGGCTGGAGCTCAGTGTCTAGGCTGCCATCTCGCTCGCGCGCAAGCCACGCCCCCGTGTAAATGGGTTTTCATATAGTGCATACAGGTGGGCAAGACTCACAAAATAGTGTGCAATGCATATTTACGGAAATTAATTAATTAATTAAAGTTCTCAGTTTGTCTTAAGATATAGATGTATCTAATTTGTACAGAATGACTGCAGACTAAACAATATTCATGTACACGTCAGTAAAATTTCAGCATTTGACCAAACTTGCCTGCTTTATTCATTTAATTTATTCATCGCTATCAACAGAAAATACATTAATAGCACAATTGTATTGTTAATTAACACTAAGCCATCCTCTTAAGTTTATGGTTAGCTTAACTTGTCCCTTTCTTACACTAACCAATTCTTTTTTTTTTTTTGCATGCTTTTCTCCGAAATGTTCCATGGTGACTTGCAATTTTGTTGTATCAGTAATGACTTTTTATCTTTATTTAGACCGGCATAATCAAACCCTACGTTTTCCTATCTTTGTGAATTGCAGTTTTCTCTTATTTCCCCGTTGCGTCCTGTTCGATTTTGCCTTCTTCCTTGCTCTCATTCCTTCTCTTTCTTCTCTCTGCCTTCCATCCCTCGTCCACCCCCCTTCTCTGTGCTCAGCTTTCTCTCACTGAGCAGTAAAACTGATTAACCCCAGGTCACCCCCCTCCCTCTCTCTCTCGCTCCCTATTGCTTCTGGCTCTTCTCTCTTCTGATTTACACGCTGCGTTCCGCTCACTACATTTGCATATGGTTATTGCGATTTTATTCTACAGCAGGATTTTTATTTTAAAGGAACAACCGCATGGAAAAAAAATGAGCTTTGGCGGCTAGGAGGAAAATGTAGTGATTTCAGGAAAAAATATAATAAAATAGGTGTACAAGCAGGAATTAAATAGTTAAGTCATTTGAGAGGTTACGTTTGTTATAAAATACTGATCTTTTAATCTTTTTTTTCTACAAATTGGGCTGCTTGGGTGGTGGGGATGATTACGCTGCATTTTGGTACTGAACTGGTTAATGTGCTCACAAAACCATGCATGCTTATGTAGTTTGGAGGTTATAAATCTGCCATCTTTTCATGTCTAGGGTGGATGATATTGGATTGTTGTTCCCTCCATTCATTTGTCATTTCTTAGGTGGTCAGAACAAGGTGAACCTCTCCGCCATCCTCTATCCACCAAACATGCTTTCTTCTTGGCTGGCACTGTTGGTAAAGAATACATCTTGCCTTAGGGACTCAGTGCAGGTATAAAGGAGCATAACATACTTGACTTAGAAGTCATGGCAAACAGAAAATGCAGAAAAATACCAATTCCATTGCAGCTCAGTGAAACTGGGGTTGAATGGAATAATCTGTATATTACACATAGAGGGGGGTGTATTCAGCAGAAAGTCATTGCTGACAAGCCACTGTTCTGAAGATCATTACAGGAATCACATAAAACATCTGGGTGCAGCTCTCCTTTATACTTATCTGAGCCCCATCTCGATCCAGCAATGAGCAGATGAGCAGTGGCTCTCCCGAGTCTCCTCATTGGCTCACACAGCAGCTGAAGCCATTGGTTCCTGCTACTATTAATCATAGCCAGTAAGTCAATGAGAAAAGAGTGGCTTGCTAATGCGGCACTTGGCAGGAGGGAGGAGCCAGGACCACAGGGGAGGGGCCAAAAAGAAGAGGATCATTGTTGGTCTGTGCAAAACCATTGCACAGAGCAGGTAAGTATATTTATGTTATTTAAAAAAAAATCCAACCTTTAGAACCACTTTAAGGAATGGACACACAAATAGAATAAAGTACTAATGCAATATACAATATACCATGGGAAATTAGCCTGTACGTGTATTATCTAAGAGGGAGGTTCCATAGCATAGGGTAAAAATTAGTGGTATACTAAAAGACTATTGGTACCTTCTATTACTATGTGCAAAAATGGCAGAAGAACAGATAAATTAGGCTTTCAATTAGCACCCCAAACATCCATTTCACTTTTAGTTAAATATTTTGGGGGAGAGGGGTGTCCTTTTTCTTTATATATTTGGCTAGCCATAGACATAATAGGACCATTGCCTTTTACATTCAAAGTCGACAAAGCAAAAATTCCATATCTATTGGCACTCAGTCACTTCTACATACACCCCTGACCAACTGACCTCAGTGGAACAACCAAAGGGAATATTTCTCAACAGTTTTGGCAGGGATCTGCACATATAATGGCTTGGCCATTTCATGACTGGTTGATCTCTTGGGTACTCTGGCAGGAATCTTTCTGCCACTGTTCTTAGCTTTACCTGCTGTGTCCATTAAAAGTAGGTCTTGCCTAGTAATGCTACATAAAGGGAATTGTTCAAGACACCAAACACCTATCTAATAAGTCCCTAATGCCAACCGCAATTCTCAGACTCACAAGCTCCACCCTAGATATGATACTGTAACATTATTTGCCGTGAAGCTAGAAGGCACAACTTCACAGCACTAAAACAATCATGTAGCCTGTAAATTGTAAACCTGTGTGAGCAGAACATGATGGGACCAGTCATTCCCTGATTCATGTGATGTCTTCTAGCTCAAGGGCAGTGAATCACTGGATGGGTTCAGTTTCAGTATGCAGTAATTAGTATAAGCCTAGAAATACCCATTTCCTTTAGAACCTAATCACACACGTCTTTTTTTTGTGTGACATATTTCAATCAAGAATACTTCTTGGCACTCCTTATGTGAGAGTCCTCTTGCTGCAACAATAGGTGAAGACCTTCATAACTGATGCTCCAGTATGCAAATCTCACTATAAGATGAACTAAAATATATGAGAAGCCAATGGGTGATTCAACCAACAGTACATCAATACATAACCAAAATATTCTTGGTTTGCCCACGTAAAACCAATTTAGATGCACACCAGAATAAAGCACATTTAGGTAGTGTATTTATAAACATTTTTACAGAAGATCCACAAAACGTTTACCGGGGATTTACACATTTTTCACATTTAGACCCCCATGACTGTTCTGCGCTCATTAGCCAGAGAGTTTGCTAACCAAATTTAAAATTAATCAAACATTAAAAAAAAAAAAAAATGGCAAAAGGAAGTTATCTACCACTCCCACGGCTACCAGGTGCCAAAGCTACACAGATACTTTACATGCCCCAAACTCTGTTTGCAAGTCAAAAGGAAAAAACAGTGGAACGCTGAAGAATCCTTCATAGGTAAAACTTTTTTTGGTCTGAATAGATGACATAATGCCCCACCTGGGACCTCCAAACAATGGGCTTAATCGTACAAACAACTTTTGAAATGGAGATTACCCACCTATATAAAATGGACACTAAAGACTGGCCATAGACAGTGCAAATTTCTTTCCTGCAGCCACAAATTAAAGGGAAAGAAATCTCCCCTCCTGGGCCATTGTCTTCTCCCAGAAGGGAGTGGGCGGGGAAGCCGTCCAATCGGGAGACGACAGTGATTGTCGCTAGCGGCTATAGCAGACACTTGCGATAATCCTAAGCAAATCCGGCAGGCTCATTGTACCCAGGATGATCGATTTATATACTTGGTACATTCAGCCTGCCCATTAATGGTTCGAACCTTGGCCGGCCTAAGCATGTTATACAACAAATTGAGTCAGACGGGAAATGTTAATCTTAGACGATTGATATGTGATGTCATATCTTTACAGTTCCTTGAAAAAGAATTCATACCCCTAGACATTTTCCACAATTTGTCATGTTACAACCAAACATGTTTTATGTGCCCACTGTATATTCATGTGTCCCTGATAAGTTATGTCTAGAACTTTACATCATTTAGACCAGCGATCCTCAAACTACGGCCCTCCAGCTGTTGTAGAACTACACATCCCATGAGGCATTGTAACACACTGACTTTCACAGACAGGACTAGGCATGATGGGAATTGTAGTTCCTGAACAACTGGAGGGCCGTAGTTTAAAGACCCATGATTTTGACTATTAGGCTGAGCAAAGACAGTTAGCCAGCCCACTGGCTGAATGAAAAAAGAACAGATTCGTTCATCCACATAAGCGAGGATAAAGGAGGAATTCCACCACCACCCCCACCTCACCGGGACATTGTATTCTGACAGCGGCTCCTACTGCTGTGAGAATACACTGGTCAGCGGCTGATCGATAAAAGCTTCCATAGTGTCTATTTAACACACTCAGACTGAAATTCGGCGGGGTTCTGCTGAACCTGTTGAATTTGTGATCAATCCATGTCCAGCATTTTACAGAATATTCAACAGCTTTGAGACATTTATTCTGGAAGGTTTACATATTTTGCTCACTCACAATTCGGTTTGTGTGTAGCGTGGAAAGGCCCCAGGAAGAGCTTTATGTCATTTGTGCAGAACAATAAAGTTTATGTTTTGAAAGAACGAAAAAAATATTCAGACTGTACAAGCCAGACAAGGAGTGAGAAACATATCTATAAACTCATAAAGTTTTATTGCATAACAAACAATTAAAAGAGTTCATACAAATAGTTTGTATCTTGAGAATTAAAAACCATTATACAGCGGTACCAATAGATTGTACTGTATATGTACATCGAGATGTTAAAGGGTCACTAAAGGAAAACATTTTTTGGGCTGAAATGACTGTTTACAGGGTATAAAGACATAAAAGTTAACCAATTCCTTTTAAAAATGATTAAAAATAGATAAAAATCAATCATATAATCAACCTACAGTTCTAGTTTGGTTTTTGCTGTTATTTCCTGTCTCTCTGATGTACAGAGCCAGAGAGCCAATAGAGGGCAGTGATGGTTTGTCTAAAACCCCTCAGCACCAACCCAGTTTCAGTTTACACGCAGTAATCACACCTCCTTGATTAGTGACCACATTGAGAAAGCTCCCAGCACTGTGGTTATAAGGAAACAGTAAGGTACAGTTTAACAGTTTAAACAGAAACAGTTTAGCTTAAAAAAATTCCTTTAGTGACCCTTTAACCACTTGAGATCCGCGCTATGGACAAAAGACGTCCACAGTGCGGCTCTCAAGTGCCAAGTGGACGTCTTTGGATGTCATTTTAAGTGCATTACCCGCGCGCGCCATTGGAGGGCGCGCAGCGGGTAAACACAGTGTCGGCGCATCGCTGAAGAGTCGATCCGTATACCTGGCGGCCGCGATGTCCGCCGGGTACACGCGATTGGCGGTGACACAGCAGGTGACAGCAGGGACATGGAGCTCTGTGTGTAAACACAGACATGTCTCCTCGTGTGTACGCGACCTTAGACAGTGGGTTGTATCACATCTTCAGGCCGGGTAGAGGGCAACACTTTGAACCTATTTTACAAGGCAAGGAACAACAGAATTCTTTTTTTCACCAATTTGATTACAGAAAACCAAATCCTGACCTATTGGGATACTGTATTCTGCACATTACTGTTGACAACTGCATGGTTATTTTAAGCCGGTTAGCCTAAAAATTATAGAATAAACAAAAGTTACACAGGATACCCCCATGCCAAGTTGCCTGCCTGAGAGTCATTACAGCAAAACAGTAACAAACAGTAATATAGTAGTGGGTACTCATATGGCTTGAAGAATGAGGATTAATATAGATGTTTTAACGCACAGCTGATGACCTTACTTGAACCCAACTCCACGCATAATTGAACATCACACTCACCTACACCCTGCAGATAACTGATAGAATTTATGTGGACTACAGTTTATGTTGACTTAACTCTCTATTTTCTTGACAATATTGTTTTAATAGTACTATTTGTTTTCCTAGTTTTGGGGTTACACTTGGTGAAAGGACATGGGCTGGTATAAAAAAGGTGGGCTATGCCCCACAAAACATGTTATATACCATATTTATAAGCACAGAACACGCACAGGCTTATCAAACGCACCCTAACTTTAAGAGGGAAGTTTCAGGAAAAAAACTTTCCACGGCCTCCTGCGTATAACACGCAGGGACAGTTTACCCTCTATTTTCAGGGTAAAAAAGTGAGTGTTATACGCCAATACAGTATTTAACCACTTAACGACCGCCGCACGCCTATGTACGTCCACAGAATGGCACGTACAGGCAGATGGGCGTACATGTACGTCTCTGCCTCCTAGCGGGTCAGGGGTCCGATCGGGACCCCCTCCGCTGCGTGCGACCTACCTGCGGGAGCGATCCGTCTTGAGGGGGCGGCTGTTCGTTTCTGTCCGCCCCCTTTGTGATCGCTCCCAGCCAATCCCGTCATGTTCGGCAGTGTCACTTCCTCTGCCTGTAAAATGTAAACACTGGCAGAGGAAGTGATGCAGCTCTCCTCTCGGCGGTATTTTCAAACCGCCGAGAGGAGAGAAGACATCACAGTAAATCACACTAACACTACACTGACATCAGTACACATAGGCACATTAACCCCTTGCGATCACCCCCCTGCCACAGTGTCACTGAATGCAGTGATCATATATGTACTGATCACTGCATTTAGTGACAGTGTGACAGGCAGTTAAGTGTTAGGTTCAGGGTAGCCCCGTACCCCCCTAATAAAGTTTTAACCCCTTGATCACCGCCCTAGTTAACCCTTTCACCCCCTATTGCCAGCGTCACTAAGAAATCATTTTTCTGAACGCTGTATTAGTGTCGCTGTTGCCGCTAGGTAGCTAATTTTTTTTATTGCGATTTTTTTTTTTAACTAAAAGACATGTTGGCTGAATACATTTTGGCTTAAATGTTTAACTAAAATTTTGTTTTTTCAATCTTTCTTATAACAAAATTAAAAAAATATTTATTTTTTTTCAAAAATGTCGCTGTATTTTTGTTTATAGCGCAAAAAATAAAAATCGCAGAGGCAATCAAATGCCATCAAAAGAAAGCTCTATTTGTGGGAAGAAAAGGACGTGAATTTTGTTTGGGAGCAACGTCGCACGACCGCGCAATTGTCTTAAAGCGACGCAGTGCCGAATTGTAAAAACGCCTCTGGGCATTTAGCAGCATATTAGTCTGGGGCTTGAGTGGTTAATAAAATGAAAAAAGGACACATTTGAGAAAAGCAGATTCCTCAGCAGTTTCCCTTTTCTGAAACCTAAGATCTAATGCCGCGTACACAAGACCGTTTTTCGCTATGTGAAAAATGTTTTTTTTTTTTTTTATGTAATTAAAAACGATCGTGTGTGGACGCAACGTTAAAAATAGGCATTAAAAATTTGGAACATTCTCTAAATTTTCGCGTTGTTGTTAACGCGGTAAAAAATGGTTGTGTGTAGGCTTTAACGACGTGAAAATAACGCGCATGCTCAGAAGCAAGTTATGAGACAGGGGCACTCGTTCTAGTAAAACTAGCGTTCGTAATGGAGATAGCACATTCATCACGCTGAAAAGAGCGAATCGTCTCTCACCAAACTTTTACTAACACAAAATCAGCAAAAGCAGCCCCAAGGGTGGCGCCATCCGAATGGAACTTTCCCTTTATAGTGCCGTCGTACGCCACGGCGCTTTGCTAGAGCATTTTTTTTTTTTAACGATCGTGTGTAGGCAAGGCAGGCTTAACAATAACCGTGTTGAAAAAAAACTTAGTTTTTTCTAGACCATTAAAAATGGTTGTGTGTACGGCATCAGTCTTTTTGTAATTCTTTCCACTTCTATATACAGCGGGCTTCTCTCATCACTGCTAAAAAGTAATCATGCGGTAATCATGTGGAAAGGAAAGTTCTACTTGCTGTCTGGATGGACGACTATATCAAATATTATGCAACATTTTATATTAACCAGACTGAACAAAAAAAATGTAATTTTTTTTCTTTTTTTTAGGTTCGACCCCTAAAAAAAAAAAAATAATTGAAAATGTACAAAACATTTTTCTTATAAAGAAAACGACCATTGCTGACCGCTTTTGTAGAATGTCTGGCTGTCTTTGGCTGCAATACTTTCTGAGTCACTAAGCTGGAACAAGCATTCACATCAGAAAAGTCATACAGGAGCCAGAACCCTTGGTCAGCATGTCAGCCAGAAACCATTTCCTGGGCCCCATCACTTTAATCGGCATGGAAGATAAAAACATAGGGCCAGATTCAGGTAGATGAGAGCATCTTTGCTCTGAAGTAACGCTTCTCATTTACGTTACTCTGCCGAAATTTTAGGAGCAAGTGCTGTTATTCATGAAGCACTTGCTCCTAAAGTTGCGGCAGCGCATCGCAAATGAGCCGGCGGAATTCAAATTGGGCGGGTACGGGGCGTGTATTATTAAAACTAAGCGCGATCCCGCGGCGAACGTACTGCGCATGCGTCCAGTGTCAATGCATCCCAGTGCGCATGCTCCAAGTTCTGTGAGTGAACGTCAATGACGTCACATCCCCATTCATGAAAGTTTTACACAAACGACGCGATATTTTTTTTTTCAACGCGATGACGACGCCTATACTTAACATAGGATACTCCACTAGGGGGCTGCTTTATCTTTACGTCGCGTATCGCTTCCGGAAACGTCGTAAAGTCACTGCGTCGCGCCCGAAAAAGATCGTGAATTTCCGACTCCCGCTGATTAACATATTTTTTCAGCGTTAATCAGCGGGAACGCCCCCGGCGCCATTTTTAAGTTGAAGTAACGATGCGATGGCGAAATTCAATTGCGCCGATCGCATCGGAACTCCAACCCGGCGTTTCTTGTTTTCTGGTTACAGAAAACAAAAACGCCGGCTTAAAGTGACAGTTAGGCTGGCGGATCCATTGATCCGCCAGCCTAACTCTACCTGAATCTGGCCCATAGTAATGATATATGTAATTAGACATGTGCAATTTTTTTCGTTACGAATACGTTTTCCGTCATTATTCGTTATTTTCGTTGATTCGTTAACCTACGAATAAACAAATGGTTTAGCGCAAATAATAACGAATAACGATATTTCCAAAAATAACGAATATGGAAAACTACGAAGATACGAAACTACTAAATGTAAAAGAACAACACAACGAAAGAAAAAAGAAACGAAAACATAGAAATAACGAAAACACCGAACACAAAAAAAAAATCATAATTACGAAAAATAAACGAAAATGCAAACTTACTAATATTTGAAGAACGAAAAGAAAACAACCGAAATGCCGAACAAAGAATAAAAAACGAAAAGCAAAACTAATGAAAAATATATTATGAATCTTCGGAAAACGGAAATTAAATAATGTAAATTCACTTTCATTAGTACTGTGACCAATAGCCACTCAGCGCTGTCCCTTCCCCTGAAGAGCTTCTTTCTTATGTGGCTCCTTGACCTTGTGTCTTTATCTGTGTTAGTCAATCGCAGTAAATTACGATGTTTTACAAAATTACGACGAGTAGTGTGTCGAATAAACGTAAAATGTATTTTAACAGAATTACGAATGCAATAAAATCTACAAAAGAACGTTGTTATAATCAAATGAAATTAGACACGAAAATACGAATGATCATAAAGCAACGAAGATTTATTTCTTACGAAAATACAAACGCGGCATTATGGAAAATATAATGTAAATACGAATATCAAAACAACGAAAAATAAACCAACGTAAAAACGAATAAATTCATTGTAAAAATACGAACGAGGCAGAATACAACATTTAACGAAAATACTAATCTCGAATCAACGAAAAATAAACTAACATAAAAAAACGGAAACGGAAAAAAAAGTGTTACGAAAATACTAAAGAGTACGAATACGATAACTAACGTCTTACGAAATTACGACTCATTACGAATCACGATAAACGAACAGAAACGAAACAGAAATAAACGAAAATTTTTGTTGTGCACATGTCTATATGTAATGTTCTGTTATATGGGTTAACCAGGGCATTATGTGGAAAGGTGGATTGTATAAATGAAGTACTGTGATTCTTGGATGTAGCAAGACCCAAATAGACCTCCTTAGGAAGGCAGTATTTCAATAAAATAAAATGAAAGATTATTAATGAGATATAATGTGTATGTGGAATATATCTCTGTAGCACCTGAAAAGTCCCATCATGTTTCTAAACAATTTAAGATTTTGAGAACATGTATCTGAAAATAAATAAGGATCTGTATAATGCACCATGCAACTGGTACTGCATACCCACAGGGAGAAATGTGAGTAGTGTAAAATAAGATTTTTCTTACTGTAACATCTTTTTCTTTGGAGTGATAGGAATTCAGAAACAGATTATACTGCTCTGTACAGGAGGTTGGCAACTCAGGCCTGTCCCAGTATAACCTCTTCCCTACCCATTAGTCCTCCGTTATGTGAGAATGTAGTACCAAGGGCGAAAAGCATAAGCTTTATTAACCCTAGGTTCACATCTATGCGGCTGTGTTTCTGGCGCGTTTTGCATTTTTTCAACCTGCATTTATGAATGCAGTTTTCATGCGTTGTGAAAAGCTGGTAGTTAGGGAGCGGGCTGGGAAGCCGGCCGACACGTCCTTAAAACGGAGCACCACCTAAAAAGGGGATGCTCAGCTTGTCCGTACCCTCCCTCCTCCACTGCACATTTGGAAACGGGCACCCGCTCCCACTTCCGGGTAAGATCGCCGCGATCCTCTGAATTTCCCGGGCCCCTCCCCCCGCTGTCTTCTGGGAGACACACAGGTCCCAGAAGACAGCAGCACAGCACCACAAATCTTCTCCAGGAAAAAAAAGTCCCAGGGTCTTTCCAAAAACGCACTTGCTGAAAAACGCATAGATGTTAACGTGTACCATAGGAAACCATGTTAAATGGACTGTAGTGCGTTTCTGCAAACTGCAGAACGCATCGGTGTGAACCTAGCAGAAAAAAGGAGTGTGAATCAATGTCAGGTATCAGGACAAGTACTTACTAGAATAGGAAGGAAAAAAATGGTCCCAAGGTATGGAGGTCCTTGACAGACATAGTAAAAAAACTCTACCCAATGCAGTAACCCTAAAAAAAAAAATGTGGGGGACAGCTGACAAATACATGCTAGATACAAGAGCTTAGCCAGTGAGCTACAAGGGTGACTAGTGCTTTCAAATGCTAAGAAGGAACACAACAGAAGAATCTCGAACTGCAAACAGCCCCCACTTGTAGAAGTAGGGGTGCACCTTCCTGCAGAAGGCTTACCAGAGCAAACTGACCTCTGGCTTTAAGCCCTACAGCTTGAATGGGACCTGGTAGGCATTGAAAGCCAATGTGTATTGACTATTGAAGTAGATGAAGTAACAAGGTGGGACTTTTTTGCTTTCTTTACAGACCTCTTGCATTGAGGCATTGTGGTGCATACAACGACCACCTGTGGCATTGCTTATAACACTGTCAACAGCAGGTCATAAGAAACAATGTTCCTTGAAGGGTAATAAATCAGATACTCCCTGGACAAAGGGAAAATGTTCGAAAACGTTCTCAGGTGAAGCCCAGAAGCCTTTAGGGTGTTTCCAGTCTGTGTAGAGCTATAGAGTGTAGAGTCACCCAAATAGCTCATGTAGCGGGAAAGTCTTTGCAACAGTAGGAGCTCTAAAACATTCAAAGTATAGACAACACAGTATCATCCAAGAGAGACTCTTGGGACTCTGAATCAGAGACAAGACCCTAGGACCAGCTTGAGTAGGTGATGGTTTTACAGTGTGATAAGAGCATCTCTAGGCAGAATGATTAAGATAAGAAGTACAAAGTGGACATGGGGGTGCCTATGGCCATAGGGGAGGCCTTGCCAGCAATGATGAAACTGAGTTAGACTAGGGCAACCCTATAACAATACGGACTGAGGGTAACTAAAAATGTAAATAGTGCCCAACAATGCAACATTGAGCTAGCTCCTGATGCTTTATCTTGATAAGCCCTACTCATTGAGTGTTTAGAGACAAGGGGGCTGATTTACTAATGAATCTGCGCTGCGCCGGTACATGCCTTAATTAGTGCGCTGGATGAATCCCTAATTAGGCGCATGAACCGGCGGCAGCAGCAGCGCGATGTGATTGATAACTAAAGCCGCCGCCGAACTCCCTGTATAAGTCTATGGGGGAAAATCTTAATAGTGAATTTTAAAGGCTAATCTGCAAGTTTTGTCCTAAAAAGTGTTTGGGGACCTCAGTCCTGCCCCAGGGGACATGTACCAATGCTTTTTTTATTTTTTAAAACGGCCGTTTTTTCGGGAGCAGTGATTTTAATAATGCTAAAAGTGCAATAATAAAAGTGTAATTTTCCTTTAAATTTCGTAGCATGGGGGGCTCTAATGTCAGCATGTGAAAAAGCGCATGTTTCCCGTGGTTAGAACTGTCTCTGCACAAAATGTCATTTTTCAAAGGAAAAAAGCCATTTAAAACTGACTCGCGGCTATAATGAATTGTCGGCTCCCGGCAATTGCAGGAGAATTCATTCATTAAAAAAAGGGAAAAAAAAGCGTGGGGGTCCCCCCAAATTCAATAACCAGACCCTTTAGGTCTGGTATGGATATTAAGGGGAACCCCGCCGTCAATTTTTTAAAAAAAATGACGTGGGGTTCCCCCCAAATATCCATAACCAGACCCTTCGGGTCTGGTGTGGAATTTAAGGGGAACTCCACTCCAAATTAAAAAAAAAATGGCGTGGAGTCCCCCCTAAAATCCACACCAGACCCCTTATCCGAGCACGTTGACCTGGCCGGCCGCAGAAAAGAGGGGGGGACAGAGCGCGGCCCCCCCCCTCTCCTGAACCGCACCAGGCCACATGCCCTCAACATTGGGAGGGTGTTTTGGGGTGCCCCCCAAAACACCTTGTCCCCATGTTGATGAGGACAAGGGTCTCTTCCCCACAACCCTTGCCCGGTGGTTGTGGGGGTCTGCGGGCAGGAGGCTTATCGAAATCTGGAAGACCCCTTTAACAAAGGGGCCCCCCAGATCCCGCCCCCCCCCCTGTGTGAAATGGTAATGGGGTACCTTGTACCTCTACCATTTCACGAGAAAAAAAATGTAAAGGGTTAAAAAAGACAAGAGCCGGTTTTTGACAAGTCCTTTATTATCTTCTTTCTTCTTTTCTTCGGGTTTCTTCTTCCTCCTCCTTCTTCTTCCTCTGCTTCTGTCTTGGGTCTTCTATTCCCGCATCTTGCCCGGCGTGTTCTTCCATCTTCTGTTCCTCCCGCTGTCCTTCTCGTCCGCATCTTCTTCTCCTTCTTGTTCTTCTTCGCCGGAGGCGCCGCTTCCAATTGAAATCCCCGCTGTCTGCCGGACCACGCCCCCCCCTCTGACGCCACGGGCAAGCTCTTAGGAGTGTGCTGCAAGTGCGTCCGAGGGGGGCGTGGTCACATGTCAGAGGGCGGCCAATTCAATTCGAAGCTCGTGCGCGGCTTTTTCTTTGCCAGAGTCGCCGCTTCCAATTGAATTGCCCGCTTTCTGGAACATGTGACCACGCCCCCCTCTGACGCACTGGCACCACACGGGGACTTTCCTAAGAGCTTGCCCGTGGCGTCAGAGGGGGGGGCGTGGTCCGGCAGACAGCGGGGATTTCGATTGGAAGCGGCCGCTCCGGCGAAGAAGAACAAGAAGGAGAAGATGCGGACGAGAAGGACAGCGGAAGAAGATGGAAGAACACGCCAGTCAAGATGCGGGAATAGAAGACCCAAGACAGAAGCAGAGGAAGAAGAAGGAGGAGGAAGAAGAAACCCGAAGGAAAGAAGAAAGAAGATAATAAAGGACTTGTCAAAAACCGGCTCTTGTCGTTTTTAACCCTTTACATTTTTTTTCTCGTGAAATGGTAGAGGTACAAGGTACCCCATTACCATTTCACACAGGGGGGGGGGCCGGGATCTGGGGGGCCCCTTTGTTAAAGGGGTCTTCCAGATTTCGATAAGCCTCCTGCCCGCAGACCCCCACAACCACCGGGCAAGGGTTGTGGGGAAGAGACCCTTGTCCTCATCAACATGGGGACAAGGTGTTTTGGGGGGCACCCCAAAACACCCTCCCAATGTTGAGGGCATGTGGCCTGGTGCGGTTCAGGAGAGGGGGGGGCCGCGCTCTGTCCCCCCCTCTTTTCTGCGGCCGGCCAGGTCAACGTGCTCGGATAAGGGGTCTGGTGTGGATTTTAGGGGGGACTCCACGCCATTTTTTTTTTAATTTGGGGTGGAGTTCCCCTTAAATTCCACACCAGACCCGAAGGGTCTGGTTATGGATATTTGGGGGGACCCCCACGTCATTTTTTTTAAAAATTGATGGCGGGGTTCCACTTAATATCCATATCAGACCTGAAGGGTCTGGTTATTGAATTTGGGGGGACCCCCACGTCATTTGAATAATTATTTTAAAATTCGTACCATGGGGGGGGGGATGTCAGCAGGTGAATAAAGCGCACTTTTCCTGCGGTTAGAAATATGTCTTTGCACAAAATGACATTCTGAAAAAAAAATAAATAAATAAAAAAAGCCATTTAAAACTGACTCGCGGCAATAATGAATTGTCAGCTCCCGGCAATTGCAGGAGAATTCATTCATAAAAAAACGAAAACAAAAAGCGTGGGGGTCCCCCCAAATTCAATAACCAGACCCTTTAGGTCTGGTATGGATATTAAGGGGAACCCCGCCATCAATTTAAAAAAAAAATTACGTGGGGTTCCCCCCAAATATCCATAGCCAGACCCTTCAGGTCTGGTGTGGAATTTAAGGGGAACTCCACTCCAAATAAAAAAAAAAATGGCGTGGAGTCCCCCCTAAAATCCACACCAGACCCCTTATCCGAGCACGTTGACCTGGCCGGCCGCAGAAAAGAGGGGGGGACAGAGCGCGGCCCCCCCCCTCTCCTGAACCGCACCAGGCCACATGCCCTCAACATTGGGAGGGTGTTTTGGGGTGCCCCCCAAAACACCTTGTCCCCATGTTGATGAGGACAAGGGTCTCTTCCCCACAACCCTTGCCCGGTGGTTGTGGGGGTCTGCGGGCAGGAGGCTTATCGAAATCTGGAAGACCCCTTTAACAAAGGGGCCCCCCAGATCCCGGCCCCCCCCCTGTGTGAAATGGTAATGGGGTACCTTGTACCTCTACCATTTCACGAGAAAAAAAAAGTGTCAGTGTAAAAAAAGACAAGAGCCGGTTTTTGACAAGTCCTTTATTATCTTCTTTCTTCTTTCCTTCGGGTTTCTTCTTCCTCCTCCTTCTTCTTCCTCTGCTTCTGTCTTGGGTCTTCTATTCCCGCATCTTGCCCGGCGTGTTCTTCCATCTTCTTCCGCTGTCCTTCTCGTCCGCATCTTCTCCTTCTTGTTCTTCTTCGCCGGAGCGGCCGCTTCCAATCGAAATCCCCGCTGTCTGCCGGACCACGCCCCCCCTCTGACGCCACGGGCAAGCTCTTAGGAAAGTCCCCGTGTGGTGCCAGTGCGTCAGAGGGGGGCGTGGTCACATGTTCCAGAAAGCGGGCAATTCAATTGGAAGCGGCGACTCTGGCAAAGAAAAAGCCGCGCACAAGCTTCAAATTGAATTGCCCGCCCTCTGACATGTGACCACGCCCCCCTCTGACGCACTGGCAGCACACTCCTAAGAGCTTGCCCGTGGCGTCAGAGGGGGGGGGGGCGTGGTCCGGCAGACAGCGGGGATTTCAATTGGAAGCGGCCGCTCCGGCGAAGAAGAACAAGAAGGAGAAGAAGATGCGGACGAGAAGAACAGCGGAAGAAGATGGAAGAACACGCCGGGCAAGATGCGGGAATAGAAGACCCAAGACAGAAGCAGAGGAAGAAGAAGGAGGAGGAAGAAGAAACCCGAAGGAAAGAAGAAAGAAGATAATAAAGGACTTGTCAAAAACCGGCTCTTGTCTTTTTTAACCCTTTACATTTTTTTTTCTCGTGAAATGGTAGAGGTACAAGGTACCCCATTACCATTTTCACACAGGGGGGGGGCCGGGATCTGGGGGCCCCTTTGTTAAAGGGGTCTTCCAGATTTCGATAAGCCTCCTGCCCGCAGACCCCCACAACCACCGGGCAAGGGTTGTGGGGAAGAGACCCTTGTCCTCATCAACATGGGGACAAGGTGTTTTGGGGGGCACCCCAAAACACCCTCCCAATGTTGAGGGCATGTGGCCTGGTGCGGTTCAGGAGAGGGGGGGGGCCGCGCTCTGTCCCCCCCTCTTTTCTGCGGCCGGCCAGGTCAACGTGCTCGGATAAGGGGTCTGGTGTGGATTTTAGGGGGGACTCCACGCCATTTTTTTTTTTATTTGGAGTGGAGTTCCCCTTAAATTCCACACCAGACCTGAAGGGTCTGGTTATGGATATTTGGGGGGAACCCCACGTCATTTTTTTTAAAAATTGATGGCGGGGTTCCCCTTAATATCCATACCAGACCTAAAGGGTCTGGTTATTGAATTTGGGGGGACCCCCACGCTTTTTTTTTGGTGTTTTTAATGAATGAATTCTCCTGCAAATTCCAAGAGCTGACAATTCATTATAGCCGCGAGTCAGTTTTAAATGGCTTTTTTCCTTCAGAATGTCATTTTTCACATGCTGACATTACACCCAGGGCCGCCATCAGGGGGGTACAGGCAGTACACCTGCAGGGCCGCCATTAGGGGGGTACAGGCATTACACCGCCCGGGGGTCCCCAGGGGCCCCCAGGGGCCCGGATGGGAACCACCCTAAAACAAAAAAAACATTTTTTTTTTTTTTTTTTTGTTTAAGGGCTCCGAAGGTCCCCAGGGGCCCGGAGGCCACTAAGGGCCCCAGATGGCAAGCCCTTTTTTTAAAATAAAATATATATATTTAAAAAAATATATATATTTTTTTAATATATTTTTTTTTTTTTTAAGGAAAGGGCCCAGAGGTCCCCAGGGCCCTGGAAGGCTACCCCCTTGTTTTTTTACTTTTTTTCGATAAATGTTATATTTAAAAAATATATATATATGTATTTTCTCTCTTTTGTATTTTTATTTGATAAAGAGCACAGAGGTCCCCAGGGCCCCGGATGGCTACCCCCCTTTTTTATATATATTTTTCTTTATTTCTTATTTCTGTCAAAATTTTTGTAAAGGGCCCCTCCGCTCCTCAATTTGTGGCACCACCCCCCCCCCCCCCCCGCTTCTCAATTTCATGCGGCAGCACCCCCCCCCGGTTCTCTGCTCCAGGGGGCCCATGCCTGAAGCTGTGTAAGGGGCCCCAAAATTCATGATGGCGGCCCTGTACACCTGTAAGGGGCCCGGGGGTCCGGAGGTGCCCAGATGCCTGGAGGCCCCCCAGCGCCCCAGATGGTAACCCCCCTCTTTTTTTTTTTGTATATATATTTGTTAGTTGGTTTTTGTAGGATTTTTTATTAAAGGGCCAATTTTTGGAATTTAATATTTTTTAGCAGTCTGGAGGTCCCCAGGGCCCCGGGTGGCAACCCCCCAAATTTTTTGTTATTAAAGGGCCAATGTTTTGGTTTAGGGGTCTGGAGGTCCCCAGTGGCCTGGTCCCCAGTGGCCCGGAGATCCCCAGGGCTCCAGATGACAACCCCCCACCTTTACAAAAAAATCAAAAAAAAAACATATGATATATTTTTTGGTTATTTTTTAAACATATATATAATATAATTTTGAAAGCTCCCAGAGGGCCCCTTTTTGCTTCTAAAAATGTTATAAACATTTTCCCCAGGTTTGTTACTTTTTACTTTAATTTCTTTTTTAAAGTGTATTTTGTGCGTGAAGTCGAGAGAGAGGAGCTGGACTTGCAATCGCCATCCTTCTCCATGCCCCCGGTGGCAATGGTGGGTGTGAGGGGGGCCTCACCCCACCTGCTACACTTGGGAGCCCAATGGGACAGAGGGACTCCCCCTATGAAGGAGTGTAGCCCACCCAGCCAGCCCTGTAGGTCCTTCACCTCCCTTTATTTTAGGAGACCTCATGGCCAAAGTGTGTGCAAGTGTGGTGTTTTTTTTTGTGGGGGGGGGGGGGGGTGGTTATACTAAGCACAGGCGTACCTTGCATAGCACACCCACCGGGAGCCGGGCTGACACCACCAAACTCAATTCACATGTAGCCGAGACCGGGATCCGAACCCTTGGCTGCAGAGGTGAACGGCTTGTCAGCGCAGTGCCATTCACGTTGAGCCACCACAGCTCCCATCCAATGTTATTTTTTTTTTAGATTTTTGGTAGTTATTTTTTATTAAAGGGCCCAGAGCTCCCAAGGCAACCCCCTTTTTTATTATTTTATATATGTAGATATTGTAATTTATTTTTCATTAAAGAGCCCAGAAGTTTCTTTTTATTAAAGGGCCCAGTGGTCCCCAGGGCCCCCGGATGGCTACCACCCTTTTTAATATATATTTTTCTATATGTATTTTTTAGTAAAGGAACCCCCCGCTTATCAAATTGCGGCAGCCCCCCCCCCCTTCTTAATATCAGGCGGCACCCCCCCCCCCCTATTCTCTGCTCCAGGGGGCCCATGCCTGAAGCTGTGTAAGGGGCCCCATAATTCCTGATGGCGCCCCTAATTGCCTCCCCCCCCCCATGGTACGAAATTTCAAGGAATTTTTCACTTTTATTGGTGCACTTTAACCACTTCCATACCGCGCCTATTCTGGCACTTCTCTCCTTCATGTAACAATTATATTTTCTTCCTTGAAACTTACTCAGGACCCCCAAACATTATATATATTTTATTAACAAACACCCTAGGGAATAAAGTGGCGGCCATTTTTTCGGACACATTTCCAACAGTATTTGTGCCAAAAATTTTCTAACGTTTTTTTTTTTTTTGGCTTTCCAAAAAAAAACCTGTTTCATGAATGACAAAATAAGAAAGCAGTAAAGCTAGGCCAATTTTTAGGGATAAGGTAAAAGATGATGTTACACCGAGTAAATAGATACCTAACTTGTCACGCTTTCATATTGCGCACACTCATGGAATGGCGCTAAACTTCGTTATTAAAAATCTCCATAGGCAACGCTTGACTTTTTTTCTCAGGTTACCACTTTTGAGTTACAGAGGAGGTCTAGTGCTAACATTATTGCTCTCGCTCTAACGCACGCTATGATACCTCACATGTGGGGTTTGAAGGATGTTTACATATGTGGGTGGGACTTGCATGCGTGTTCGCTTCTGAGTGCGAGCTACTAGGGACAGGAGCATTTAAATTCCTTTGTTATTTTATTTTTTTACTTAATATTTTATTTATTGCACTTGTTTGTCCCTTTGTTTGTATTATTTTTCACTTTTCTTCCTATTACAAGGAATGTAAACATCCCTTGTAATAGGACTAGTGTGTGACAGGTCCTCTTTATAGAGAAAGGCGGGGTCAATTAGACCCCACATCTGTCCTCCAGGCTGGAAATCATGGAATTGGTAAAAAAAAAAACATCTCATGCTTTCAGCTGCAATCATGTTCGTTCAGCACAGTAGCGTAGTGTGTAGCATGTTCACCTAGCAGCAAAAGGGTTGCTGGTTCGAATCCCGCCCGTGACACTATCTGCCTGGAGTTTGCATGTTCTCCCTGTGCGGGTTTCCTCCCACAATCTAAAAACATGCTGTAAATTGGATCCTGTCTAAATAAGCCCTAATATGCAGTAGGATATTTAGGTTTTGTGCTTCCCTAGGCCTGACCAAATTTTGGCACCCCCCTAATAGAAAAATGACCCACCCTTCCTGTCAAGGCCACACCCTGTTTTTTTATGACCCACCCAGGAATTTTCAGGGGACACACACAAGTTCTGTGGGGGGGGACTTGGGGGGGCCCTTAATTTGCCTACTTTTTCGATCACTTCCTGTTTGGCTATGGGGCAGGAAGTGAAGGCCAATCTCCCCAAACGGACAGGGATAATACAAAATAAACTGACAGAGCTTCTAACCCCCCCCCCCCCCCCACCAACTCTATCCAAAATGAAAGAAATCCAAAAAATAAAAGTGATGATTATTGTTCCAGTTTAACCCCAAATTTCAGATCATTTTATTGAGAGGCTTAAGAAAATATAACCATGCCAATAGGCCACGATCCAGCGTTGCTAATATGTATGAATGTGTGTTAGGGACCCCCACAAACACCACCCAATGTTAAATCAACTATTTTCATGTTTGTTTTGGGGATGCCTGCACCCCTGATAGGGTAAAGACACCTCACAAATGTTGTCACTTTCTACTTAATTCATTCACTTCCTGCCACACAGCCAAACAGGAAGTGAGGGAAACACCTGAGTAATGTTTTGTTGGGGACACACAGATCAATATAAATAGTTTCCCATTTTGGAAATGGCATTTTGCTGTGTACACCCCAAATTAGTAGGAATCTTGGACTTTGGGGTCCATTTACTAAAGGCAAATCCACTTTGCACTACAAGTGGACAAGCAAGGAAGAAAACTCAAAACTTGGCGGGATTGGAAGTAAAAACCATCAGTGCTTCCCTTCTGATTTTCATTGCCTACGCTTCTACTGCAGAGCGGCTTTGCCTTTACTAAACCCCAAAGTAACTAATCATTTGGGGTGTACACTGCAGTGCAATTTGCTTAATGGTGACACTAGTTAGATTGACCTGTGTCCCAAAGAAAAGACCATTGGTAGGGTTTTAACCTCACTTCCTGTTCAGCTGTGTGACAGGAAGTGAAGCCAATTTTAGGAAAAGGGACACAAAGCCCAACCTAAAAACACTAGCAGGGGTTCTAACACTCAATTGGCTTCCCTCAAACAACCCACAATTAGAATAGGATTGTCTTGTGCTAGTTTCAAGCACAGCGCTGTAAATCAGCACTTCAAGCCTGTCCAAAAAAAACACACACCACCCCCCCCCCCCCCCCCTCCAACAGGCCCTGTTTGCAGCTTTTCCTACATCTTGCACATGTGCTTTAAAAAGTCAGTCTGGACATCAGTTCTAGGAAACATTACTTACCGCTTTGTCCTTCCTTTTCTGGTGACTAAACATTTCATGCATACACACCAGGAAAGATCTTAGAGACAAATCACACTTGATGGTTTAGGCCCAAACTAGTTCAGCTGCAGCGGTTGAAATCCATAGCAGGAAAAAAATAATCACAAAACAAACTTCAAAATTTGAAAGTAAATTTTATTGGTCCACAAAACAAGGAAAGCAAAACAAAAAATTACAAATAAACACACCAAAAATATATACAAACACCTAAAAACAAAAAAGACCAACGTTTATTTCACAGTCATTGGAAAATAAATCATGCTTTTGAAATAACAGGATAGACCCACAGGATTAAAACATTAGTCATTAACATCTTGAGAAACATTTAGCAAAATTATGTAGCAGAGAAAACATCAAAAAATACAAAACTTGCTCCAAAACATCTCTGTTTCACTCCGCCATTCCTTCCAGCCAGCAAATCTGCCCCCTCTGAGGGGCAGCTGACACGTGCAGTATCCACGCTTTTTATAACATGTGTGCTAATGAACCAATTGGAAACACATGAAGAAATGTCAGCCTCTAGTTTGTGTGCACTTGTAACTGCTTACACCTGTTAAGGATGTCCTTAAATTACTAAGCCAAAAAAAGAGCTTTCTGAGCATGCTCAGAAAGATGCAAGTCATTTTCAGGATGAAACTTCCAACTTCTTTTTCTAACTGTTCGAGCATGCCCAGTTCACTCGAAATGCAGTACCAGAATCAAATCTGCAATGGCGGATGAAAGCATTAGAGGTGTTAAATTTTTTTTTGGTCCCCATGAAGTGATGCTTTACAAGCTGAACGGGAGGTCTTATCGAATTTTTACGTAACAAACCTAAATAGTAATAATTTAAAAGCCCCTGTCCCTAGTAGCTCGCAGTCAGAAGCGAACAAGCAGCATTTTTATTGTTTCCGGTTACCAGTTTAGATTTACAGATGAGGTCTAGTGCTATAAATATTCCTCTTGCTGTTACGCACGCTATGATACCTCACATGTGTGGTTTGAAGAATGTTTCCATATATGGGGGCGGGCCTTAAATGTGTAAGCCCCGCCCACATATTGAACCCCCGTTCAAACCCCACATGTGAGGTATCATAGCGTACGTTAGAGCGAGAGCAATACTTTTAGCACTAGACCTCCTCTGTAAATCTAAACTGGTAACCTGAAACACATAAAAAAGCGTTGCCTATGGGTATTTTCAAGTACTGAAGTTTGGCGCCATTCCATGAGTGTGTGCAATATTAAAGTGTAACATGTTGGGTATCTATTTACTCGGTGTAACATCATCTTTCACATTATGGCCATAAATTGGGCTAACTTTAGTGTATTCTTAATTTGTAACCACTTGAGCCCCAGAGCATATTACTGGTCACTGACGGGGCCATTTTTTGCATTTCAACACTGCGTCATTTTGACTGACAATTGCGTGGTTGTGCGACGTGGCCCCCAAAAAAATTGGGCGTCCTCATCCTCCCCCCCCCCCCCTAAAAATTCAATTTTTTTTTTTTGTTGGTGGTATTTGATCACCTCTGCGTTTTTTCTTATTTTTGCTTGACCCAAAAACTATAGCGACAATTTGGTAACTAAAAAAACATCTTTTTTACGGTTTGCTATAATAAATCTCCCCCAAAATATATTCAAAAAATGTTTGCCCTCAGTTTAGGCCGATAAGTATTCTTGGACATCTTTTTGGTTGCAAAAAATCACAATAAGCGTTTGATTGGTTTGGGCAAAAGTTCTAAGTAGGGGTTGGTCTTATGGGTTTTTTTTGAATAATTTTTTGTTTTACTAGTAATGGTGGCTATCATTTGTTTTTTCTGTCTAATGCGACATTGTGGCGGACACATTTTTGTGAGATTTGGCATTTTTGTAGCGAGCAATGGTATATCAATGCATTGCTTACTATAAAAATGACACTGGCAGGGAAGGGGTTAACACTAGGGGCGCGGAAGGGGTTGAATATGTTACCTGGGTGTGTTCTAACTGTAAAGGGGGTGGGACTGTGTAGGGGAAATGACAGATCGCTGTTCATACATTGTAGGGACAGACGAGCAGGCATTCCCCCCCCCCCCCTGACAGGACCGGGATAAAGGGGAACTCCACCCCAAATTACCAAAAAAAAACGGCGTGGGGGTCCCCCTTCTGGTGCACAACAGGCTCTTAGATTTGATCTGGAACATAAGGGGTTAAACCCACGCCAAAAAACGGCGTGGGGTTCCCCCTCAGATCCAGACCAAACCCTTCTCCCAGGCACGCAGTCTGGCCGGACAGGAATGGGGGTGGGGACGAGCGAGCGCCCCCCCCCCCTCCTGAGCCGTACCAGACCACATGCCCTCGACATGGGGGAGTGTGTGCTGTGGGGGAGGGGGGCACTGCCCCCCCACCCCAAAGCACTCTTGTCCCCATGTCGAAAGGGACAAGAGCCTCTTCCCGACAACCCTGGCCGTTGGTTGTCGGGGTATGCGGGCGGGGGGCTTATCAGAATCTGAGAGCCCCCTATATTAAGGGGGCCCCCAGATTCTGGCCCCCCACCCTATGTGAATGAGTATGGGGTACATCGTACCCCTACCCATTCACCGGGTGGAAAAGTGTAAACACAAAAAAAAACACACAGAAAAAAATAATTTATTAGTCAGCTCCGGGGGTCTTCTGCCGGGACCCCCCACCACCAGCCCATTGGGCCCCGGGCTTCGCCGTCTTCTGCCGGGGGGGGACACCCACCGATGATCTCCGCCATGTCCAGCCAGGCCCCCACCCCAAAATTAGCTCTTTCACATCCGGGGGGGGCCGGCCGAAAGAAGCAGAGAACAACGGGGGCGGAGCCCCTCGGTCTTCCAGACGTTTTCTGCCGGGGGGGCTCCAGCCCCGCACCGGTCTTCGCCGCCGCCTTCCGCCGGGGGGGGACACCCACCGATGCTCTCGGCCATGTTCGGCCAGGCCCCCTACCCCAAACAAAGCTCTTTTACATCCGGGGGGGGCCGGCGGAAATGGCGGAGAACAACGGGGGGCGAAACCCCTCCTCGGTCTTCGCCTTCCGCCGGGGGGGTACACCTACCCCCCCCCCGGTCTTCGCCGCCGCCTTCCGCCGGGGAGAGAGACACCCACCGATGCTCTCCGCCATGTTCGGCCAGGCCCCCTACCCCAAACAAAGCTCTTTTACATCCGGGGGGGGCCGGCGGAAATGGCGGAGAACAACGGGGGCGTCGCCACTCCTCGGTCTTCTAGCCGTCTTCTGCCGGGGGGGGGAAACACCCACCCATGCTCTCCGCCATGCTCGACTGTGCCCCCACCCCAAAATGAAGCTCTTTTACATCCGGGGGGGGCCGGCCGAACACAGCGGAGAACAACGGGGGTGTCGCCCCACCTCGGGCTCCTCCCAGGGCTTCTTTCGCCGTCTTCCGCCGGAGGGCGCCACTCTCCGGGCTTCTCGACGTTGTCTTCCGCCGCGGGGGCCAGGCCTTCTTCTTTGCCGCCCCCTTCGATTTTTTCGGCCTGGACGGGGGTCGCACATCCCATCCAGGACTTGGACGTGGCGGGCTTCTCGTCGCTCTCTTCTGCCGCTGCCCCCTTCACCACGAAGCTCCGTGCTTGTTTGATGAGGGCAGCGGGCTTCCGTCGTCTTCTCCGGGGCGAGGGTCGTACATCCCACCCCGGATTTCGTCGCCGTCTTCTGCCGCTGCCCCCTTCACCACGAAGCTCCGTGCTTGTTTGATGAGGGCAGCGGGCTTCCGTCGCAGTCTTCCGCCGCGGGGTGACACTCGCGGGCTTCTTCTTCCATTCGATGTTGACACGGCGAGGTCCGGCGCTGAAATGCCTTCTGAGCGGCGGGCAAGGACTTATATTGGCATTGGGCGTGGGCGTGGTTATGCCAACATGTGACCTCAACCCATGTGACAGTGATGTGACGTGACATCACTGTCACATGGGTTAAGGTCACATGTTGGCATAACCACGCCCACGCCCAATGCCAATATAAGTCCTTGCCCGCCGCTCAGAAGGCATTTCAGCGCCGGACCTCGCCGTGTCAACATCGAATGGAAGAAGAAGCCCGCGAGTGTCACCCCGCGGCGGAAGACTGCGACGGAAGCCCGCTGCCCTCATCAAACAAGCACGGAGCTTCGTGGTGAAGGGGGCAGCGGCAGAAGACGGCGACGAAATCCGGGGTGGGATGTACGACCCTCGCCCCGGAGAAGACGACGGAAGCCCGCTGCCCTCATCAAACAAGCACGGAGCTTCGTGGTGAAGGGGGCAGCGGCAGAAGACGGCGACGAGAAGCCCGCCACGTCCAAGTCCTGGATGGGATGTGCGACCCCCGTCCAGGCCGAAAAAAATCGAGGGGGGCGGCAAAGAAGAAGGCCTGGCCCCCGCGGCGGAAGACAACGTCGAGAAGCCCGGAGAGTGGCGCCCTCCGGCGGAAGACGGCGAAAGAAGCCCTGGCCCCTAGTAGGAGCCAGGCAGAAGCCGGCGACGAAATCCGGGGTGGGATGTACGACCCTCGCCCCGGAGAAGACGACGGAAGCCCGCTGCCCTCATCAAACAAGCACGGAGCTTCGTGGTGAAGGGGGCAGCGGCAGAAGAGAGCGACGAGAAGCCCGCCACGTCCAAGTCCTGGATGGGATGTACGACCCCCGTCCAGGCAGAAGAATTTGAAGGGGGCGGCGGAAGACCCTCAAAAGTGAAAACGTTCACCAGGTGAATGGGTAGGGGTACGATGTACCCCATACTCATTCACATAGGGTGGGGGCCCGAAATCTGGGGGCCACCTTATTAAACGGGGCTCCCAGATTCTGATTGGCTCCCGCCCGCATACCCCGACAACCAATGGCTAGGGTTGTCGGGAAGAGGCTCTTGTCCCGATCGACATGGGGACAAGAGTGCTTTGGGGTGGGGGGGCAGCGCCCCCCTCCCCCAAAGCACACACTCCCCCATGTCGAGGGCATGTGGTCTGGTACGGCTCAGGAGGGGGGGGGCCGCTCGCTCGTCCCCACCCCCATTCCTGTCCGGCCAGACTGCATGCCTGGGATGAGGGCTTGGTACGGATCTGGGGGGGAACCCCACGCCGATTTTGGCGTGGGTTAACCCCTCACGTTCCGGACCAAGCCGGAGAGCCTATTGTACCCCTGGGGGGGAAGCCGCGCCGGTTTCACATTTGAAATTTGGCGCGGAGTTCCCCTTCAGTGTCAGCGCAGCCCGAGAACAGCTCGGAGCTTGCCGTGCGCCGCTCCAGGCAGTGCAAACACTGCTACGCCGCCTGGTATTTACCAAGGATTTCCCGGCGTACTGAAGAGGCGCGCGGTGAGCTCCGATTTTTCCCTCTGCGCATGCCCAGTATGCAAGTGAACCTTCCGAGGTTCTAGCGTACTTTGCAAGGGCACGGGGATCGGGTCCCAAAAGTCACTTTCCCTTTCAAATCGGCCCGCCACACAAGTTGAAACACATGTCACTACACTTCCCCTGCATCACCCCCCTCCCTCCCCTCATAAACTCCCGCCCGAATCCCCGATGTTTACATTACTAAATGCCGCACGCCAGCTCTGTACTGGCGTGCTGTGCGCCCTCTTCTGGGCGCATTAGGCACTTTAGTAAATGAGGAAACACGCTGCACTGGCAGCGTGTTTCTTTTGTAAATGTCAAAAACAGGTTTACTCCTGCTTGTGCACCATGAGTCTTGGCGCACAGGCTTGGTAAATCAGCCCCATGGTCACATCTGTAGCTTTGCATCAGCTCTGGGCACAGAAAGTACTCTACGGAAAACAACACATTGCAGAGCACAATGCCCATAAGACACATTCCAGGCATTCTTTGCACCGTCCAGTCGGAAAGTTGTGGGTATAGCTTCCAAAGCTAGTGCTGAATTGCTGCCATTTTGGATAACTGTAGAGAAGACCTCAACCAGCAAGTAGTAGTCAGAATCTCGATTGAAGTCAGCAAGGAAAAAATACCCAAAAATTAGAAGGCTAGCAAAAAATTGATTTTTTCGTTGCAGATCGGAAGATAATTAAATTTCCTTGGACAGTGGGTAGAGGAATGTTTTAAGATGGACTAGCTTACATTTTTTTCTGTTTGCCAGTATCCAAACCCTCTGTATGCAGCAGTATAACCCAACTGTTTCTAAATTCCTGTGACACTCAATAGCTGAAAAAGAAAACATGGCTTGCTTCATTGTGGTCTTCGATGTGGCTTTATTTTCTGTGGTAGTATAGGTACATTGCTGGTTTAGTGGACTCATGTTCAGAAATATTTATTTAATATACACAATTTAAGTAAATACTTTCAATAAAAATCTATTGTTTAAAAAATAAAATTATAATATACACAATTTACCCTAGGAAGGACACAATACTACCAACACAGTTTAGGTTTGGATTGACAGAGAAATAAGCAACCATGTATGTTTATTAGCAACAACAATAGTAATTTATATAGAGGAGACCTAATTTGTCATCATTTACATGAGTGTGAAGTTTGTATTTATGGTATAGGGAACAAGTAAATATGCCTGTCAAAACTACATGAGAATTCGGCACTGCTATTTTTTTTTTTACATTTGTGTATAATGGCGCCATTATACTGCCTCTTCTCAAACTACCTTCGGACAAGTAATTCAAATTTTGCAGTTGGGACTTGCAGACCTATACTGCACTGCTAAGCCTTCTCAACAAGCAATCCATATATATATATAAAAACATTACTATGGCATAAGAAGTGTGCTTTGAGAAAAAAAATGAAACCCCACAAACTTTGGTAGTGGCCCTTAAACTCTCTGTTGTCAACAGGATAGTAAGATGTAATGTGCAAATAAAGAACTTCTAATTACCATAGATGTGGTGAAAGTTTGAATCATCGTTAAAGCAACTTTCTTACAGGACATACATAGTGCATGTTCATATATGTGCACCTGAGAGGAACTATATGATGAGGTGATCAGTTGCACACCAGGGACCTATTTGTTATTACAATTAGCAGCCTTTAAATCCACCTAGTCATCATGCCCTATATTCTCTTAAGCACTTGTAGGTGTTTTCAATTAGGAATAGTTACTACCACTGGTCATTCTCATTCTTTCCTTAGGGATGGTTCACACCACAAAAATGCACTCCAGATCTGTTCTGGATGTGTTTCAGCATGCACGGTTTTAATACGTTTTTAACCTGTTTAGGTGCGTTTTTGATGAGTTTCTGGATGCATTCCAGGTGCTTTGTTTTTACCATTTCAGTACAGTCCAGTGCAGGAAAAATGCAGCATGTTCTACTTTTTTTCCTGGAACTGGAATTCCCTGAAACAAAGCAAATAATTTTCTTGGAACAAGTGCTTCAGATGTTGCAACACCTGCTATGTGCATACTTGTCCCAAGTCACTGGAAAAAGTGAAAGCAAGGATAAGGATGATGGACCCAAAGCTTGCCCTTCAAAATAAAAACAATAATAAAAAATCTGCAATGCCAGCTTCCATATTTCTATCATAGCAGCCTTCATTTGAAGGTTTGGGACTGGATAAATGTTTAGGTAAAGCCTAGAATATCTTTAAAGTAGCAAATCATAGAGACGGAAAGAAATTCTGTCTTTCTATATCATTTGCAAATTAGTACTCCAAGTATCATTTTTGAGATCAGTGACAGTATCATTCATGTGTGGACGTATACATCAAAGTAGTGTTAAGTAGCAGCAGTCATGACAAAATTTCGTTTTTTTTCCAGATTGCAGCACTCTTCTATTCTAAATGTATTCTCAGATGTGGCTGTCTGCTGATACAGGAACAGCACGGTTTGGATCAGACTCAGTACTGCAAACATACCTTGGTCTGATTATAAAGCAGGTATCTCACAGATAAATAGAGTGTGCTCTGCTCCTGCTGGACATCACCTTTGCCTAATTTTGGATGAGCACGGATAGAGTGAAGGGTCCCCTGAGCAGCCACCCCCACCCTGGGGATGGGCTGCGTACTGACAGGAGGCCAAAACCATTTAACATCTCATCAGGCAGCATGGCGGTCCGGTTGTCACCGTGGCAACGCTGGGGCTCAATTTCACAAATGTCACATTGCGTTAACATCTTCACACTGCCCCACAACCCTGGGATTAACCCCTGCCAGTCTGCAAAGGAGTGTGTAGTCTACAAACTCTAACTCATTTGTTCTTGATAGATAGGATGTTTTTCTTAACACTTGGATGGTTTCAACATAATATATTCTTTATAAACATCAGGATTTTTGCTTTCTGGATTCAGTTACAAACTGTAATCCCTCCTAGCAACACCTTTTTGTAGAACTTTCAGACTACTTGTAAAACTGTTTTCGTCTTGACGTCCATCAGATCATTATATATTCTTCCCACTGCCCATTAAGATTGGGTTAATTCCCTTCTTATCAGATTTTCAGCACAAGCTATATGACCTGAAACAGAATTAAAGCCAGAAATATATAAAATTTGACTTTTTATTAAACAAAACGCATCACTGGCTCTGCATTTGTTAGCTTAAATATAAATAGGGCATAGGCTTCTGTCATCTCTTGTTCTACTCTCAGACCCTGGGATCTGTCTAGTGCCACAATGCACCAGAAATGCATTGGCTTCTTTGGTTCAAAAGCCTGAGATCACACTATTTCCAATAGGCTTTTGGGTGAAGAGTTTTATGCGATTGTCACAATAGTCTCTGTAGTTTGGCTGTTAAAAATAAAAAGTAGAAAAATAGAAAAAAATTGTGCTCTCTTTTTAAACATTTGAAAAACGTATAATGTCCTTGCATAAATATCAAGCACAGAAGTGTCCTGTTGAATTCCAGAAGTCCTGGAGTCAAAGGTCCATCAATGTTCCAAAAAAGCTTTGTCACAGGGGGGTCAGAATCACTTCTTAAACTGGTGTAATTTGAATGACGACAGACTCTAGAGAATCAGTTCACAGAACCTAAGTGGGGAAAAAGGAGGACCACAGTTAACCCAGACAGCCAAGAAAAATCAGCTCAGTAGCAGCAAAGCCTGAGGCTAGCAACTGTGCTTAGCTGTGCGTTCAGAGGCATGTCTGCAAATCAAACAGCTTGCTATATACACTGTGTCGACTGCTGTAATAGCATTCTAGAAAATGGCTCTGTATATTATAGTCACAAAAAGTACTGGTGAAAATGTGTGTCCCTCCTATGAATAAATAATAACAAATAAAGAGAAAATATAGAAAACACATTTGGAAGGATAACTAGAAAGACAGACAAAAAGCCTTGGAAATGAAATTACCTACACGAGACAGAAAGAGGGCCAAAGAAAGGACATAGGAAATATAAAATTGGGATTTAAGTCTAGGAAAGGGTTGTAGATATAAAAGAGGACAGGGAGATGCTCATGCTAGAAAAGAAGGAGAGAGGAAATACAAACACTGGACAGACTGGGCATCCGGAGGAGGGAGGCTGCACTTGGAAAAGAAGGGGGAGAGGAGCCCATCTGGCCACAGTGTTACACAGAGATTGCTGGTATTAAAGGTTCTCTCGGCTGAGTGGAATCAGGGGACGGCTGGTAATGAGATGACAAAACGCTGGCAGTCTGGGAGGAGCGGCTCTGTCACAGCGCTGCGCGCTCAGCTGGGTCATTTGTAAGTGTCAATCACATGGTGCCCAGGGGGAAGAGAAGGGGGGCATCATCCTACTTCATCTGTTCCAGCATAAAGCTCTAGCTGAACCAGGTTTTCCCAGCTACCTGCAGTATCTACCGTCACCACCTGTCAGCATGCGTACACATGAAGACAGAGCACATTAACTGCACAACAATATGGATTTGAATACATATATGAGATAAATACATGTGCTATTTACTAAGAATTATCTGTGTGCATGTGTTCACGATTTACATGCAGGAATTTAAACCATATCCTAAATATCTGCTGGTCCAGTCTATAAAATGCTGCGCATGCAATATACTTGGTGGTACAGAGAAAATAACAATCTTGGACAAATAACATGAGGTCTAGATCTGCAGAAGAGTATATTTTGAGATACCCTTACTGACTGTGTTATTATCTAAATATTGTCTAGGCAGTTTTAATTTTCAAGGGAACCTGTGACCATAATCCTTACATTTTATTCATCCAGAGCATCTGGCTCTAGGCTCTCCATGAAATCCTCCATCAGCGCAGAAGCTTTGCTTTTCTTTTTTGGAGGACCTGTGTGAAAAGGAGGCAAAGAGGACAAGGTGCAAATTAGCGTTATGGCAAAATGGCATGTTCAATATCAAGAAGTCAGATGTGCAATGCTAATAATCCTTATTGTTTTATAAACAAAGGAAATACTGAATATACAATATTATGTTACATTAGTAAAAATGTTTTCAAAATGGCAGAAAGTACTCACAGCTTTATTACACTCACACCTTAACGAAATATTATGCCATCCTTAAGTTAGCCACAAAAGGTGTTTAAGTATCCTGCACACTGAATGGTGGCTTATTGGATGAGTGGCACACCAGTATTCCCCAAATCCCCTGCATTATTTCTCACTGTTGCCCTGCTGTCTTCTCCAGGGAAGTTCTATCCTTTGAGGATGGAGTGGGAAGGCCCATTCGACTGACATGTTTACAGAATGCAGAAAACTAGTCAATACTAATTAACCTGCTAGGAGACACAGTTGCTGACAGTGAAAGCAAAGGAGGGGGGAGAGAAAGACAGAAAGGAGGAGGAGAAAAAAAGAGTGGAATAATTAGGAAAGTAAAAAAAAAAGAAGAGTAAAAAAAAAAAAAAAAAAAAAAAAAGGCATATGGTTTAAAAAAAAAAAAACAATTAAAGAAAATTTTAAAGAAACGGAATAAGTAAAAAACAGGCAACCAGATAAGGTAATTTTCTTTTGCTGATAATTTGGTGGATATCAACTGAGCTCTAAGGCTGCATTCAGACCTATGCGTCTGCGGCAGCAGCGTATTTGGGCGACATGAAAAAGGGATTTTTAAATACAGCTTACCTGTAAAATCCTTTTCTTGGAGTACATCACGGGACACAGAGCGGCATATTCATTACTATATGGGTTATATGGAGTACCTTCAGGTGTGGACACTGGCAATCTCAAACAGGAAGTCCCCTCCCTATATAACCCCCTCCCCTAGAGGGAGTCCCTCAGTTTTGTAGCAAGCAGTATGCCTCCCAAAATGGTCACCCAAAAGAGGGGTGGGAGCTCTGTGTCCCGTGATGTACTCCAAGAAAAGGATTTTACAGGTAAGCTGTATTTAAAAATCCCTTTTTCTTTCTCGTACATCACGGGACACAGAGCGGCATATTCATTACTATATGGGATGTCCGAAAGCAATGCTTTAATTAGGGGAGGGAGACATCTTCCAAAGAAGGATTCAATTTAGAGGTAAACTCAAATAATAATAATAATTCCAACTTAGTCAAGAAAAAACTTTTTCTTTTTTTTTTTTTTTTTCTTTTTTACAACCAAGGGTGCTTCTGATCCCGAGGATCTCAAACTGCAGCCTGTAGTACTGCCTGTCCAAAGGCAGAATCTGCATTCCTTCTCACGTCTAGTTGTAAACCTTGTAAACGTGTGGACTGATGACCACGTCGCTGCCTTGCATATCTGAGCCATAGAGATCTGATGGTGTGCTGCCCAGGAGGCGCCCATGGCCCTGGTAGAATGGGCCTTTACCGACAAAGGAGGAGGCAACCTCTTCAAACCGTAGGCTTGAATGATTAATTGTCTAATCCATCTCGAGATGGTGGATTTTGCAGCTGCCTGCCCCTTCTTGGGGCCATCTGGTAGAACGAATAACACATCCGTCTTCCGGATCTTTTCTGTAGCTTTAAGATAGGCCTTCATGGCCCGGACAATATCCAAGGTATGCAGCAACCCCTCCTTTCTAGATGTGGGTTTTGGAAAGAAGGATGGAAGTACCAAATCCTGGTTCAAGTGAAATTTGGATATAACCTTTGGTAGAAAGGAAGGATGGGGCCGGAGAACTGCCCTGTCCTTATGCAGAACGAGATATGGTTCCTTACACGATAAGGCTGCTAATTCTGACACTCTCCTGGCCGAAACTATGGCGACCAAGAAAACCAACTTTCTTGTCAGTAAGACTAAAGGAATCTCAGCCAACGGCTCAAAGGGTTGTTTCTGTAGAGTGAACAGGACAAGATTTAAGTCCCATGGACAAATTGGTGACTTGACAGGAGGATTAATACGCAAGACCCCCTGTAAGAAGGTCTTTACCAGCGAGTGGGTGGCCAGCGGCCTCTGAAACCACACTGACAGAGCTGAGATCTGTCCCTTGATTGTGCTTAGTGCCAGGCCTTTATCCACTCCTAGCTGGAGAAAACTTAACACCCTATCAATAGTATATTTGCGGGAATTCCATCTTTTGGATTCACACCAGCCTACGTAGTTCCTCCACACCCTGTAATAAATCACCCTGGAGACCGGCTTTCTAGCCCTAATCAGGGTAGGAATTACCTGCCTAGACAGACCTCTACCCCTGAGAATCAGGGATTCAGCCTCCAGGCCGTCAAATTTAGACGCTGTAATGTAGGGTGGAGGATCGGGCCTTGTGAGAGTAGGTCTGGTTGTAGAGGAAGAGTCCAAGGGTCTCCCACTGCCATCTTCAGGACTAGTGAGTACCAAGTCCTCCGGGGCCAAGCCGGAGCTACTAGAATGACTGGCTTGTGCTCCACTCTGATCTTGCACAACAGGCGAGGGAGTAACTGTAGCGGAGGGAATGCATATAGAAGTTTGAATTGATGCCAAGGGCAAACCAACGCATCTGTTCCGCAGGCCATAGGATCCCTCGCTCGAGACACGAACCTGTCTAGTTTCTTGTTGAACCTGGATGCCATTATATCTACGTCTGGCATTCCCCACCTCTGGCAGATTGTCTGAAAAACCTGGGGATGCAGAGACCACTCCCCTGGCAACAGACTCTGGCGACTTAAGAAGTCTGCCTGCAGGTTGTCCACTCCGGGAATGAATATCGCCGAAATGCAGGGTACATGAACCTCTGCCCACTGAAAAATCAAGCTCACCTCCCTCTGAGCGGCCCGACTCCTGGTTCCCCCTTGGTGGTTTATGTATGCCACCGCCGTGGCATTGTCTGACTGGATTCTCACCGGGAACCCCTTTAATCTGGAGGTCCATGCCAGAAGGGCTAGGCGAGCAGCTCTGATCTCCAAGATATTGATGGGGAGCAGCCTCTCTGCTTTCACCCAAGTTCCCTGGCGAGAGAACCCCTCGAAGACCGCCCCCCAGCCTGCCAGGCTGGCGTCTGTGGTAACTACCTTCCAGACAACAGGGCTGAAGGATTTTCCCTTTAGAAGATTCTGGGGGTTCAACCACCAGGCCAGGCTTTGTCGGACTCTTGATGATAGCGTCAAAGGGGACTCTAAGGCATGTGCCCTCTTGCCCCAGGCTGCTAGAATGGCTGCCTGTAGGACGCGAGTGTGGATCTGAGCGTATGGTACTGCCTCGAACGTGGCCACTAGCTTGCCTAGTACTCGCATACACAGGCGAATAGTTGGTTTTTTCTTGTTTAGAACCAACTGAACCAACCCCTTGATAGCCTCGATCTTTACCAGGGGCAGGAACACCCTTTGCTGTTCTGTGTCTAACCTCATGCCGAGGTATTCCAACTGCTTTGTAGGCTGGAACGCTGACTTTCCCCGGTTTAGGACCCAGCCGAATTCTTCGAGGTACCGAACCGTGAGGTTTACTGCCTTTTGCAGACCCGGCCGTGAGTGATCTATGATTAAAAGGTCGTCCAAGTATGCTAGGACTGTGACCCCTCGGATCCTTAAATTGGCCAGAACTGGGGCTAGGATCTTCGTGAATACCCGGGGGGCCGTGGCCAGCCCGAAGGGGAGCGCCCTGAATTGGAAGTGTCGCTGCCCTACCGCGAAGCATAAAAATCTTTGATGCGACTGAAAGATTGGTACATGAAGGTAAGCATCCTTTATGTCTATGGAGGCCAGAAAATCGTCCTTCTGAAGCGCGGGGGCTGCTGACCGGATGGATTCCATCCGGAAGGAACGAACCCTTAGGTAACCGTTTAACCTCTTTAGGTCCAAGATTGGCCTGACATCGCCGTTGGGCTTTGGTATGACAAAGAGATTGGAATAGAAACCTAGCCCTTGCTCTTGGGCTGGCACCTCTATTATTACGTCCTGGCAGAGCAGGTGATCCAAAGCTGCCAGCAATGAGGCCTTCCTTGCTGGATCCCTTGGTAGCCTTGATTCTTGAAAATGAGGCGGAGGACACCTTAGAAACTCCAGTCTGTAGCCTGTGGTTACAGATGCCCGGACCCATTTGTCGGGGATCTTGGCTTCCCAAACTTCTGAGAAGAAACGAAGCCTTGCCCCCACCCGCGAGAGTGGGGGCGCCCCTTCATAAGGCAGACTTAGGGGCTGTCTTTGTCGGCTTGCGATACCATGGCCTCTTACCCCCAGGGGCCTGTCCCTGCGATCTACTGTTAACGTTGGATCGTGCAGGCGGCCGTCGATACTGCCTGGAATTTGAGGGCCCCGAGACAGGAAAGAGCTGCCTTTTAAATGTAGGACCCCGGAATGTCTTTTTGACTGGTAAAAGGGTACTCTTGCCATTTGAAATAGTCTGAATATATTTATCCAGATCCTCTCCGAAGAGTCGTCCTCCATGGAAGGGAAACCCTGCCAGAAGCTTTTTGCATGGGGGCTCCGCCGCCCAGTTCTTCAACCATAAGAGCCTTCTCATGTGCACCAAAAATAGTGATAAACGAGAGGCCTGCTGGATGGAATCTTTTATAGCATCTACAGCAAAACACAGAGCTCTGGGAATGTCAGAAAACTCTTCTGCTTGTTGGGTAGGCATGTCCTTTAACATTTCTTTTGTCTGGTCTTTTAACGCCTGACAAACACCAATCGCAGCCACAGCTGGCTGTACCACTGCTCCTGCCGTAGCAAAGGATGCTTTTAAAAGTGTCTCTAACCGTTTATCAACCGGATCTTTAAACATATGTATGTTTTCCACCGGGCAAGTTTGTGATTTATTCACACATGAGATGGCTGCATCCACCACTGGGAGCCTCCACCTCTTGGAGAATTTTTCCTCCATGGGGTAAATGACCGCAAATCTTTTCGGTGGCAGAAAAATCCTGTCCGGCCGTACCCAATCCCGAAAGATCAATTCCTCCAAGAGAGGATGGACCGGAAACACTGCGTTGCTTAACGGAGCTTTCAAAGAGCCCAGAGAGGATACCGGAGGAACCTGAGGCTCTGGCAATGGTAAACTAAATGCCGAGCGGACCATGTCCGTCAAAGACTGTACCCACAGTTTTTCTGTCTGGGAGTCTGAAAATGGTTCCTCAGAGGCAGATCCCTCAATCCCTGAACCCTCCTGGTTCAGGTCTAGTTGATCCTCCTGTGATTCCAATTCCTCCGGAGAGAGAATCTCAGCATCTGAGGATACACCTCCTGGTGATGGGGATCTAACCCGTTTCTTACCAGGAATAGCTCTAGCGATCAATGCTGCTATTCTCTCTTCTAGCCCCCCTAGGGATACGGCTAGCATCTCCTCTGTGATAAACACAGGGCTGGGCTGATCTGGGCCAGCCTCCGCACCAGATCCCCCTAATGGCTCATCCAAGGCGCCCTTTATGTTAATAAGTTGCGGGGAAAGTATCGGCATATCATCAGAATCAGAAGGGGAACCCCTTTGTTTTTTGGTCTTTTTTGTACCCTTTGACCCCGAACCTTTGGAAGCCATAATACAAAATCGAGGGACTCCGCCAACAACAACAGACTGTAGTGGCAGGAGTACAAAACCAGAGCTTAGGGGACAATAGATCACTAATGCCCAAAAACTGATGGGATCCCGTATGTTTTTCTCTTTTTTTTTTTTTTTTTAAATATATATTATATATATATATTTTTTTTTTAAAACATACAGTGACCCCAAACTTAGTTTGCCAGCCTCCAACCTGCTGCAAAAAGGGGAATTTCTTGGCTTAACAAAAAAGGCATTGGAACAAAGTCCAGCATGTACTACCCCTCTTCCGCCACCGGGAGTCACTGTTCTGCCGCTCTGCGTCCTCTCCTTCTGAAATCAGCCTCAGACTGAGCACTGACAATGCCTGCTGATCTATAACAGCACAAGGCGCGCCCCTGTATGACGCCGCAGGCACGCCCCCCCCGCCCTCCTGTCTGAACGGCGCGAAAAACGTCTATAAGACGTGCGCGCGCACGCGCGCGCGTATGCCGGAACAGGAGGAACATGGAGGAGCCGCGCTGCTGGAGACCCAGGACTGCAGAAACAGGCGGCAGATTCAAACCCCCGGCCAGGTAGGACTCTCCAAAAGGCCCCTAGGGATCCTTACTAGTCCTAGGAAGAAAGCAGCAGGTTCGCTAGCAACACATTCTTAGACAGGGGAACCTAGTGATGGGGGAAAAAAGGTGTCATCCTGTCTCTCTCAGACATAGTGAGCAAGGTTGCCCATGCAGAGCATACTTAGGCTATCCCCCTTTTAGGTTACCCCGGAGAGCCTGCTGTCGAACCAAGTCCCGCAGGCTCCCCCTTACCTGCTCCATGCTGCAGGATGTTTGTCCAGCAAAACGATCCAATCTTCTCCCATCTCCGTGGGTAGCGTAGTAGACCTTCAGGCCCTGGGGTCCTATGAAGGTACCCACTGTCCTGGACCTATATAGCACCCTGGCAAACAGGCACTTATGGTTTTTACAAACTCCAAGTCCTGGGCCCAGGGTCCAGCCCTCCAAAGAGGAGCATTATAGGCAAAACCCCACGGTTTGGGGCCCGGGTACTGTCCACTTTGGCACTGAGGCTCCTTGGACAGATCCGGTTAGCCCGCCCTTAATCCCAAGGATGTGGAGCAAAGCTATTCCGTGACCAACACCTAAGACACTGGCGAAAAAACTGAGGGACTCCCTCTAGGGGAGGGGGTTATATAGGGAGGGGACTTCCTGTTTGAGATTGCCAGTGTCCACACCTGAAGGTACTCCATATAACCCATATAGTAATGAATATGCCGCTCTGTGTCCCGTGATGTACGAGAAAGAAAAAGGCGTTTTGTCCCCGCGATTTGCGGCGACAAAACGCCCTTTTCTTTTTGCTGGAGCGGTGATTTTAACTTTGTCGGCTATTGCCAAACGCCCGATACGCCTGAAAAAAAGGGTCCGGGACTTGTTTCAGGCTTCAGGCGTCTGATGTATCGGCGTGGAGATGTGAACCATCTCCATAGCCGACAATGTAAATTCTCCCCTCCAGCGTATGTCAGGCTGCTTCAGCGTCGGGCTTCAGGCGACAAAACGCCTAGGTCTGAATGGAGCCCAAAGCTATGTGAAAGAACAAATAGAAGTATAAATAAAAGTGATAAACTATGGGAAACCATAAAAACAGAAGTACTGCATAAATGAATGTAATGGGAAGATACATGTTGGGCTATGTGCAGAAATTTGTGTGAAAGGTGAGGACACCCATATGCAGACTACAAAAGTATTAATAATTAGCACTGTGGACAACTGGCAAACAGGAGGGATAGAAACCGGAAAATAATAAGTGATTTCATAGCATGAACATCCGCAAGCACTGTACAGGGAGCACGAAAACACAAAGCAGCAATTGCAATCTGGATTGAAATACAAAATCAGGAAGAGATACAGCAAAATGTATTTTATATGGGGATCAAAGATAGTTGATAAAGGACACTGTTGGTTGTAAATGTTCATTAATATCTCACTCTGCAATATTATTCATTTGAAGGACTGTGTTTATACAAGAGCCATGGGCAGCACTATTCATTTGATTATAATCTCTTGTTCAATACATGGCAAGGGTCAATACACATTGGCTTACTACGAATATGAGTAGGGAAAACATCTCCAAAGCTTGTCATAAAAGAACAGACGTGAAGTAACAATCCGATCTGAGAGACACTGACTGACATGCATTAAACATTTAATATGGCTTCTCTTTTCCAACTAGGTTCAAGGTATAGATCTGAATAAACTTTACACATTACCTGATTGGATAACCCAAGGGAATAGCAGTTAGGGTAAAAATGATTTGTGTACTGGTGGTGCCCTGCACAGTATATACAAATTTAGAAAATGTTACTTATAAATAGAAAAAATGTGTATTTTAGGTTTCCTGACCTTTTAATTAGTCTATCACAGACTGCAGTACATTTAACAGTATTATCAAATTAATAGTGTTGATAGGTAGATTTAAAGCGGTTGAAAACCCGCATATGCATTTTTTTTTTTTTTTACACCTGCAAGGCAAAAGCCATAATGAGCTACCGCATACTAGCTCATTATGAAATACTTACCTCGGAACGAGGAGAAGAGAACTTACCTGGTCCATGCCGAGCGAGATGTCATCTTGACTCGGCGTGTCTTCCGGGTATCGCCGCTCCAGCGCTGTGATTGGCTGGAGCGGCGATGACGTCACTCCCGCGCATGAGCGTGGGAGATTTCATTCTGGGAAGGGGCGGTGGCGGCCAGCCCTTCAACCAAGGATCCCCCCTGCGCATGCGCCGCTGCAATCAGCGGCGCATTGCGAGGGGAAGATCTCCTAAACCATACAGGTTTAGGAGATATTCTTTATACCTACAGATTTTTTAGAGATTGATTGCTATGCCCCTGGGTGGCAATCGACACCCTTAATAGGACACATCCTACAGCATTGAAAATAATTTATGTGGAGAAAAGATGGACTTTTTAGGCACTGATTTAGAAAAATAATTTTAATATAATTTACATAAATAGAGTTCATCAATGACCACAAATATTGATGACTCCTGTATAGTTAAAAACCGTGACATACACATAACACACACATTTGTCAAGATATAGTATTGAACACAATATTCCTTATACTGACGACGCATGCAGGACTCGGAAAACCATTGTGGTTGGTAACAGGACAGATATAACCCCAGTGGCCATCTTTCTTTCCCGAGCTGGGTAGTGAGCCTTGAGGACACCTAAATAGGAGCATTTCCAGGTTTTGTTAGCACCCCCTTCGGGCAGTGGCCTTCCTGTTTGGTGACGGTGAGGTATCCATTGAAATCACGACAGACCACCATTTTCCATCTAGCCCCACCTTTTTTAGGGCACCAGCAGTCATCATTTTTTCCTGGGCAATCGCAGTCAGCCTTTCTCTGCGTTTGTACATCACCCATTTTGTATATTTCTGAATGCTCCAGAGGAAGTGGTTCGCCACGAAACATGTAGAGAAACTCCATGAGGAATGAAAATCAATGTCAAGATTTGAACAAAAATCATCTAGTGCTATATCAAGCAGTCACATTTTGGTTTGATTTGATTAAACCCATAGCTTGCTCTAGATTGTATAAGGAATACTGTGTTCAATACTATATCTTGACAAATGTGTGTGTTATGTGTATGTCACGGTTTTTAACTATACAGGATTCATCAATATTTGTGGTCATTGATGAACTGTATTTATGTAAACTATATTACAATTATTTTTCTATTTTTCTAAATCGGTGCCTAAAAAGTCCATCTTTTCTCCACATAAATTATTTTCTTTATACCTACAGGTAAGCCTTATTATAGGCTTACCTGTAGGTAAAAGTCAAAAAGTGGGGTTTACAACCACTTGAACCCTTTGATTGCCACTGACATAACTGTTTGCAGCAAGCTAGCTCAGTAACCCTTATGTCCATTGCATTACCTAAGGCTGTACCATTCACGGTCACTAAAGCTTAAACATAAAATGGTGCCTTAAAATTTGCTCTCATGTAAATGGATAATATCAGTGGCTAACTAGCCCACAATAACATCCACAAGTCAGTAAATGTGGTCGCTCCTGTATCGAGCTATGCCATAATGGCATCTGCTCACATTCACAGGTCTGCACCCAGTTTACCTCTCCAGCCCGTCACTTTCCACCCGTGTCCACTTCCTGTGCTCCAACCCTTATGCCTCTCCAGCCTGTGTTCCCTTCCTGTGTTACACGCTATAAAGTAAAAGGATGGTGGATGTACTGTCCAGAACCAATGTAGACATGAACAGCACTGGTCCCTGTCTACATTGGTTCTAGACAGTACAACCACCATGCAAGCTCATCTACTACACTACAATTAGTGAGCTTGCCGCCTAAATGGGGTGCACAGACAGCTCTGTCGATGTCATCCAGCAGCCGAATAGCTGCTGAACATGTTATCAACTTCTTTGCAACTGAGCAAGGCATAGCGCCTGTGTCAGGCTGCTGTGCGGTACTCTGTGAATATGATTTGGCAGCTGATCACATTCACAGCATCTCTGCCCAGCTGTAAAAACGTCTCCCCTAGCTAATGACGCCAGTCCTACGAATGACACTTTCAGGATGGCGAGTGGGGAGATCAGTGAACGTGTCTTATGTTCACTGAACTCCTTTAGTTTAATTAAACTTGGAAATACTCATTTATGAGCAGTTCTGGTTTCAACACCGTGCCGGACAAAAGCATAGGAGCATCCCTGTCCCTCCCCCCTCCTATAGCTTCCCCTTGCTCTTAATGGCAATTCCAAGCTGTCATTTTGAAAGCTGGGACTTTTAGACAGCAGCTGCTGCCAAACGCCTCTGAAAAGTGTTTGTAAACACTGCTCAGATGCAATTCAGAAGAAATACAAAATAACAATATTTTGTTTTTCATCTTCTCCTCTAGCCACACCATTTTCTACTTACAATCGGGATTGTAATATGCTCAATCTGGTAACAGGTCAGGCAACGTATCAGAAACAAATCTTTGTCGCCTACAATGCATACTCTCACTGGTCTTACATGATTCACAGGAAGATCTAAAAACCATGTAGGCAATCAAATTGATATTCCTATAATATTATTATATAGCTGTAAGATTACAATACTAGATATATGAATGACTCCTCTTACCCTTTACTATCCCCCCTAGGTTGCTTCAGTATGCTTTCCCTGCGCTCGCCCCCCAGGGTCCTGGTGATGGTTCCTTCAAGTATGGATCACTGAATGTGAATGCAATGAGTACATCAATCTATATATCTTGGTATACAGTGGGGAAATATTTATTTCATCCCCTGCAGATTTTGCAAGTTTGCCCACTTACAAAGAAATGAAGAAAATATCAACCAAAAATCCAGAAAAAAATACCCGATACAAATGTTATAAATTGAGTTGCAGTTCAGTGAGTAAAAAAAGTATTTGATCCCCAAGCAAAACATGACTTAGTACTTGGTAGAGAAACCCTTGTTGGCAAGCACAGAAGTCAGACATTTCTTGTAGTTGGTTACCAGGTTTGCACACATCTCAGGAGGGATTTTAGTCAACTCTTTACAGAACTTCTCTAAATCCTTAAAAGGGTTTGTTAACCCATCTATATAAAACTATGCCAGTCCCTCTATTAGAGGCTGGCATAGCACACTGTCACTAGTTTAAAAAAAACAAGCAATGTAAATACCTTATTTCAGCTGTCTTCAGGCCGGTGACATTACTCACGGCCGCTTTACAGCTCTGAGCTATTGCTTCTATGGGAGGGGCTGTGATCTACCTCTTAAGCCAGATAGGGAGATCACGTGACCACTCGTCTCCTCCACAGAAGCCGTGTATCGAAGCTGTATAACAGACGCGAGTCACAAGACCGTCCTAAAGGCAGCTCAAATTAGGCATTTACACTGCTCGTTTTTTTAAAACTAGTAACAGAGTGTGCAATGTCTGCCTCTAATAGAGGGGTTGGTAGTGAGAAAAAAATTATTTTACAGGATTAGCGGCGGAGGGGCATGGGCAGCTGGAGACAGACACAAAGGGGGGTGACATGCAGGAAGGAGGGGGGAGAGAGGAGAGCAGGCAGCCTATCATGGAGGGAGGCACTTTGACCACGGTGATCAGGGAGGAGCAGCCCTGGTCTAATTAGAGAGGCCATACAGGAAGTGCCCAGTTCAGGTTTTTTTTTTTTTGTACAGTTTAGAGGGGGGAAGATCACATAGCACAAGCGCTGTGCTGTGCAATCTGCTTTAAGGGACCAGAATCTGCATATATTTTTGGCTGTTTCAGCTCCCTCCATACATTTTCTATAGGAATGAGGTCTGGAGACTGGCTAGGCCACTGCATGACCTTAATGTGCTTCTTCTTAAGCAACTGCTTTGTTGCCATGGCAGTATGTTTTGGGTCATTGTCATGCTGGAAAACCCATACACGACCTATCGTCAGTGTTATAGCTGAGGAAAGAAGGTTCTCATCCAAGATTTTACAATACACGGCCCTGTCTATTGGCTCCTCAATGTGGCACAGTTGGCCTGTACCTTTAGCAGAGAGACAGCCTCAAAGCATAATGTTTACACCTCCATTCCCGACTGTAGGGATGGTGTTCCTAGGGTCATACTCAGCATTCTTCATTTACTCAAGTCGAGTTAATGCCCAATTCTGGACTCATCTGACCAGAGCACTTTCTCCCAATCCTTCTCTGAATCCTTTAGATCTGGGATATGCAATTAGCGGACCTCCAGCTGTTGCAGAACTTCAAGTCCCATGAGGCATAGCAAGGCTCTGACAGACACAAGCATGGCACTCAAAGGCAGAGGCATGATGGGACTTGTAGTTTTTCAACAGCTGTGCCCAGCTAATTGCATATCCCTGCTTTAGATGATCATTGGCAAATGTCAGATGGGTCTCTATATGTGCCTACTTGAGGGGAGCCTTACGGGCGCTGCAATATTTTAATCCATGGCAGCGTATTTGGTTACCAATGACTTGGTTGGTGACTGTGGTCCCAACTGCCCCAAGATCATTCACAAGCTCCTCTAGTGTGGTTTTGGGCTGATCCCTCACTTTTCTCATGATCATCCTGATCCCATGGGGTGAAATCTTGCATGTAGCTCCAGATTGATGTTTATTTTGTATTTCTTCCATTTGCAAATAATTGCTTCAACAGTTGTCTCCTTCTCACCAAGCTTCTTGCTGATGGTCTTGTAGCCCATTCCAACCCTGTGCAGATCTACAATATTGTCCCTGATGTCCTTTGACAGTGCTCTGGTCTTGCTCATGATAGTGAGGTTTGAATAGGAGAAAGATTTTGTGGACAGGTGTCTTGTATACACACAACGAGTTGTCATTAGGAGCATCTTCTTAAAATGACAGGACTAATCTGTATACCATATACTGTAGCCAAAAAGTAAACAAACTTTGCGCCAATATAAATAGATTGTGCAACATGAAAGTGATAGTAGGGGGTGCTGGATATGTGACACTAACGTATACGTGCCAACAATACAATTTTGGACTATGTGACATGGAATGAAGTGAAATAACAAATATTGAGAAGTCCATAAATCTTCAGTGAAAAAAACTTGGTGAATCAAAACAAAAATGTTCTAAAAGTTCTTCAACACTTGACAAGAGATCCAGATCACACCCAATTTAAAAAAATGATAAAAACATACATATTTCATATTATTACGTCATCAGGAAGCGGAAAGCACCTCGACGTATGATTTGTATTACTACGTCATCAGGAAGCCTGAGCTTCTGGTTTGTCTCCCAGTGGCAGTGGAACGCACGGCGATCTCACAGCGTGAGCCGAGCGGTGTGCGGTTCCCATCAGCATTCGCGTGTGTCATTCCTAGTGACTGGAGAATGCATTAAAAAATGTAGGCAGGCATTTGTACGTTTTAATATATATTTTTTAAATAAAGCAGTATCACACTATTGGTACCCCTATGGGCAACTGTGGTGGAGAGACGAATATGGTCCAAAAGTTCCCCGATTTATCCCCAGCCTACTTGCTCTTGGATTTTCCAATCTAGCGTTCCAAGACCATCCGAGATGGTCACTAGTCATCTCTATGACCGTCGGAGGCCCGGGCGCGATGTGATGACGTCACTCCCGGGTACCTGGAAGTAAACATAGCCGCGATTGCGGCTAGTAAGCATGAGATTGGTGACATTTCTTTCACGATCTCATGCTTTCTAGCCAGGAGGAAAGATGTGGGGTCTTATTGACCCGGCATCTCTCCATAAAGAGGACCTGTCACACACTTTTCCTATTACAAGGGATGTTTACATTCCGCCCACATATGTAAACGCCGTTCGAACCACATATGTGAGGTATCGCCGCGTGCGTTAGAGTGGCAGCAACAATTCTAGCACTAGATCTCCTCTGTAAATCTAAACTGGTTACCTGTAAAAAAAAAAAAAAATCAAATCTTCGCCTATGGAGATTTTTAAGTACCGAAGTTTGGCGCTAATTTCGTGAGTGTGCACAATTTTAAAGAGTGATATGTTAGGTGTCTATTTACTCAGTGTAACATAATCTTTTATATTTTACAAAAAAAAATAAAAAATTGGACTAACTTTACTGTTTTGTTTGTTTTTCAATTCATGAAACCATTTTTTTTCCAAAAAAAAAAGAAAGGCGTTTGAAAAATGATTGCGCTAATACCGTGCAAGATTAAACTTTGCAATGACCGTCATTTTATTCCCTAGGGTGTCTGCTAAAAAAACATATATAATGTTTGGGGGTTCTGAGTAATTTTCTAGCAAAAGAATGATGATTTGTACATGTAGGAGAGAAGTACCAGAATAGGCCCGGTATTGAGCTGGGTATAAAGGCCCGGTATTGAAAGGGTTAAAATACACCTATGATAAAAAAGATAGACCCTTAATTTCTTTATAAGTGGGCAATTTTACGAATCCTGCAGGGGATCCAATCATTATTTTTCCCACTGTGTGTTAAATGTGGAATGTTGGATTAAGAAATGTACAAATATTGCATGTATTACACAGTACATATGAATATTTATTTTTATATATAATTAGACAGATACTCCCCAAGTCTTTCTGAGGAAGTTGGCGTATGGCTTGTGAAATGCATTGAAGCTCATGGGATCCCATTATTATGAAATAAAATATATACAGCTGAATAGAATGGTCTAGTTTGAGTTAAAGCAGTAGTAAAAGTAAACCCGTGCTAGACATTTCCCCACATGCCTCAATACTCGTTATCCCCATAGCAAATTTCTTACCATTTTTTTTCCGGCTACATTTTTAGTTTCGGCCGATGCCATATTTGTGGCATCTACCGATTCTATAAAGTGCTATACTTCTGTTTCGTGTGTCAGAGTCATAATCCAAGACATAATCTCTTGCATTTGCAGTGAACATTAATAGTAATGGCCATGGCACCTGTTTGAAGAGACTGATGGCACGCTAAGTGTGCCGTCAACTTGGGACAAAATGCAAATATAACAAAAGATGTCATGCCAGCAAAGATCGGGCAAAATCTCCTAAACTGCACGGACTGGGATAGCATGATAGCAAGTCACCTACATGCAAGTCATTTTGCTTTGACGCAAAGTAGGTCAGGAGACTTTACTACCAATTTAACATTAAATGTGAAATATCAACATGGGGATCTCGAAACAAGAAAGGAACTGTAAAAAATATATATTTTATTCATTATCATTCATTTTAAAAGTTTCTAATCAATATATGTGCTTTTTATACTTTGTGAAAGAAAATTGTATAAAAAAAATTTAACAAATTAGTATGTAATCCTTGAGCACTTTAAAAGTCTACGTGCTTCACAAGGTATTTAGCGCAGATTTTTCTGCTATATGGGTTTCCTATGCTTATTTTTTAACAGAAAAATACAAAAAAAAACCAAAAAAAACAGGGAATTTTATTACAATTCCACAATGTTCGAATTCAAAAAAAGTGACAAAAACACATATGCATTTTTGCCGCAATTTTGCGGTGCAGTTTTTAACGAACGTGTGACTCAAAAACCTGCATCAAAAAGGCATCACGAGTACGTTTTTTGCCACATTTTTACTGCTTTCAATGGTGGAGCTTTTTTTTTTTTTTTTTTTTTTAACTCCCCAAACATTCTGCAAGCAGAATTTTTTCACTGCAACGGAAGCGCACTGCCCTAGTGTGAACATATTCATTGCTTTTAAAGGAAAGCTTTTTTCTTGAGCTTTTCAGGCGTTTTTTTAAATGCAAAAAATGCTTGAAAAACTCGGTCTAAAGCAGCCTTAAAGTGGAACTTCACCCAAATGTGGAAATTCAGCTTTTCTGCCTCTTCCCCCTCCTCTACATTTGGCACATTACATTTTTCTGGGGGGTGCAGGTACCTAGTTTTGATAGGTACCCGCTCCCAACTTCTGCTTGAACTGCCTCTCAGGTTTTTATTGCCATGTTTCCGCTGACTGATAGAACTTTATTGTTTGTCCATTCTTTCCACTCAGGTGGGATTACGCTTCAGTTTTGGGAGATTTCTAATTACTTCCTGTTTTGTCTCTGTGAACAGGGTTTGCTGAGAAATCTCCTCAATGGAGTTACAGGTAACAAATAAATACCTATAGAAATATATACTACTCCAGACAACAATCCCACAATTACACCTTCCCCACACGTAAGGCAAGGGGTGTTGGCTCTGCATACATAGGCCCAGATTCACAAAGCACTTGCGCGGACGTATCTTCAGATACGCTGCGTAAGTGCAAATATGCGCCGTATCTGTGCGGCGGACCCACAAACTAAGATACGCCTAAAAACAGACTTCATCCCAGCGACGTAACTTGCCTACGCCGGCATAGAGTGGGCGCATATTTACGCTGGACGCATGTGGCGCTCCCATTGATTTTCTATTAAAATATGCAAATGAGGGAAATACGGCGATTCACGAACGTACTTGCGCCCGGCGCATGACAAACGCGGTTTGCGTAAATTTTATGTCCGGCGTAAATATTCCCCATAGATGAAGCCCAACCCATGCAAAAGGTATGGACCAGGAAACACAAGCCTACGTATTGTACGTTGGACATCTGTGAATATGGGCCAACGTGGGTCTGGCTGGGCATAGGTTACGTTAACGGCGTACACAGTGATCCGGCGTATCTTAGGCAGTTGTTCCGACGTGTTTGTGCGCATGCGCATGAGGATACGTCCACGTCTCGACACATGCAGAGTTCGTTTTAAGTACTTGTCTGGCGCCCGGCCCATCATTTGCATGGGGTCACGCTTCATTAGCATGGATCACACCCACTTCCATCTACGCTGGCTTACGCCTACGAAATATAGGCCACGCTGGTGCAACGTTGGGAGCATTTGCTTTGTGAATTCCATGCTTGCCTCTCTGCGCTGCGTGGGTGTAGCGTAAAAGAGATACGCTACGGTGGCATAAATGTGTGCCGATGTCTGTGAATCCGGGCAATAGTCTGTAAAGATCAGAGAGTCTGGACCCAGAACCAGAGTCTCTGCAGCTGATGGCTCAGAACCTGCCAAAAGGTAAAGCACATACGGGATCTGTGGGAAAGGGCACAGCAGTGGACTTAGGTTCTCTTTTGCCAGAGTCAGAAAATAACTGGGTAATCTGGGTCATAAAGTCCTGCATGACCATAGTAAAGACCTCATCCCAGAGAGTCGAGGATCTGCAACACCCAACAGAGCGAGATGACTGAAGTAACGATTCTAACAGAAGAGTACAGCCTGATTCCAGGCTGCAGTTGTAAACATCATCAGTAGGCATGCTGCAAGCTCCTGATGCTTTGTCAACCTAAAGTCGGGGTCGAAGGTTTTGAGAATGACACAAATATAAATTTTCGCAGTCTGCTGCCTCGGTTTTTATGATAGCAATTTGCATATACTCCAGAATGTTATTGTTATTAAGAGTGATCAGATGAATTGCATTTAATTGCAAAGTCCCTCTTTTCCATGAAAATAAACATAATCCCATAAAAAAAAAAAAAAAAAAAAAAAATTCCACTGCACTTGTGCAGAAGGCTTTATGGCGTCCAAAAAAGTCCAGCAAGTGCCAGGACAATCTTCTACAGTTGATTCAGCTGCGGGGTCGGCTGTACCTACTCACTAAGGCCACTTTCCAGACTGGGGCGGGAGCCGCAGTGGCGGTATAGCGCCTCAAAAAATATACCGTCGGATTTGCCGCGGGATTCGGCCGCTAGCGGTGCGGTATTAACCCCCGCTAGCGGCCGATAAAGGGTTGATAACGCCCGCAATGCGCCTCTATAGAGGCGCATTGTGGGCAGTATTGCCGTGGTTTCCCATTGTTTTCAAAGGGAAGAAGCGGTGAAGGAGCGGTATACACGCCGCTCCTCTCACCGCTCAAAGATGCTGCTGACAGGAGATTTTTTTCTCTCCCGCCAGCGCATCGCCTCAGTGTGAAAGCCCTCGGGCTTTCACATTGAGTATGCAGTGAAGGAGGTTTTCAGGTGGTATAGCAGCACTATTTTTAGCGATGTACCGCCTAAAAAACTTCTCAGTGTGAAAGGGGTCTTAGTGAGTCTCGAGACAGAACAAGCAGCTCTGGGCCAAGAAAGCTGTTTGCAGATAACTTTTACAAACTATGGGTGAGATTTACTAAAACTGGTGCACTCAATCTGGTGTAGCCGTCCATGGTAGCCAATCTGCTTCTAACTTCAACTTGTTCAATTAAACTTTGACAATAAAACCTGGAAGCTGATTGGGTTCTATGCAGCGCCATATTTTGCACTCTGCAGCTTTAGTAAAAAACCTCAATAGTGTGGAATGCAAAATCCAGAGCCTGAAGGTCAATTCCAGGCTAATCCTGCAACGTTCAGTACAGTGACATCTGGATGCAGTTTGGGCCAAAAGCAAGACTAAAGAAAACAGACTGGATAGCCCAGCTGTCCAGCACGGTTTGCACCAAAAGGCTTGGAATGCCCAGAGGAATGCTCCCTCCTTCGCCCCTCCTTCTGCCTGTTTGGTTGGTATAGGTGAGTGCAGTGCTGGAGGTGGGCACAGAGCTAAACATTTACATGCACTGTATCTCCACTGGAAAAGGGGGTACTAAATGGTTGGAATAATGGTGCGCTGATTAGAGGAGAAACCTCCATCAGCGATGTACAGAAGAATGTTGATTTAACCACTTAAGCCCCGGACCATTTTGTTGCTAAATGACCGGGCCACTTTTTGCGTTTCGGCACTGCGTCGCCTTAACTGACAATTGCGCTATTGAACATCAATATAACCGATATACTAGTATTGGTTTAACGCAAGACCTGAGACAGGTCATTTTTTTTGTCTTAAAATAAACAAAATATTTGCTTTTAAAGTATTACAGGAGAGATGACCAGCCTAAGCTTGTTTAGCTGGGCTTCTCCTATAGGTCACAGGAGTGCAATTCGTTTTGACAGGCAGCAGCTCTCCACTCGGGGAGCTGTCAGAATCGAGCTATCGGCAGAGATCGAGTGCTCGGTTCTCAGTGCAGAGGCGCCGGGGGACAGATGCTGCATCCACCTAGGTAAGTATGATGAGGGAAAAACTCCAAACCCATACTTCTCTTTTAAGCATGTTGTATAAATCAAATACTTATGGAAAGCACTGTATAGTATTAAAAAAAAAACAGATGTACAGTTTGATGATCAAAATTCGCATGTTAGAAAAAATTATAGGCCATAGAATACATATGCAATTTTTAAATCTTGGTATGGGCGATTTAACTTGGTATTCAGATGCCAATCTGTCCAGTCTAGCAGCCAACAAAATTTTATGAGCCAAAGACGAGCTTTGATTTCATTAACAATAATGGGAAAGGCTCAAAAGTTAGATTCCAGAAGTCATTTTTAGGTACATTGGCTATCTTGGAGGGATCCCAGCCCTAGTATAAGGTAAAAATGCAATGCAACTTATCATAAAAACAGAAGAAAAAAAAATGCTGGACACAGGAATAAGAAATTAAGTCGAACAGAGTAAAGATGAAGAGCAGCCAGAGAAGGAAAAGGTGTTCCTCTTTGGATCACTAGGGTATGTATTACATCAGTTGGACCTAAATTAAGAGATAAAAAAAGAAGAGGACAGGGAAGAAAAAACATTCCACAAGGGGACCCGTTGTCTAATTAATCTAGAGTTTAAGGAAATAAAGTGATTGCAAATTCTTGTTTAAAAAAAAATAAAAAAACATGTTATACTCACCTTCTCCGTGCAGTTGGTTTTGCACAGAACAGCCTGGATCCTCCTCTTCTCGGGTCCCTCTTTGGTGCCCCCACAGCAAGCCACTTGTTATGAGGCACCCAAGCCATGTCACAGCTCATTATGTCCATTCAGACACGGAGCCCTGACCCGGCCCCTCTCTCTTCTTATTGGCTAATTGACAGCCTTGGGAGCCAATGGTGCTGCAGCTGTGTCTCAGCCAATCAGGAGAAGAGTGCCGGACGGTTAACACACACATGTGGACATCGCTGGAGAGAGATGGGGTAAGTAATTAGGGGATGCTGGGAAGGCTGCTACAAACAGAAGGTTTTTTATTTTGATGCATAGAATGCATTAAGATAAAAAAAATCTTCTGAGTTTACAACTCCTTTTAAGAGGAAGTAAACCCTGATGGATTTTACTTCCTCTTTTTCCCTGCAAAGTAAAAGCAGAATGGACTAGTATGCATCGCATACTAGCCCATTATGTGCCCCTTACCGGCAGAAGAAGCCTGCAATGTCAGCGTTCATCTTCAACCCCTCTTCCTTCTGGGGCCGTGGACTCAGGCTCTGCTATTGGCCAGAGTCACGCGGGAGCTGACGGTCACAGTGCAAGCACTGTAGAAACGGCACAGATCGCGCCCTTTCTTCAGTGTGCATGCGCCGATTATGTTGGCGCCTGCGTATATGTTGAATATCTCCTAAACCTCTACGGTTTAGGAGATTTTCACCATATTTCTAGTACTTACAGGTAAGCCTTATTATAGGGTTACCTGTAGGGAAAAGTGGTTGTACAGGGTGTACAACCACATTAGGTAAAGCCGTTAGTCCTGTAAACAAAGAAAATTGTAAGCTCTCATGTGCAGGCCTCTCCTTGCTCTCTTGTCTTGAACTGTTTTGTGAATGTATTGTCTCCATTCATTTTGCAAAGTGCTGAGCAAATTGTTGTTGCTTTATATATCCTGTATAATAATAGCTGGGTGGCATTTCTGACCTCCTTCTGCGAGTACCAACCACTTGTTATTTATGATTATCTAATAGCTTCAGTTCTCCGATTCACTAAACTGTAACACGTATGCTGAATTAGAAAGCCAGAAGTCCTTATCAACAAACTTGCAATTTAAGGGCTCAAAGTACGAGGATCAGTATGACAAAATGTAACTGTTACATTAGCTCTCATTGCAAAATAAAGGGAGATAGTATAGTTACAAAACAGTTTAAGCATAGCTGTAGTATGAACTGACAACAGAGGAAACAAGGCATATTGCCATGTGTTGGGGCTGCGCAGGTAATAGTTGCCAGTGTAGCACCTATGTATCTGATGTGAATGGGCCCTAAAGCAGGCCATACACGGTCGAATTTCAAAAAAATGTTTTTTCAAAATCAGAAAGTTTTATTTTTTTGTGATCCAATGATGCCACCATTGATTTTCGAAATTCGGCTGACAAAACCTTCATATTGCCGGGAATATTTGTTTCTCTCCAGGAATATTCTTTTCTTGCACGTGCGCATTTTTTTTTCTATTACATTTCTCGCATGATTCTCCTCATTGATCAGAAAAGCATTTGTTTTTCAAAAAATTTCCAACATGTCGGATTTCTCAAATTTGTTTGCCGCGCGAAAATCGTCTGTTGCTGCAGCCTACCAACAGTGCGAAATTTGTACGAAAATTCTTTGATACGATTTTCAAAAGAAAATTCTTTAGAAATTTGAACCGTGGATGGCAACCTTAATTATTTTGTTCTCTGCCTGTGGGAAGGGCCTTGGGGTTACCACCTTACCAATGCATCAGCTCTGGAAACATGACCGAGCAGCAGCAACATCTTCTTCATAGCAAATAGGCAATAAAAAGCTTTTGTAACCAGCTCAGCATATTATACTGTAGATTGATGGACCCCTTTAAAGATAATGCTTGTTTAAGAATTGGTAAGCTGCAATATAATAAATGTTTGCTTTTGGATGTAATACCTTTAAAAAAAACTGTTGCACTGGCTTCATACACAGGACTACTTATCATGAATTCCAGACAAGGACTATGCAATCCCTGGCAGTCGGTTCATAAAGGCTTAATTAAGATACAGATGAGCACTCCATGAAAGGCTTGCTTCAGGTTACGCTCTGACACGTTTCAATAGATGTGGACTAAAGCGTCTGTACAGGTTTGATGCTGGAATCAGAGTGACTTGTACTGCTTTCCCCTCCCATCAAAGAGAAAGAAGTTTAACGATCTCAAATTAAGCACAGGTGCTGCTGGATGCATGTCTGCATTAAAGCACCTTAAGCCTAGGTTCACACTGGAGCGATTTGTAATGCGATTTGAGAGATCAAATCGCATGACAAGTCGCAGCCTATTGGCGGCAATGGCACTGTTCTAATAGGTGCGACACCGAACCGATTTGCAAAAGTAGTTCCTGCACTACTTTTGCAGATTTCAGGTGCGATTTCTATAGACATCTGTGTATGAAGCCACACAAATGTCTATCAAGTAGCACCTGAAATCGCGCTGACCTTGCTACTTTGAAATCGCGCTACTTCAAGTAAAGAAGTACGATTTCAAAGTAGCATCAGTGTGAACCAGGGCTAATGCATGTTAAATGTGGGCAAATGATTCCACAAATTCAGAGCACTGTATAGTATTTCCCTCCTCGTCAGTCAGAATGGCAACATGGGTGCAATCTAGGACATTACGTTATAAAGAGCCAACAACTGAATACTAATATTTCATTACAGTGTCATAAGAAAATACTGTATACGATATTTAGATTACAAATAAAGCATATTCTAGTCGGGTCCTCTCAGTTTCAGAGAGCATAAACGTAACTTGCATCACAACATTACCAGGTATGCAACAGATTTGCTTCTTACCGTGATACTGTTCCGCTGTCTTTCTCCTTAGATCCTCCAAACTCTCCTCAGTGTCTGCCCACTCCAGAACCAGCCTTCGTCCATACAAATGTGTACTATGACACAGAGCATTAAAAGCCCTCTGTGTTGGGGGAGAGGAACAGGGTATTAAAATAAAGATCAATGGCTTGACAATTACACAAATGTGAAAATCAAGCCTTTAGGAGGTGTAGGCCTTTCCTAGAAAATGAGATCATGAAACATTAAATTATAATGCAGTACAATGTTTAATAAATTATAAAAGCCAACATAACTTCCTAAACTCAAAGTCCAAAATGAATTATTGCTACCTAGAGCCTGGAATTATCATACTCCTGTTGGTTTATGAAGGCCAAACTATCTATAATAAAAGGTCTCAATATAATAAAGAATAGAGAGACATTAATGTAAATGAACAGTTCCTAAATAACGCACATAAACATTCACTGATGTTCACACTTTCTTGGTTTGAAAATTAGGCATGGACCTTACATGAAGGCTCCATTCTGTGAAGACATCCCAAAAGATACAATACAGGGAATGTTGGTTGAAGGCATCTGGGATCACTGCATAAATGCCAAGTGGTGCTTAGCCTGGAAGCGATTGTGCAGCAATATAATCAATATGTAAAATTCAAAAGAACAAAAGTCAGCGCTAGAGAAGAACAGTGGCAGCTGGCATTAAAGGTCACTATATAAACCTCAAAGTGTTTAAAAAATAAATAAATGCTGCGCTCAAATGTGTATAACACACAGTGTTGCTCATCTTACTTTAAAAAAGTAATTAGTTACAGTTACAAATTACTTCTCCGAAAAAGTAATTGCGTTAGTGACTCAGTTACTACATTGAAAAAGTAAGTTACTCAGCAAAGTAACTGAATTTTTTTTTTAATATTCTACAATGCTTTGTTGAGAAGCAGATGACGGGCGCTTTCCAGGGAGCAGAGAGTTAATACTCCAAGACAAAAGAATGCCAGATCCTTGAGAGAAGAAAACCAGAAACAAATGGTGATCGCGTGTATATCCCAGCCTAGGTGCATCCGTCCCCCCATGTATGTGCAGCTAATAGGACTTAAAACCCTTATCCATCTGCTACATATTACATCCAAATTATAAGCTGGATTAAACTGTATGTTTATAATATACAATCCCTTGACGTTTACAGAGTCTGTAATTTAAAATCTTATATTAGGCTTTATAAAAAATTTCTATAGTTTATTGTTTACTATTTTATTCATCTTATATAAGCTTTATTAGATGCAAGGGATCTGGAATGGGGATGTCAGATTTTTCTTTGTTGTCTGATGAAGAGATGAAATCACTGACCAAAAATAACCTGCTGATCATTGGTCTGTATAGGTGTCCTGCACTTACCATGTTGACCACTAGATGTCGCTGTGTACACTGTGTTGTATAGGGAACGTTTGTTCTGTGGAACATGTTGTTCCGGTCATGTGTTCCCCGGATCATTGATCAGGTTGCGCACACAGTGTGTGTGTGATCGATGCGAGATGTTCCCCCCAGTGATAGGTCAGTGTGAGGCAGGTGGGGCTCATTGTATCCAGGGCTCCTTGCGATTGGGAGTTTTCAGACCACTTTGACAGGCCATCACAGCGGTCACATGATTCTAAAGCGGACTTCCACCCATATTTATGTTCACAGCGCCTGCAGAAGCAATTACTCTGCTGCCATCTAGTGGCGGTAGATGTAATTGCGGTAATGCCGCCCAAGTAATGGGAACTGCATTACCGTGAGGGGAAGAGTAATCAGGTAGATTACTCGTTACCCTCAAAAGGGGCTGCGTTAGGTAACTGCGTTTATTGTAATTCTTACTTACAACACTGATAACACAGTACCAAATTAGACTAGATGTTAGTCAAAATATGTTAAGTGACAAAATGATTTTTAATTAACAAATAGAATAATAATCCAATAAGTGATCATGTGAACTACCGCTGAAGTGAAAAAGAAAAGTCCTTTACATGATATTCCAAGTAAACAAAACAAAAAGTTATTTTTGTGTAAAAATAATGATGTCTTGTTCCTTAAAGGGGTTTAAAAGTTTTCTTATGTTAGCACATAGCTCCACCTCTACGCATTTTGTGTGAGGACATGTTCTTTTCAGGGGATTGTGGTGTTGCTTCACTTCAGCAGTGGTTCACAAGATCACTTATTGGATTCTTATACTATTTCTTAATTGAAAATTATTTGGAACGGTTAGGCCTCATTCACACGAGGCGGACTTTGTCGAGCGGGGAGGGGCTTGTCGGGCACCGCTGTCTCCTATAGAGCGTTCTGATCCGCATGGACGGATGGGGACAAGCCCTCCATATGTCTGTTTTTAGCTAATCGGATAGATTCGGATGTCAGCGGACATGTCTACGCTGACATCCGACGCTCCATAGGGATGCATGGAGCGGCCATTCAGGTCTGCCGTCAAAACTGACAGGCGGACCCGAACGCTCCGTCCGTGTGAATGGGGTTTTATGTTATTTTGTCACTTATTAACATATATTCACTAGATGCACTCATTTGGTACTGTGTTAATACACATTTTAGGCCAGCATTTTTTTTAAACAATAGAACCAATTTGAAGAAAGGATCTGGGTTTAAAAAAAAGTGGTTAGCACTTCCATCTAACTTCCGTCTAGCAGCACTAGGGTAGTCGGTTCGAGTCTTAACTATAGCACTAACTGCCTGGAGTTTGCATGTTCTCCCTGTGCCTGCATGTGTTTCCTCACACACACCAAAGATTGGTTAATTGGCTCCTGTCTAAATTGGACCTAGCATGCGTATTGTATGTATGAATGTGAGTTAGGGACTTTAGATTGTAAGCTCCTTGAGGGCAGGGACTGATGTGAATGTACAAGATAAATAGAAAGCACTGCATAAATTGATGGCACTATATAAGTACCTATAATAAATTAAATAAATATACATTTTTGCATTAAATCCAGTTGTTTGTGTACTTTTACATCATGTATGAATAGTTAATCTGTTAAAACAAAACTGGTAGCTTTAAATTTCAAACAGTATCGTTTTTAAAATCATATCCCCGGAAGACCAATGATAAAAGTATTGTATAGGTACGTGTCAATTGATTTTTTGCTATGTTAAAAAAACAAACTTTCTTACGAACCCCACAAACAAGGCAGAACATAACAAAAGTCAAATAAGTCAAGGACGTAAACCATTATGCACACGGATTTCTACAGAATTAAAGGAAAGCATTCTTTCTTTCATGGGTCACAGGTTGCCTTTGCTTGTATCCTGTGTCAAAGGTAGAAGAGGCTGCGGCACAACAGATTTGAAGACAGAGACCGGGTCGAGACACAGTGTGAGCCAAATATTACCAGAACTGAGAATGCAAGAGTACAAATGAGGATGTAATTGGAAGGTCTTGCTCAACATAAACAGCATCTAAACATCACCCTTCTCTGCCTGTTTATTTACACAGATGCATCACTTGTTAATTGAGAAACAGGCAGTGTGAAAACAGCTATTTAGGGGGGGGAGGTGGGAATTTGAAAACAGGATCCCCATGTCTGGAGGGAAGAAAAAAGTGAGGCACAGAAAATAATGGAAAAGAGCTACAGAAAAAAAAGACTAGCTGAAGCAGTGCTGTATAAAAGGTAAGAGCAAAAGGTGGGGTAAGTCCTGTGTGTGAAAAGCACGAACGGGCAAATGGTAACGGAGTACTGTTACTTTGCCAAGAGCCTCATTATTCTCATCAATAAAAGGGAGAACTATATGCGGGAAGAGGATTTTAGCACATTGGGATCTACAGCCATGTAAATCAGTGCCTTCTCTTGACCTGTATTTTCTTACCTTTGAAAAAAACAAGGGGGTTGGGACTTTAACCACTTGCTTACTGGGCACATAAACCCCCTTCATGCCCAGGTGAAATTTCAGCTTGCGGCACTGCGTCGCTTTAACTGACAATTGCGCGGTCGTGCGACGTGGCACCCAAACAAAATTGGCGTCCTTTTTTCCCCCACAAATAGAGCTTTCTTTTGGTGGTATTTGATCGCCCGTGCGGTTTTTATTTTTTGCGTTATAAACAAAAAAAGAGCGACAATTTAAAAATATATATATATTTTTTACTTGTTGCTATAATAAATATCCCAATTTTAAAAAAAATATATATATATTTTTTTTCTCAGTTAAGGCCGATACGTATTCTTCTACGTATTTTTATAAAAAAAAAAAAAAAAAAATCACAATAAGTGACTGCTTTGCGCAAAAGTTATAGCACCTACAAAATAGGGGACAGAATTATGATTTATTTTTTATATATTTTTTTTACTAGTAATGGCGGCGATCTGCGATTTTTATTTTGACTGCGATATTGCGGCGGACACATCGGACACTTTTGACACATTTTTGGCACCATTCACATTTATACAGCGACCAGTGCTATAAATATGCACTAATTACTGTATAAATGTGACTGGCATTGAATGGGTTAACACTAGGGGGTGAGGAAGGGGTTAAATGTATTGCCTGGGTGTGTTCTAACTGTGTGGGGGGAGGGGGGTGACTGGGGGAGGTGATTGATGCTGTCTCCCTATGTACAAGAGAAACAGCATCTGTCACCTCTCCCTGACAGGACGTGGAGCTCCGTGTTTACACAGAGCTCCACGTTCCTGCTCTGTCACCGACGATCGCGTGTACCTGACGGACATCGCGGCCGCCGGGTACACGCATCGATTCCTCGGTGATGCGTCGGGACTGTTTTTCCCCGCCGCGCGCCACAGGGAATTACAAGTAAATCACGTCCAAAGATGTGACCCCGGCGCCTCAGGTCCGCGCTGTTGACGTATTCTGTCAATAGCACGGACCCGAAGTGGTTAAATGAAGCACCTCGGAAAAGGGCCTCCATCCCTAATAGCAATGTAAAGTCCCAAAATTGTTCTCGCATTCACATTGTATTATCTTACCTTAGCATCTTGTTTAGTTACAAAGTCCACAAAGCCAAAACCTCGATGTGCTCCTGTGCCAGCCATCTTCTTTGGTAGACGCACAGTCTTCAGTTCACCGAAAGTGCTAAATTGAGGGACGGCAAAAAATGTGAGGATCTAAATCTATATTCCAGTGGTCTAATACCATTTAAAAATACAAGACACTAAATGTTTTTTTTTAGCTTTCCCCCTTACAGTTACCTTTTTTTATGGTTTATGTTTTGTAACCTAATTTCAACTTGGAACAATGAGTAAACACAACCCTAAAATCTGATATAAGCTTTAGGATGTTACTAAAAATTGAGTCATTTTTAGAATTTCTAAACCTGCAGGTTTCATTTAAATTATACATTGCCCATCAGATTTTATTTGAAAAAGTTTAAGACACATAACAAAAACATGCGGTAGACAATACACTGCTAAAACTGCAAACACATAAAGCATACCTAAATGCCAGCGCAACAAGAAGAGCAAGGCTGCTTTCACACTAAAAGTGCCAGCCGTTAGTGCTAAAGCACCGCTCGTTTTAGCGGTGCTTAAGCACTGATGAAGCAGCGCTTTTGTGTCGCTTTTAACCCCAATAAAAGGGATTAAAACTCCAGTTTTGAGGTGCTTTCAGACCGCTTTTCAGGTGCTTGGAAAGCGCTGTCCATTCATTCCAATGGACAGGGCTTTTAGAAGCGCCAAATATAGCACTGCCAACCCACCCCAAAAATGCTTCTTGCAGGACTTTTTCAGAATGTTAAAGGGGTGTGTGAAAGGGGCCTTAATGGCATAATGAAAGCCAGATATGGGACTTTTAAAAAAGAGGATTTTTAATAAACAGCTTACCTGTAAAATCCTTTTCTTGAAGTACATCACGGGACACAGAGCGCATAGCCATTACACTTGGGTTATATGGGTACCTTCAGGTGATGGACACTGGTGTAATCAATTTCACAATATCAGGAAGTAAAGTAGCTCCACCAACAGAGAAAAGGGGGCGTGAACCGGGCCAGAGGATTCTATACTGCTGCCCGTAGGACCGCCTGCCCAAATGCTGCGTCCGTACCCTTTGCAACGTCCAACTTATAAAATTTAGTAAACGTATGTACGGAAGACCAGGTTGCCGCCTTGCAAACCTGTGCCATAGAGATCTGATGGTGTGCCGCCCAGGAGGCACTCATGGCCCTCGTAGAATGGGCTTTAACTGATAAGGGAGGTGGAACGCGCTTCAGACCATAGGCCTGAAAAATCAGCTGCTTAATCCACCTAGCCAAGGAAGACTTGGCAGCCGGCTGACCCTTCTTGGGGCCATCCGGAATAACAAAAAGCACATCTGTTTTCCGAATCTTCTCTGTAGCCTTGAGATAGACCCTCATGGCTCGAACCACGTCCAAAGTATGAAGCAGTCTTTCCTCTCTGGACTGGGGAGTAGGAAAGAAGGATGGTAGGACTAGGTCCTGATTCAAGTGAAAACTGGATATGACCTTAGGCAGGAAAGAAGGTTGAGGCCGCAGAACCACTCTGTCCTTATGCAGAATAAGGTATGGCTCCCTGCATGACAAGGCTGCCAGTTCGGAAACCCTTCTGGCCGAAGCCATAGCCACCAAGAAAACCAACTTCCGGGTTAATAGCACAAGAGGGATTTCTGTCAGAGGTTCAAACGGCTGCCTTTGTAAAGCTGACAAGACCAGAATTAAATTCCAGGGGCAGAGGGGAGCTCTAATAGGGGGATTCACATGCAAGACCCCCTGCAAGAAGGTTTTCATAAGCGAATGGGTGGCCAAGGGTCTTTGAAACCATATCGATAAAGCCGACACCTGCCCCTTTAGAGTACTAAGAGCCAACCCTTTGTCAACGCCAACCTGGAGGAATCGCAAGATCCTGTCAATAAAAAACTTTTGAGACTCGCACCACTCCACATAGGTCCTCCAGACTCTGTGATAAATATTTCTAGAGACTGGTTTCCTAGCCTGAATCAACGTAGATATGACCTGAGCTGAGAGGCCTCTGCACTTAAGAATTAGGGATTCAGCCGCCAAGCCGTCAAATTTAGCTGCTGTGTAGCAGGGTGGCAGATTGGGCCCTGAGACAGCAGATCTGGGCGCAGGGGGAGCGGCCACGGCGCCCCTACTGACATCCTCACGATGAGTGCGTACCAAGCCCTCCTGGGCCAGGCTGGGGCCACCAAGATCACAGGCCTGCGCTCCACCCTGATCCTCCGTAGAAGGCGGGGAATCATCTGCAGTGGAGGGAACGCATACAGGAGAGAAAACTGGTGCCAGGGGCAAACCAACGCATCGGTCCCGTAGGCCGAGGGATCCCTGGCTCGGGATATGAATTTGTCCAACTTTTTGTTGGATCTCGTTGCCATAATGTCCACATCTGGAACTCCGAATCTTTGGCAAATCTCCTGGAATACCTGGGGGTGAAGAGACCACTCCCCCGGGAGCAACTGTTGACGCCTCAAAAAATCTGCTTGAGAATTGTCTATCCCTGGGATGAACACCGCCGAGATGCAGGGTACATAGGCTTCGGCCCATGAGAAAATCAGGTTACTTCCCTTTGGGCCGCTAGGCTCCTCGTGCCCCCCTGGTGGTTTATGTATGCCACCGCAGTGGCATTGTCGGACTGTAACCTTACTGGCAGACCCTGAAGGGGAAGAGTCCAGGCCCAAAAGATTTCCCCTTTGACAAACCTTGAGGGACCAGCCACCAGAACAGGCTGCGCCGGACCCCTGGGGAGAGAACTAACGGACGATCTAATGCCTGAATGGACTTGTTCCAAGCAGAGAGAATGGCTGCCTGGAGATATGTGGTATGGATCTGGGCGTAGGGCACTGCTTCGAAGGCGGCCACCATCTTCCCCCGCAGTCGCATACATAGGCGAATAGTCGGCCTCTTCTTGCCTAAGACCATTTGAAGTGTTTGAGTTAATGACCTGACTTTTGCTTGAGGTAGAAATATCCTCTGGCAGTCTGTATCTAGCCGAAGGCCTAGATATTCCAACTGCTTTGTGGGTTGCAACATCGATTTCTTCTTGGTTCACAATCCACCCGAATTCCTCTAGATGCCGAATTGTGTGGACTACTGCATGATTGGGGTTGGAAGCTGATCTGTCGATAACCAGGAGATCGTCCAGGTATGCCAGGACCAAAACGCCTTCTGTCCTTAGGTCGGCTAGCACCGGAGTTAACACCTTTGTGAATATCCGCGGAGCTGTTGCCAACCCGAAAGGGAGGGCTACGAACTGGTAATGACGGTGATCTATCATAAAACGAAGAAACTTGTGATGTGCCGGGTAGATCGGCACGTGTAGATATGCATCCTTTATGTCTATAGATGCTAGAAAGTCGTCTTGATGTAGGCTGGCTGCCACCGAACGTATGGACTCCATACGAAAGGTCTGAATCTTTAGAAAGCGATTTAGGCGTTTGAGGTCTAAGATAGGCCTGACGTCGCCATTGGGCTTTGGTATTATGAAAAGGTTGGAATAGAATCCCAGACCCCATTCCTGGGTTGGTATTTCTACAATTACTCCTTGGAGCAAGAGGCGATCCAATGCCTTTACAAGAGAGGCCCTCTTTAATGGGTCGCTTGGAAGACTTGACCCCTGAAAATGAGGAGGGGGACTTCCCGAAACTCTAGCTTGTAGCCCGTGGCTACCACGGACCGTACCCAAGAGTCGGGAATTCTGGCCTCCCACACTTCGGAGAAAACCGAAGCCTTCCCCCCACCCAAGAGAGTGGGGGCGCCCCTTCATGAATCTGACTTGATGACTGGTTTAACCGGCTTGCGAGACCATGGCCTCTTGCCTGCCGTGGCTTGTCCTTGTGGGCGGCTATTAAATGCTGAACGCCCGGGAGGCCGTCGATACTGACGGGAAGTTGAAGGGGCCGAGCCTGCGAAGGCCTGTCGCTTAAACGCGGGCCCACGCGGTCTTTTCTTGACAGGTAAGAAAGAACTTTTACCACTTGATATGGTCTGGATATATTTATCTAGGTCTTCACCGAATAGTCTCCCACCGTGAAAGGGAAATCCTGCTAAAAGCTTTTTGCAGGGTGCCTCTGCTGACCAGTTCTTCAGCCACAAAAGGCGACGCATATGAACCAACAGCAGAGATAGACGGGACGCCTGTTGAATGGAGTCCTTAATAGCATCTACTGCAAAGCAGAGAGCCCTTGGTAGGTCTGCCAATTCACGAGTTTGCTGAGCCGGCATGTCCCTTAATATCTGTTTAGTCTGATACTTTAACGCCTGACAAACGCCAATGGCTGCCACTGCTGGCTGAACCACGGCACCTACTGTGGTAAAAGAAGCCTTCAGTAGGGTCTCCAATTTTTTGTCGACCGGATCTTTGAACATCTGGACATTTTCAACCGGACAGGTCAGGGATTTATTCACGCAGGAAATGGCTGCGTCCAAAGTAGGGAGTGCCCATTTCTTTGCAAATTCCTCTTCCATAGGATAGAGAATAGAGAACCTTTTAGGAGGGATAAAGATCCTATCAGGTTGAGCCCAATCCTGAAAAATCACGCTCTCCAGAAGGGGGTGAATCGGAAAAGACGCACAACTTAATGGTGCTTTTGAAGAACCTAAAGAGGATACCGCAGGGGCTAATAGTTCTGACACTGGAAGTTTAAAAGCAGTGCGAACCATATCTGTCAGAGACTGGATCCACAGGCTCTCCGCTTGAGAAGCCGAAAAAAAAAAAATTCATCTACAGTGGAACCCTCAATGTCTGAACCGTCGGGACTCGGGTCCGCTTGATCCCCCTGTGGGTCCAATTCCTCCGAAGAGAGGACCCTATGCATCTGAAAACACCAATCTAGGTGACGGGGATCTAGCCCGTTTGCCACTTGGCAAAGAGCGGGCAATCAAAGCAGTTAACCTTTCCTCTAGCCCACCAAGGGTGGTCGCTAGCATTTCTTCCGTAACGTAAACGGGAATGGGTTGATTGGGGGCCGCCTCTGCCCCTAGCACCCTCAATGGCTCCTGCAACATGCTACTCGGTGGTCTATCTGGTGAGGGTGGGACCGTTGGAGCCTGGCCCAAATCCTCTGACCCCGATGGAGACCTCTTTAGTTTTTTGGCACCCTTTGCAGCCTTAGCTGGTCCTGATCCCTTGGGAGCCATTGCACAACCTTGAGACACCCCTGTAGCCAACACCCGACTGTTGTAGCTAGAAGTGAATCATTAATAAGAACAGGCTATGGTAAAAAATTATATATATTTTTTTTTTTTTCAAATTTCCACACGCCCGAGAAGGCGGCAATACCGAGGAAATCCTGTGAGTATTGCAACACCAATGCCCGTTAGCCGGAGCCCAAGGTTGCACCGACTCAGATACTGCTGGATCTAAGGCTGAGTCCCTTTAAGAAAAAAACTCTTTTTTTTTTGTCAGTATGGAGCCAAGTCCAGACCTGAAGATCCACAAACCACCACTAGGTGTCACTGCATAGCCAGAATGGCTCAGCTGCGTGCTCTGTGTCCTCTCTCTCCTCTGCTCTCAGGAGGGAATGACCAGCCAGGAAATGCTTTGCTTTAACTGAGATTTGACACTGCTGGCCTGCCCCCCCCATCCCCCCCCCACGCTGAAACCAACATGGAGGAAGCAGAAAGCAGAGGAGAAGCATGGACCAGCGCTAGCAACCCAACAGACACCAGGTAAGCACCAATACTTAATGTAGTGCACACACAGAGGAAGCTGTCCCCATAGGCTTCCTAAGAAACAGGAGTTTCACCAGCATTCCCCCTTTATAGTACGTGGGGCTGCAGTATCATGCTAACAGGCAGATCTGGGGGGAGTAGCAAATACATATCTTAAACAAGCATACATAAACCTACATGTTATCTGGGTAAACATTAGTACATCCCATCCTGCCTCAAAAGACATAGTGGAGATAGTGGCTGATGCACAAGCATACCATTAGCCAACCCAGAACCCCCAGGGGGATACCTACTGTCGAACCAAGTCCCGCAGGTTCCCTCTTACCTGCTCCACGCCGCAGGGTATTGCAAACTGCAAGAGGCCCAATCTTCCCCCATCTCCGTGGGTATTGTCTTGGACCTTCAGGGACCGGGGTCCTGTGTTAAGGAACCCACACACCTGGGCCTATATAGCATCCTGGCATCAGTAGCATTTAGTCCTTGGAAGAGACTAAGGCACTGGAGCCCAGAATCCAGCCCTCCAAGGAGAGGCATTATAGGCTAAACCCCACGCAAGCAGGGCCCGGGTACCGTACACCTTGGCTTTGAAGCACTTCGGACGGATCCGGCTAGCTATCCTGGGTCCCGAGACCTCCGAGGGACAGCTAGACGTGACCAACACCTAAGACACTGGCGAAAAAACTGAAGCACTCCCAGTGGGAGGGGGTTATATAGGGAGGAGACTTCCTGTGAAATTGATTACACCAGTGTCCATCACCTGAAGGTACCCATATAACCCAAGTGTAATGGCTATGCGCTCTGTGTCCCGTGATGTACGATAAAGAAATAAACAAGGCAGCAATACTTAAAAAGGGTTGAAAAGTGACTCAATCCTGAACTCAAATGATCTAACCAAGATGACCAAATTGCATCAAACCTCTTTAATGAATTTATGAGAAGGAAAAAAAAGGTATGTCTCTCATAAGAAATACACTTATTAAGATGTCCAGTCGGAAATGGTCGGGGGGTGCAGGGAAGTCCACATAAGGGCAATTTGCCTACAGGCCACAAACAGCGCACGCACAACAGCGATCTGCACTGGTGGCTTAAGCACAGAATGGTCAACGTAGCCCACTAAGTATTTAAGTGGATCCACTAAAAGACTCACATCTAGAAGCCCATTAAGTGTGCCCACAACCTTTACCCAATACATCCAGAACTTTGGGCAGCGCCAAAATAGGTGTTTTAAATTACCATATCTGGGACAGGCTGGGTCAGGTCCTAACCCAATAGCACACCAAAATTCTGGGGTCCTGCACACCACATGAAAAATAAAAACTAGGTTAGCCAGTGCGAAGTTGGAAGAGCCGAAGAATCGCCTCCCAAGCCTGGTCTAAAACTGACCCAATATCCTGTTCCCACTTTGCCCTAAAAGGCAGGGGGAATTTCTCAAAAAGGGCTAAATAAGTAATGGAGATAAGGCCCTTAGTGAAAGTCACTTTTACTATCTTGTCCAACACCGGCACCAAGAAAAAAACAGATTGGAGAAGAGAAAAACTGAGCATGCAAAGCACGACACAGCTGCAAATATTGGTAAAACCACCTAGGGTTCACTGTGATCCTACCAAAGGTTCTTGTTTTGTATAATCTGTCTTTCATTTCCTAAAGATGTCTTAGACAACATCAAGACAAACGGCCTTATTCACACCTGAATGTTCTGGGAATGCGAGAAAAACATGCAAACCCAAATGTGGCTAGCAGGCACAGGTTTTGTCACATGCGGTATAAAAAAATAAAATACAAAACGCCACAAGCTCTGCACATGGAAAAGGTGCAAGAACTTCTTTGAAACCTTTGTCTTGTGTAGAACAGTGAACAGGCTACCCTAAGCTGCTGACAAAAAACACACAGATGTGAATGGGGCCTCAAAGTTAACAGAACAATAAATTCTGGCAGCTTATACTGAACTTGAAGGAATTGTGCAAATGGTTTCCATAAAAGTTGATTAGCATGGAAATATAAAATTGAATTTTTCTTGAAGTTACAATAATTACTAGTATACATAAACCGCATGTCTGAGTATTTTGTATAGTCTTATGCCTTGCACACACAATCGGAATTTCCGATGGAAATGTCCAACTGACGTTTTCCATCTGATATTTCGATCGTATGTAGCCCCATCAGAGTTTTTTCATCGAATATTCAGATGAATTCCGTCAGAGTTTAGATATAAGACATGTTTTTTTTTACTCTGATGGAATTCCGTCGGAATTCCGATGTGATTTGGCCGGGCAAAAGCCCAATCGTGTGTACAAGGCATTAAGATCCTTTGTATTCCTCCAAGCATTTTCTGAGCAGTCACAAATTCCAATTGTATCTTGCCTAATAAATACATTTCCTGCAATCATCAGCTCCATCCATTTGCCATAATGTGGCATTTTCCTGAACTGGCTCAATGAGAAAACAGAGCTTTATGGCCACTAGATGGAGCAGACGATCAAAAGAAATAAATGTATTAGGTGAGAATTTGTGTTGGGTGTATACTAGGTATAAATAGCTATCTTAGAGAGAATTGTACACATTCCAGCAGAAGAGGCTAAAAAAAGAAGGGAAAAAAGAAAATAGGAGGGTAGATATTGGAAAGGGATGAAATTTTTTTCCATTCCTAATATCGGTCATCAAATAGTAAGATTATGCTTTTTGAGGATTTAAACTGTATCCAGGAGATCCTGGTGTCCATGACCTGGTCTTGCATATCTTTCTCCCAGGAGATTGTTTGTTCTATTTTCTGAATTACATTTAAAGGGGTGTTCCACCCAAATGTAATGTTTATTTAAAGTCAGCAGCTACAAAAAGAGTAGACAGACACTTACCTTCTCCACGTTCCAGCGACGCGCCGACCGGGGCTCCGCTCCTCCCCCCCCCTCCCCGGCCTTCATTCTCATTGCGATTGTGGGCACCCAGCCGTGACAGCCTTCGGCTTCACGGCCGGGCACCCACTGCGCATGCGCGAGCCGCAATGCGCGTGTGGTGCGGCCCGCCGCCGATTGGACAGGCGATCGTCTGGGACCTGTCAGTGTCCTAGACGATCGCCAAAGGGAGGGGCTGCAGTAAGGCGATTAGGCCTAATCGCCTTACCAGCCCCTCGGCAGAAGCAGGAAGTGGGACAGGAAGTCCCACTCCTACTGAAGCCCCCCCCCCCCCCCCCCCAAAAAAAAATTACATGCCAAATGTGGCATGTTAGGGGGAGGGGATTAAGCGAAAGTTCATTTTTAGGGTGGAACTCCGCTTTAAATTGTTAAAACCACTCTGCGATAGATGGAGTTGTGGTAGCGCTCCAGTGCTATGGGATAACTGTTCTGTCTGCTTTGAGAAAAAACTGTAACATCCCTTGTTTAATTCCGTTGAGGCTCTGTTCACACCATAGCGTTCCGGATCACTGTGGCATCACTGCATTTCTTTATGTCTGCGACTACAAAAAGCCACAAAACATGCTTGCGATCCCAGTTACTTTCAATGGCATCCAAATCGCAGTGCGTTTTTGCCAAGACTGTCGCCCGACGAATTGCGGTAAAATCAGGGGATGCCTGTCGCCCAAAAGAACTTATTTTTAATGACAGGCGTCCAGTGATTTTGTTTGCGCGATTTCACCCCGATTTATCATGCCACAATCGCGGCAAAATCTCACTACGATTTGGGTGCCATTGAAAGTAACAGGGATTCTCAAGAGGTGCATAAAAATGACATATGTGTCAATGTGATTGCATTTTCCCAAAGAGGGTCCCCCAAAGTCAAATTCATACTGTGTTCCTATTTGACCACAAAAGGCAGGTTGAGAGGTATTGGAGTGGATTTAGGGGCAAATATACTGTGCACTGCAAATGCACTCGCTCCAGAGCTTAGTAAGTGAGCCAAAGCTTCGGAAGTCTGGATCTGCCAGGTGTCTGGACTGATGGCTGTCTCAGCCTCTAAACGAGCCGGTAAGACAGCCACGCCACGCCCCTCCAAAGCTCAGTGCTCCACTGAGCGTGGAGGATCAGTGCAAGAGCGCTGACTGACTGACTGGCAGCAGCTCTCCGTTCAGGGAGGTGAGAGAACAGAACCATTGGCGGTGTTCGTGGCTCGGTTTTCAGTGTAGAGGCGGCACCCAGGGAAGTATGAAAATGGGATGAAAAAAAATACTTCTCTTTTAGCATGCAAGTTCCCATTTTTAGTGTGAACCCCATCTCAAAACACTGCAAAAAAAAGTATGGGGGTGAAATTTTTTTTTTTTTTAATACATCTACCTTACCACAGGTCATCCGTGGCACCTAGGCAAGGTGGACCACCTTCCTTCCAATAAAAGGGATGCTGAGTAGTTCAAACCTTCTAGAAGATGCTAGTGCTCTGTTCTATATAGGCAGTCCCTGACTTATGAACGACTCCTACTTACTAACGGCCTCAATCCCTTTTGTTTGTGCTCCACACTGGTCCTGGATACCCCTGAACAGCTATCTTGCCACATTCCACACTGCAGTACTTTATGTACTGCATGGCCAGAAGAGCCCCACAAGCGCCCAGAACATGCCACATTTCTGCACAGGTGGAAGACGGAACATCCCACATCCTTGCACAGGCGGATGTTACAATTTCAAGCAGTGTTCCGACTTGCGAACACATTCCACTTACGAACAAACCTACAGTTCGTAACTCGGGGAATGCCTGTAGTGTCACTTCACCAGATTTGGCCTATTTTACATTTCCTGGGATCTCTTCAGAAGGATAGAGATGCAAAGAGTGCAAGGTTCATTAAAAAAAAAAAAAAAAAAAATCAAAAAAGCAAATCTATACCAAGACATGTGTTAAATATTTTTAAAATGCTCCCTCGGGCATTAGTTTGTACAAGGCATTAGGGCCTCTAGGTATGGATGTCAATACGGGGCACCTAACATGCATTGCTAGCACTCCCTGATGCCCTCAGCTAAAACAGCACAGTAAGCCGTACAGCAATTTACACGTAAAAGCTCAGCAGCTTAGCACAGGTACTTAAAAATTGTGGGATAACTGGACCAGATGACAAATAGAAACCTATAAAAGCTCTTCTCTCAAATATAATAAGATACAATTACCAGTTAATTTTACATCACAACTCAAGTTTTTAGGTTTGCTGGCCCTTTAACTACCATGACTGCCCATAACAAAGCAGTTTTCAGAAGAATATATGAAACATTTTTCTTTGCCCTGCTCTCCCCAGGTCTCACTCCCTCCTCTACCTATACTTCATGCTACAGGCAATAATCCTGTTACAGAAAAATAACAGAACGAATGTGGGATGCATTAAATCCTTGAAGGAATGTTTTTCTTACAAAAAAAAGCCTTTACTGCCCCAGACATTAAATCTTGGAGCCAACTCCTTTCAGAGCCCCCTGAACACCTCAAAAGACGCTATCCCCCCTGAGATCTTTAAAAATAGTGTTTAGTCCACACAATGTGTCTTCGGTGCATACCAAGGACGTAGAGAACAACAAAGATAGTCAAGCGTGAACACTGCAGTGTTGCCAAACAGTGACATGAAAAAAGACACAAGGTCACTCAGTTTCATTGGGCACAACACTACATACACTGCACATCACAATACACAGATATTCACAATCAGGTGGTAATAAGATGACAAGATGTTGTAACATTACATACAGCATACTAATGTAGGACTCTCCCCACATATACTTTCTCAAAGCAAAATTCCAAAGCACGTTCCATATGCACAATACCACAGCTCCCCCTGGTGGACATTTTTTATTATAGCAAACAGCATAAAAAGATTTACTGACCTGAACAGCTCTCGGATTTCCTTAACAGTAGCCTGGAAAGGGACATTTCGAACCAGAATCTTCGAGGTCTTCTGTTTTTTGCTTTTCTGTTTCTTGTGATCAGCAGGTGCTTTTTCTCTGCAGTTGGCAAAATATATATATGTTTTATATTACATGTTTCCTCTATGCTAATAACTACTTCTACACAATGCTTTAGGAGTTAGAGTTACTGGTTTATTATCTATTTAGGGTTTATTCAAAGATGCAAAATCTATTTGGGTGTAAATAGTCCCCTATTTGTTAAATATTATTCAGTAAAGTAACAATGGGCACACAATCAGCTGAATGTATTCGCATTTAATTATAATCTTCAGTTTCCAAGGGCTAAAAATATAATTGGCATCTCTCACGGCTACAGAGATGTTCTAAAGAAATCATGAAATTCACCAACTGTGACCTGCAGCACTTATTCCAGCATAATACCGATGAGAGTTAAAGTTCTTACATGTTGTTAAATAGGCCACATCTACACCTGTAATAGACTTCTGTGAGAAAACATACAGGAGACTAAATGGCTGGGGTACAAGATTAAAGTAAAAATCGTTTTTTAGTTAGGATAACAAAATCCTTTCCTTGGAGTCTATTGGGGGACACATGAAGTGTTATACCTTTGGGTTATACTACCATCTACAAGAGGAATGGACCATGGCAAAACTGTAGGTCAGCTCCTACTACCAGCATGCCCCAGTTTGTAGTAACAAGAACATCCATTATGCCCCTTTCACATTGAGGCGTTTTTCATGCGGTACAGCGCTAAAAATAGCGCTGCTATACCGCATGAAAAATCATGCCCTGTAGTGTTCAATGTGAAAGCCCGAAGGCTTTCACACTGAAGCGGTGCGCTGGCAGGAACGCTCCAAAAGTCCTGCTAGCCGCATCTTTACCGCGGTATAGGAGCGGTGTGTTCACCGCTCCTATAGCGCGCCTTCCCATTGGAATCAATGGGAAACCGTGGTAATAGTGCGGTAATACCGCCTGCAAGGCGGGTGGTATTAACCCTTTTTCGGCCGCTAGCGGGGGTTAAAACCTCAGCGCTAGCGCCCGAATATCGCGGTAAACACGACGGTATAGCGGCGCTACAAATAGCACGGCTATACCGTCACCGCGGCTCCACGCCTCCATGTGAAAGGGGCCTTAGGGATCAAAGGAAGTCTTATGCAGCGAACACACGATCGGAATTTCCGATGAAAAAAGTCGGTGTTTAGAAATAGAACATGTTTTATTTTTTTCCCGATGGAAAAAAAAAGATAGAAATTTCTATCGTCTGTGTGCAACTCAGACAGAGAAAAAACCCACGCATGCTCAGAATCAAGTCGACGCATGCTCGGAAGCATTGAACTTCATTTTTCTCAGCTCATCTTAGTGTTTTACATCACCGCATTTTGAAAGGTCAGAATTTAGTTTGGCAGTGTGTATGCAACACTGATGGAAGTCGGCTTCATCAGAATTCCGACGGAAAATTCCATTGGAGATTCCGATCTTGTGTATGCGGCATTCCGACGTGCTAAAACAGTCCAAATGATGAGTGGAAATATTTCTGAAGCTGGAACCAGATAAAGTTGTGACCTCCACCCGGTAACAAAACACGTGAGAATAAAAACCGCAGGTGGCAACCTAAAATGGGGAACCAATGCCTGATGCCAGAAAAACAAGAAAACAGGTAATCAGTAAGGAAGCTTTTGATATGGCTTTGACACACAATGGTCTACCTGGTCAATCCAGAATGGTATAAGAAAACTGAACAGCCTACAGGAATCAACTGGGATGACCAACAGACACTCAACATTGAGGAAAAAAAAAAAGTTCACAGCCCAAACTGTGGTCAACACAAAACTGACCTCCTATCATAGAGCTGGGGCTGGACCGAGGGACCAAAAAAAACCCCAATGCACTGGTGAATAAATGAATGAAAAACTTATATAGCGCTGCACATGCGAACTGAATCGCCTCTGGGCGCTCGTTGTTTCTGTCTCTCTGGTCATCAAAAGAGCAGAGTTTTCCTCCAACCGAATGCTGGTTGGTAAAGCGTTCCATAGTCTGGGACCTTGGAAAGCAAACCTGTATCTGGCTTTGAGTATCTTGACCAGATTTTGGTCGATGGATCGCAGAACGCGATTGGGATTGTGGGCTTCTATATTTTTGCATAGATATTGCGGAGCCTTCTCATGTCCCACTGGTGGACGGAAGATCAGAACTGCCCTGCATAAGAAGGTGAAAGGCATAAAGTCACCTATTTCATTTAAAAGCCCAAGAACTCCAATAGGGTACAATGCATGAAATGGCTGTCAGGGCAGACATTTACCTCACAGAAGCACTGCCTACCACGGAAGAACCTTTGAGTTTGAATGGAGGTAGAATTATCTCAAAGGGGAAACAGTGGTTCTTGAGAACACAAAAAGACTCAGTCACAATGGTAAAAATCGAGGAAGGTACAATGAAATTCTCATACAACTAGTAGGTAGGGTTGTCCCGATACCGATACCAGTATCGGGATCGATACCTAGTATTTGCGGGAGTACTTGCACCCCCGCAAATGGGGTGTGTCTATGCACGGCGCGGCAAGGAATGGACAGCTATTCAAACGAAAGTTGCCTGTAATGTTCCCAGCACGCTGATTAACGCGGCGGCGGTATCATCATCTACTAGGTATGGGGGACATGGCTGCAATATATGTGGGGACATGGCTGCAATATATGGGGGGGGGGGCATGGCTGCAATATATGGGGGGGGGGCATGGCTGGATATATGTGGGGGGACATGGCTGGATATATGTGGGGGGACATGGCTGGATATATGTGGGGGGACATGGCTGGATATATGGGGGGGACATGGCTGCAATATATGGGGGGGACATGGCTGCAATATATGGGGGGGGGGACATGGCTGGGGGGGGGGGACATGGCTGGATATATGTGGGGGGGACATGGCTGCAATATATAGGGGGGGCTGGATACATGGGGGGGGACACGGCTGGATACATGTGATGGATATATGTGGGGGGACACGGCTGGATATATGTGGGGGGACACGGCTGGATATATGTGGGGGGACACGGCTGGATATATGTGGGGGGACACGGCTGGATATATGTGGGGGGACACGGCTGGATATATGTGGGGGGACACGGCTGGATATATGTGGGGGGACACGGCTGGATATATGTGGGGGGACACGGCTGGATATATGTGGGGGGACACGGCTGGATATATGTGGGGGGACACGGCTGGATATATGTGGGGGGACACGGCTGGATATATGTGGGGGGACACGGCTGGATATATGTGGGGGGACACGGCTGGATATATGTGGGGGGACACGGCTGGATATATGTGGGGGGACACGGCTGGATATATGTGGGGGGACACGGCTGGATATATGTGGGGGGACACGGCTGGATATATGTGGGGGGACACGGCTGGATATATGTGGGGGGACACGGCTGGATATATGTGGGGGGACACGGCTGGATATATGTGGGGGGACACGGCTGGATATATGTGGGGGGACACGGCTGGATATATGTGGGGGACACGGCTGGATATATGTGGGGGGACACGGCTGGATATATGTGGGGGGACACGGCTGGATATATGTGGGGGGACACGGCTGGATATATGTGGGGGGACACGGCTGGATATATGTGGGGGGACACGGCTGGATATATGTGGGGGGACATGGATATATGTGGGGGGACATGGGATATATGTGGGGGGACATGGCTGGATATATGTGGGGGGACATGGCTGGATATATGTGGGGGGGGCTGGATATATGGCTGGCTGGATATATGTGGGGGGGACATGGCTGGATATATGTGGGGGGACATGGCTGGATATATGTGGGGGGACATGGCTGGACATGGCTGGATATATGGGGGGGACATGGCTGCGATATATGGGGGGGACATGGCTGGATATATGTGGATATATGGGACATGGCTGGATATATGTGGGGGGGACATGGCTGGATATATGTGGGGGGGACATGGCTGGATATATGTGGGGGGACATGGCTGGATATATGTGGGGGGGACATGGCTGGATATATGTGGGGGGGACATGGCTGGATATATGTGGGGGGGACATGGCTGGATATATGTGGGGGGACATGGCTGGATATATGTGGGGGGGCTGGACATGGCTGGATATATGTGGGGGGACATGGCTGGATATATATGGGGGGACATGGCTGGATATATGTGGGGGGACATGGCTGCATTTGGGGACACATTTAAAAAAAAGTATCGGTATCGGCGAGTACATGAAAAAAAAGTATCGGTACTTGTACTGGGTCCTAAAAAAGTGGTATCGGGACAACCCTCAGAAGCCTTACTAGGCCAGCATAGAACAGCTGCCTTGGTCAATCCATAGCAAGGGAGATTGCCAGAAAGTCCTCCCACTTGATTATGCAAAGCAAATAAAAAGAAGCACTGGAGGAGGAAAGGCCTAGCTCCTGGTGTACAGATCTCATTCAAAGAGACCAGAACATTCCCTGCTACCATCAAAAGATTCCTACACCTGGAGACGAGCCTGCTCACCATGCAGCTGAACATGGGGCCCACATTTGACACTTGCACTGTGTGTCCTGGAATGTACTCTATTGAGTGGACCACTCTATCATGTCCACATGCAATTAGTTGAGGAAGCATGACCTTCAGCTGACTGCACTTGAGATGAGCACAGTAAACAGGTCAAATAGGAACAAACTATTGTAACAGTTATTCAGGACCGTTTTTCATGACGTGAAAAGTTCAATTTTTCTTAAATGTCATTAAAAACCATTGTGTGTGGGCTCCAGAGCATTTTTAATGATGTGAAAAATGGATATATGTGGGGGGACACGGCTGGATATATGTGGGGGGACACGGCTGGATATATGTGGGGGGACACGGCTGGATATATGTGGGGGGACACGGCTGGATATATGTGGGGGGACACGGCTGGATATATGTGGGGGGACACGGCTGGATATATGTGGGGGGACACGGCTGGATATATGTGGGGGGACACGGCTGGATATATGTGGGGGGACACGGCTGGATATATGTGGGGGGACACGGCTGGATATATGTGGGGGGACACGGCTGGATATATGTGGGGGGACACGGCTGGATATATGTGGGGGGACACGGCTGGATATATGTGGTGGGACACGGCTGGATATATGTGGTGGGACACGGCTGGATATATGTGGGGGGACACGGCTGGATATATGTGGGGGGACACGGCTGGATATATGTGGGGGGACACGGCTGGATATATGTGGGGGGACACGGCTGGATATATGTGGGGGGACACGGCTGGATATATGTGGGGGGACACGACTGGATATATGTGGGGGGACATGACTGGATATATGTGGGGGGACATGGCTGGATATATGTGGGGGGACATGGCTGGATATATGTGGGGGGATATGGCTGGATATATGGGGGGGACATGGCTGGATATATGTGGGGGGGACATGGCTGGATATATGTGGGGGGACATGGCTGGATATATGTGGGGGGACATGGCTGGATATATGTGGGGGGACATGGCTGCGATATATGGGGGGGACATGGCTGCGATATATGGGGGGGACATGGCTGCGATATATGGGGGGGACATGGCTGCGATATATGGGGGGGGACATGGCTGGATATATGTGGGGGGGACATGGCTGGATATATGTGGGGGGGACATGGCTGGATATATGTGGGGGGGACATGGCTGGATATGTGGGGGGGACATGGCTGCGATATATGGGGGGGACATGGCTGCGATATATGGGGGGGACATGGCTGCGATATATGGGGGGGGACATGGCTGGATATATGTGGGGGGACATGGCTGGATATATGTGGGGGGACATGGCTGGATATATGTGGGGGGACATGGCTGGATATATGTGGGGGGACATGGCTGCATTTGGGGACACATTTAAAAAAAAAGTATCGGTATCGGTGAGTACATGAAAAAAAAAGTATCGGTATCGGTGAGTACATGAAAAAAAAAGTATCGGTACTTGTACTGGGTCCTAAAAAAGTGGTATCGGGACAACCCTCAGAAGCCTTACTAGGCCAGCATAGAACAGCTGCCTTGGTCAATCCATAGCAAGGGAGATTGCCAGAAAGTCCTCCCACTTGATTATGCAAAGCAAATAAAAAGAAGCACTGGAGGAGGAAAGGCCTAGCTCCTGGTGTACAGATCTCATTCAAAGAGACCAGAACATTCCCTGCTACCATCAAAAGATTCCTACACCTGGAGACGAGCCTGCTCACCATGCAGCTGAACATGGGGCCCACATTTGACACTTGCACTGTGTGTCCTGGAATGTACTCTATTGAGTGGACCACTCTATCATGTCCACATGCAATTAGTTGAGGAAGCATGACCTTCAGCTGACTGCACTTGAGATGAGCACAGTAAACAGGTCAAATAGGAACAAACTATTGTAACAGTTATTCAGGACCGTTTTTCATGACGTGAAAAGTTCAATTTTTCTTAAATGTCATTAAAAACCATTGTGTGTGGGCTCCAGAGCATTTTTAATGATGTGAAAAATGGGCATTCAAAATTTAGAACATGCTCTATTTTTTCTCGTTGTTTTTCACATTGTGAAAAACGGTCGTGTGTAGGCTTTAAGGACGTGAAAACACGCACATGCTTCAGAAGCAAGTTATGAGACGGGAGCGCTCGTTCTGGTAAAACTAGCGTTTGTAATGGAGATTGCACATTTGTCACGCTGTAACAGACTGAAAAGCGCAAAGACTGAAAAGCGTGAATCGTCTCCCACCAAACTTTTACTAACACAAAATCAGCAAAAGCAGCCCCAAGGATGGCGCCATACAAATAGAACTTCCCCTTTATAGTGCCGTTGTACGTCACCGCACTTTGCTCGAGCATATTTTTTCATGATCGTGTGTAGCCAAGGCAGGCTTGACAAGAATCAGGTCGAAAAAAAAGTTCTTTCTCAAGACAATAAAAAATGGTTGTGTGTACGTGGCATAAGATCTCCTGTTCCTTCTTTCTGAAAAGCCAGCACCATCGTGTTGTCCAGCTGCATCCAAATTAGGTGACCAGCCAAGGGGATAATCCAGTGATATAGATAGAAGCATAGATTGAAAAATTCCAGGACATAGGACTTGAGAACTATCTGATAATTATTATGATACAAAAGTTATATACTGCCAACTGTTTGACCAGCGCTTTACAACATGAATGCAGACAGTACAGTTACAATACAATTAAACAAACGAGGAATCAAAGGGCCCTGCTCGCTAGAGCGTACAACCTAAAAGGGAGGGTCAATTGATCCAAAAGGGGTCTATTGAAATAACTGTTTGGGGTAGAGAGTTACAGAGGATAAGAGAGTCTCTGGAGAAGTCCTGAAGTGAGCATGGTAGAAGGTGACTAGGAAGCTAGAGAGCAGACTGTCTTAGGAAGAACAAGAATGATTTGGTTGGTACTTTGAGACAAGGTTAGTGATATATCTGGAGGCAGAGTTGTGGGTGGCTTTGTAAGTTAATATTTTGAATTCTATTTGTTGGGTGAGTGGAAGCCAATAGAGGGATCGACAGAGAGGGGTAGCAAACACTGAACAGGAGGGATCGTTGGAGAGGGGTAGAAGACACTAAGAAGTTGGTAGGGTGGACAAGCCTGGCAGCGGCATTCATGAAAGACTGAAGGGGGAATAGCCCAAGTAAAGGTAAGCCAATGAGAAATGAGTTGCAATAGTGGAGACAAAAGATAATCAGGGAGTACGTTAGAAGCGTTTGTGGTGTCATTGATTAAGACGGGGCGCATTTTGGAGATGCTGTGAAGGTTTAGGCAGCAAGCTTCGGGTAGTGACTGGAGTGGGGGGGCCAAAAGCAGAGTTAAGAGTCCAGGATCCTGGCATGTGGGGACAAACTGATAGTTGTACCATTAACCTCAACAGAGAAGTTAGGGGTAGGGGCACATGGGGGAGGAAATATGATAAGCTCAGTTCTGAATAGATAATAAGATCCAGAAGTTGAAGACCAGAAGACCACAAGTTGGAAGGAAATACCTCATTCTAAGGAACCCAGCAACTACTGGATCTTCAGGGCCAGACAATTTGGTCTGCTCAGAGCCTTCACCAACTTGTCCCATAACAACAGACTGCTGAGTTTAAACAGTAGGCAACTATACCCAAAGTAAGGAAAGGCCACTAATACTTCCAATCCTGGCAACAGTGGCAGTTCGTCCATAGAGGGCACTGGAGCGCCGCCCCCTCTGTCTCTCACCGCCACAGAGTCCAATAACATAGATTCATGCATTGCACGAATCTATGTTATTATCGCCGCTGCCGCTGTTATTCAGATGGTCGGCGCTCTGAATAACGCCAGCTGGTTGGCTGTACAGAAATGTCTATCAGAGCCAACAGCTCCGATAGGCTTTCCCAGTACAGGCCTCGGGTCCCGGAAGCTTATTCTCGGAGCGCACAGACTGTACGCCCCTTGGATAAGATGACAGGCGTCTCAGCCAATCAGGTTGGCCGGTTCTGGCTACCGGTAACCTGATTGGCTGAGACGCCTGTCAGTCATCGAGGGCGGGAGAAGACATCGTGGGACGTGGATGCCTGACTCCAGTAAAGGTAAGTTCCGGGCGGGGGGGGGAACAATTTACAGGGCACAGTGGAGGCAATTGGCACAGCGGCGACCATTAAAGGGCACAGTAATGACAATTGATGGCACAGTGGCTGCGTTTAATGGCATGGCACAATGGTGACAATTGATGGCACAGTGGCTGAGTTTAATGGCATGGCACAGTGGTGACAATTGATGGCACAGTGACTGCGTTTAATGGCATGGCACAGTGGTGCGAATTGATGGCACAGTGGCTGCATTTGGGCACAGTGAGACTGCAATTTTTTTTTTTCCTTTGCGTCCCCCCAAAAATTTTGAGCACCAGCCGCCACTGCCTGGCAATCATAAGTGATGAGTCACTAAAGGTTGGCGGTGTAATGAGACGACTGGAGATACACAAAGTACACCAAGAGCAGGAACCGCAGCAGGATATTAGAATTATTGATTAACCTGTAAAATCCTTTTCTTGGAGTACATCCCAGAACACAGAGGAGATAACAATCATTGTTATTATTCCACTTTTAGGTGAATGGACATTGGTCACACAAAAAAAGGTAGTCCGCACCCAGACATAACCTCTCCCAGCTTAACTAAACATCACAGAACACAGAGCCGTTAATAGTCATTACTTCACAGAAATGAGCCAAAGTAATCAACACAGCAACAAGACCATAGGATGCATTAAGGTGAAAAAACAAATAGGAGGGTTTACAACCTCTTTAACAACCAGTGACTTTTAGCAGAATGTAAACAAGAGCGCAAAAAAAGCAGTGCAGTTCCCCCCAATCCATACCATGTCTTTCAAGGTTTAGTATGGATTGAGCATGCAGCCCCCCCCCCCCCCCCCACACACCTCTTGAACAAGAACAGGTCATAAATCAATAACAAGACTTGGCACCTAGCAATATGGAACAAGGTACTACATGCTGGGGGCAAAACAATGTAATGGTGTGTTTTTTTTTTTTTTTTTGTCATTTGATTAAACATGTATTTTTATTTTTTCAAATCCTATAACAATTTACTATTACACAAAGTAGTTTGTTTTTCCAGCAATGTATGTATTTACCTATGTTACATCATCATTAGAAGGAAGGTTAGTCTTATGAATCTCCTGGTGGTCATTCACAACTGTTGCTTTATGTATCCTAAAACAAACACATGCAGGCTGATACAATCTTAAGACTGTGTTGCATTAGGTGCCATGCACACTGGACGCTAAAATAATGTTATAAAAATGGCAGTAGCTTTGCAGTTTTTGCATTAGCTGGCGAGCCACGTTTTTTTAGTGTTTATCGTCGTTTTGGCGGTTTTTGAGGTAAAATAAAAACGGCACTTTGAACGAGATTTTCTGGTGTTCGGGAAAAAAAGACCATAAAACTCCACTGCTTATTAAAGGGGTTTTAAAGGAATTTTTTTTCTTTCCCTAAATAGCTTCCTTTACCTTAGTGTAGTCCTCCTTCACTTACCTCATCCTTCCATTTTGCTTTTAAATGTCCTCATTTCTTCTGAGAAACTCTCCACCGTAATGCAAGGCTTTCTTCCTGGTGTGGAGAAAGCCTCTTGAGGGGGCAGGCAGGAGTGTGAGGAAGCCCACTAACACACAGCTCCTTTCTCTATCTGCAAAGTAGAGAGTGTCCCGACCCTCCTGCACGCCACCTCCCCCCTCAAGAGGCTTTCTCCACACCAGGGAGAAAGCCTTGCATTACTGTGTGTAGTTACAGACAGAAGAACAGGAAGTGAGCATTTCTCAGAAGATATAAGGACATTTAAAAGCAAAATTGAAGAATGAGGTAAGTGAAAGAGAACTGCACTAAGGTAAAGAAAGCTATTGAGGAAAAAGATTATTTCTTTACAACCCCTTTAAAGCTGAAAAACGTCCATATAGGCCAAAATAGAGTGCAGTTTATGGACTTTAAAAAACAACAACACCCAAACTCCAATAAACTGCAGTTTATCAGCTCCAGTGTGCACGAAGCCTTATTCTTTAGAAACCCTCAGAAAAGCTCTTGCAAAGCTGGAGTACATTACTTTCTACACCACATGCACAGCCTGAGAAGCTTACTTGTACAGTGCACTGCATGCAGACTTACCGGGTTGCTCGTTCCGACAGTTTGACCTCCAACTGATGGTCATCCACTGTGCAATGCTGTTAGGGGAAAAAAAAAAACGAACATTCTTAAAGATTCACCGAAGAGATTTCCATTGTGTTCTAGCAATTCTAATATTACTGATTATTTATTTACATACACTGCACCAAACTGCCCCATGAATCTTGCAATTAAAATATAGTGTTTTTCAAAGTCATTGAAAACATACAGTATTGAAAAAGCTTTAAGCAGATGTGAAGAAAAGCTGTAAAGTATGAATTATTTGAAAAATATATAATTTCATATTCAAATCAATATTTTGTGTGACTACCCTTTGGCCTCATTTACACTGACGGACCGGACCGTTCAGGTCCACCTTTCAGTTTAGACGGCCGACCTGAACGGGCTGTCAATGCATCCCTATGGAGCATCGGATGTCAGCGGAGACATGTCCGCTGTCATCAGACCCTTTTCGATCCGCTAAAAACAGACGCATGGGGGGGCACGTCCCCATCCGTTCATGCGGATTGGATTGGGTAAGATCTGATGAAAATGGACTTGCTGTCCGTTTTCATGAGATCGCTCCATAGGAGACAGCGGTGCCGACAAGCCCCTCCCCGCTCAGTGAGCAGAGAGAAGCTTGTCATCCTTTGGCTCAGCGGAGATCTGCGGACTGATCTCCTGCTGAGCTGGCGGGAGCAGGCGGACTCCGTCGCGGCGGACTGCGACAGAGTCCGCCTCGTGTGAATGAGGCCTTAGACTTCAAACCAGCATCAATTCTTACACTTGCACACTTGAAAAAAGTCAGGGATTTTTGTAGGACTAGAGTCAAGTGTATGATTAAACCATTATACCAAGTAGGTAAGGGTGCTAATGAACATCAATTTCATATGAACGTTGAAACACAATCATTAACTGAAACAGAAACCGCTGGGTAGGCAACATAAATCTGGGTGAGGAACAGACAAACTCTGCTACTAAGCAGAGGTTGTGGAGACAGTTTCATGTCACAGGTCATACACCACAGTCCAGCGGTGCCATCAGCACAGAACTGGTGGAAACCAGTGGGGCTTGGGTACTATCCAGAGAAGTCTGTCCAAAAGTAGTCTTCTTTAAAGAAACTGAGGCCCAAAAGGCACATTTTGACATGAAAACAAAGCTAAGTGACATAACTATGCATAAAAACATAAGAACTTGTGTGCAGAAAAATGGCAGCAGGTGCTCTGGACTGAGGAGACACAACTTGAAATATTTAGCTTTAACAGGAGGCAGTGTATTTGCCAAAAGGGCTGGAGTATGGTACAATAATGCGTGTCTGCAGGCAGTCCGAATCAATGGGTTCCTCAATGCTAAGAGATATAGGAAGATACTTATCCATCATGCCATGATGTCCCATGAAGTCCCAAATTTTAAGTTTTTATCAAAACAGGAACAGAGTGGAAATCTTCCGATGTGGACACTAGTTTTGGTGACCCTATTGACAAAAGGGGATTTCCCTCGCTTTTCAGGGATTTCCTCTCACTCCCTGATGCTATGGGACAGGAAGTGAAGTGAAACCTCAATGGGGCACATATGGTGAACAACAGACAGAAGTTACCTTACCCTACACAAAATAAAAACCTTTTGGTTGTAGTTCTTCATTAAAACAGGCACCACAAAACATCTGTTAATAGCCAACTCTATGTGTCTCACCTATTCTGGCACCAGAATCCCTAACACTGGCCCCTTAATTCAGGCTAAGCCTCTCAAACTCACCACCACCATCGTGTCCAAAATAGATCACATCACTGAGATGTTCTTATTGTACATATGAACAATCAGTGGCAAGGTATTGACTCTAGAGGAGTCATATAGATATGCCTATAAATCTAGAGGTATGACTTGGCCTTAAAATTTAAAGAAGTTCAGATATTATTTGCAAAGTGAATCCAGGATCAGAGGAAAGCACCAAAAAAGCTATTGGTTACAAATGTAGTAGTAGAAACGCTGCATTGTTACAGATTGAAAACGATATAGCGACAAAGAAATTTCAAGTTAGAAACCAGCCTTAAATGGTCTGTGATGTTACAGTACAGAGGTCTAGTTAAAAGAACATAAAAAGACATACCTGTAACTGTCGCAGAGCTTTTTGAGCTTGTTCAGGCTTCTTATATTCCACAAAACCAAAGCCCATAGATAGGAGTACACCTGTAAGAAAGAAAACACCTTAAAAGTTGTATAAAAAAAAAAACACTTGTGCAAAAAGGGTCATAATAACACAAGTCAAAATGAAGAAATATTTTTAATATTACATGAGCTGAACAGTTTCTAATATACTCAACTAAACTGTAGTGGAGGTAAAGCCCTTAGAGAACAGAAGGCTAACAGATTAAGCATGTTCAAAATAGGGCAGATCATATAGATCCAATCACTCGCTGTAGTTACCTTCTGCCCCCCACACAATGCATATATGCAGCAGCAGAGAGGGTATGTTTTAATGCCCACCTGCTGCAAAGGGCGGCACAGCTCTCTGTACTGACAGAGTGCTCAATGCTTGCATCCAACACAGTGACCAAGCTATTAAAGACAGCCCTGGCTCTACTAATGATTGAGAGCCTACGGGCAATTTGGTTTTGTTGCAGACTAGCTGGTAAGTGAGCTGGGAAATTCTGTTAGTGTATGATGTACGTTGCCTTTCCATGTGCTTTTTGTTGCAAAGTGTAGTTAGAGGTTGGGGTGGTTGCCATTTGTTTGTGAATAGATGCAAGTATTTACGGGATAACCTCAGCTGCCACTGCGCCCTTGCTGAGTGTCCTGTGTGTCCCTATATCTTTAAGGAGGGGTGAGCTCCTTCCAGGCACACCTGTCCTTAATCTATCTAACTGCTATATATGTGCTTCAGTTTTGGAGTCTCTCAAAATTATAGCGTTAGGACCACAGTAAACTGGGTTGCCTTGACGTGGCCACTGCGGCTTACGCATATGTTTGCATATATGTGCATCTAAATCCATTTGTTTTTTAATGTGAACTGTTAGACAGGGCCAATTTGGTTTTGCTGCAGGCTAACTGGTAAGTGAGCTGGAAAATTATGTTTGTTTTTCATGTGCATCGCCCCCTTTCATGTGCTCCTTGCTGCAGGGGCTAGTTATGGTTTGGGGTGGTTTACATTTGTTTGTGGTCTATAATTAGATCATACATCTGTTGTCTGCCCTCCAAAGCAGCTGATCAAACTGAGCATCCTCAAACGGAAGGTGGAAAAAGCGCAAGGCCTCCAACATCCACCAGCTCTGTGATGTCATCATGGAGTGGAAGAGGACTCCAGTGGCAACTTGTGAAGCTCTCTGGTGAACTACATGGCCAAGGTTAAGGCAGTGCTAGGTTTTTTATGAATCAGAGTATTTAGAAAATACATCATGCACTATTTTACTGCAATTTTTGCTGCAGTATTTTAGTTTTAATGAATTGAGCCCCCAGTGAAATTCCATAGACAAATTTATTCAGATTTCCAAAGGTCCAGGTAACACTCCACCTATTTACCCTGATTACAAAAGGTTCAGACTTATTTACCGACATGATCAAAATTCTTGCCAACATTCTACCCAGATTACTAAATGTCTGGGTAACACTCCACAGATCCATTCAATCAGATTACCCAAAACCTGGCTAACATTCTATGATTTCACACACACAGGTACCCAAAAGGCAGTAACATTTCAAATATTGAAGATTACAGAGACACCCACTCAGACTACCAAAAGTTCATTTAATATCCCATAGACTCATTCAATAAAATTACCAAAATGGTTTGGGTAATCCTACAGATTCATTACCAAAAGACCAGATAACATTTCTTAGACCGATTTAACTAGATTACCAGAAATCCACATATTACCAAAGGCCCAAGCAACATTTCATTGACTAATTCACCTAGACTGACAAAAAGCCTGGCTGCCCACCAAAGTCATCTCACCTTGTTTGTCTTTCTTTTTTGAAATGCTACACGATTTCACAGCCCCAATTTTCGAAAAGACCTAAGAAGAAGAATACAAGGTTACATTGACCTGTTTATAACAAAAATATATAAAGCCATTTTAAAAAAAGTTAGTCTAAAATGTTCTATGTATTCTCTGAAAACTTTACCAAGCAAAAACAGTAAAGGGAACATTTCTTACCTCTCGAAGATTTTCCTCGCTGGTGCTAAAATTTAGGTTTTTAATAAATAATGTACAGCCAGGAAGCGTTTCTTCCTCCTCAGATTCACTCTGTCTGTCAGTCTGAGCTTCTTCATGTTCTGAGGAAATGTTATCTACAAAAAAATAAAAATTTAACCACTTGACCACTGGGCACTTAAACCCCCTTCCTAACCAGACCAATTTTCAGCTTTCGGTGCTCTCACAGTTTGAATGACAATTACTCAGTCATACAACATTGTACCCATTTGAAATTTTTGTCCTTTTTTTCACACAAATAGAGCTTTCTTTTGGTGGTATTTGATCACCTCTGGGTTTTTTATTTTTTGCGCTATAAAACAAAAAGACTGAAAATTCTGTAAAAAAAAAAAAAAACTTGTTTCTGTCATATTAGCAGGTTATTTCTCACACACAGCATATGCATACCACAAATTACACCCCAAAACACATTCTGCTATTCCTCCCGAGTATTGCGATACCCCATGTGTGGGACTTTTATACAGCGTGGCCACATACAGAGACCCAACATGCAGGGAGCGCCATCAGGCGTTCTGGAACACCCAGACCATTCTGACATTTCTCTCCTACATGGAAAAATCATCATTTATTTGCTAGAAAATTACATAGAACCCCAAAACATTATATATGCTTTTTTAGCAAAGACCCTAGTGAATACAATGGCGGCCGTTACAACTTTTTATCTCGCACGGTATTTTCGCAGAAATGTATTGAACGAGTGTTTTTTAAAAAACTGTTTTGTGCTTAAAACAAAACAAAACAGTAAAGTTAGCCCAATTTTTTTTCATAATGTGAAAGATGAAGTTACGCCGAGTAAATAGATACCCAACATGTCATACTTCAAAATTGCGCACACTCGTGGAATTGCGCCAAACTTCGCTACTTAAAAATCCCCATAGGCGGTATTGCAGAGTATCGCGCAGGGTATTGCAGAGTATTGGGGTATTGCAAAGTATCATGCAGGGTATTGGGGTATTGCCGAGTACTGGGGTATTGCCGAGTACTGGGGTATTGCCGAGTACTGGGGTATTGTTGGGTATTGTTGGGTACTGGGGTATTGTTGGGTACTGGGGGATTGTTGGGTACTGGGGGATTGTTGGGTACTGGGGGATTGTTGGGTACTGGGGGATTGTTGGGTACTGGGGGGATTGCTGGGTACTGGGGGGATTGCTGGGTACTGGGGGGATTGCAGAGCTGGGATGGATTGAGGGATGGCTGGATTTGTGACTGCATTTGTCACAGATCCAGCCACAGCTCAGCTGCTGACACCCCGCTCCCCCCCCCTCTCTTCGCACACTGTACAGAGAGGAGAGGGAGGAACCGGCGTCATCAAATGACGCCGGTTTGTTTACAAGTGATCGCGCCGTCATTCGGCGGCACGATCACGTGGTAAACGGCCGCGATCAGCGGCAATTTACCGTGATCCGTGATGCGCCAGGTCTTCTAGACCCGGCGAGCACGGACACTTTCGCGAGCGCGTCCCAAGGGACGCGCAATCGCGAAAGTGAAGGACGACGTCCCAGGGACGTCGTGTCAAGATAACCCCGCCGCGCCGTAGCAGTAAAATGCTTATGGCGCGGTGGGAAAGAGGTTAAAGGGTCTGTATGAACATGTGTTAATGTCAAGTATGATTTTTATAGTCACTGTAAAAATCCTTTACTTAGAAACCATTGAGGGACACACCAAGTCTAACCTAGTTATACTGTTACCTACAGGAGAACTGGCAAACAAAAAGCTGTAACCCAAATCAGGATAACCCCTCCCACTACCAGCATGCATCAGTTTATTATCAAAGCAGTACCAAGAGCCTGATTATAAAAACACAGAGGATTGAGTCCTGTGTTCCTCAATTGACTCCAAGAAAAGGATTTTACGATGAATACAAAAATCCTTTTTTTTTTTCTTATCCATTGAGAGACACAGGACATCCTTAAGAAGTCTTACTTATAGGTATGCAACACAGAAAAGAACCAATAACAGCCCCAAGAAAACAAAGAGCTGCATGAAGGACCTTATGCCAAAAGCTAGTTTTATATTAGGAAGCAATAGCCACTTGTCAGAACAAAGAAAAAGTATGAACAGAAGACCAGGTGGAAGTCTTGCAAATTTGGGAAAGAAAGGCAAAAGACCCAAGAAGCACTCAAAGGGTCCAGTAAAAGAGTGGGATCACATCGAGACCATAAGCCTGGGGGGGAGAGGGAAAGAGAATTTTACAGCTGGAAAAACAGTCAAACAATGAAGGGAAATTTTCTTCTGCTGAACTGAAGCCAGACAGAGGGATGGGATCTGGTTGAAGTGAAAAGTGGAAACATAGGCAGGAAATCTTGGGACCTAACTGCACCATGCCCCAATCTGAGAAACAAGCTGTCCAAGGTCAACATAAAAATATGCAGAGGAAGGCTTGTCAGAGGATTTGGCAGACATTAGTTGCAAAGACTTTCATGTGGATGTGGAGAGGGGGGGTCTCAACGTGGAGGTCAAGGGAGTGGAGAAACAAATGGGATCTTTTTCCGATAAAAATGTGTTTCTTACGCAGAGAAAGATGGGTGCTTTTGCTACAAGGAGAATCCTTGAGGATGTTGTCAAAAGATGGTCAAAAGAGACACTGTCCCTTCAAAGCCATGCGGATCAAATATATTTTTACACAAATGTTCCACAGTCCAGCAGTTTAGCCTTAGTGCCCTACATAACAACTGTTTAATAGTATCAACAGTAACATCCATCGGTTAGATCTCTTTAGCCCTGGTTCACACTGGTGTGTTTTGACATGCGATTTGGCATGTAAAATCGCATGTCAAAACGGCGGATTTTGCCGCAAATTGCCGGCAATGGCACCGATTTCAAAAAGTAGTCTCTGTACTACTTTTTGCTATTTCAGCCCGCGATTTACATTGACATCTGTGCAGAAACCTGCACAGATGTCTCTTAAATCGTGGCCGAAATCGGGACTGCGAGCGGGAGTGAAATCGTGTGAGTTCAGCTGAACTCGCACGGCTTCCCTCCCGTAGCCCAGTGTGAACCTGGGCTTAAGGAATTTTAACCAGTCAGACAGGGTTTGACAAAGTAAAGTTACAGGCAGAATCTGATTTTTCACTTATTGGGATGCTGCCAATCTCCATAGAGAAGTAGTTGAATAAGCTGCTGCATAAGGAAAGTCTTTGTGGCCTTAGGAGTTTTAAACAATCCAAGACTGGACACAGCGCTGATGGAAGCAACAGGTTAAGCCTTTACAGGGAGTGCAGAATTATTAGGCAAGTTGTATTTTTGAGGATTAATTTTATTATTGAACAACAACCATGTTCTCAATGAACCCAAAAAACTCATTAATATCAAAGCTGAATATTTTTGGAAGTAGTTTTTAGTTTGTTTTTAGTTTTAGCTATTTTAGGGGGATATCTGTGTGTGCAGGTGACTATTACTGTGCATAATTATTAGGCAACTTAACAAAAAACAAATATATACCCATTTCAATTATTTATTTTTACCAGTGAAACCAATATAACATCTCAACATTCACAAATATACATTTCTGACATTCAAAAACAAAACAAAAACAAATCAGTGACCAATATAGCCACCTTTCTTTGCAAGGACACTCATGCAGCCTGCCATCCATGGATTCTGTCAGTGTTTAGATCTGTTCACCATCAACATTGCGTGCAGCAGCAACCACAGCCTCCCAGACACTGTTCAGAGAGGTGTACTGTTTTCCCTCCTTGTAAATCTCACATTTGATGATGGACCACAGGTTCTCAATGGGGTTCAGATCAGGTGAACAAGGAGGCATGTCATTCGTTTTTCTTCTTTTATACCCTTTCTTGCCAGCCACGCTGTGGAGTACTTGGACGCGTGTGATGGAGCATTGTCCTGCATGAAAATCATGTTTTTCTTGAAGGATGCAGACTTCTTCCTGTACCACTGCTTGAAGAAGGGGTCTTCCAGAAACTGGCAGTAGGACTAGGAGTTGAACTTGACTCTATCCCCAACCCGAAAAGGCCCCACAAGCTCATCTTTGATGATACCAGCCCAAACCAGTACTCCACCTCCACCTTGCTGGCGTCTGAGTCGGACTGGAGCTCTCTGCCCTTTACCAATCCAGCCACGGGCCCATCCATCTGGCCCATCAAGACTCATTCTCATTTCATCAGTCCATAAAACCTTAGAAAAATCAGTCTTGAGATATTTCTTGGCCCAGTCTTGACGTTTTAGCTTGTGTGTCTTGTTCAGTGGTGGTCGTCTTTCAGCCTTTCTTACCTTGGCCATGTCTCTGAGTATTGCACACCTTGTGCTTTTGGGCACTCCAGTGATGTTGCAGCTCAGAAATATGGCCAAACTGGTGGCAAGTGGCATCTTGGCAGCTGCACGCTTGACTTTTCTCAGTTCATGGGCAGTTATTTTGCGCCTTGGTTTTTCCACACGCTTCTTGCTACCCTGTTGACTATTTTGAATGAAACGCTTGATTGTTCGATGATCACGCTTCAGAAGCTTTGCAATTTTAAGAGTGCTGCATCCCTCTGCAAGATATCTCACTATTTTTGACTTTTCTGAGCCTGTCAAGTCCTTCTTTTGACCCATTTTGCCAAAGGAAAGGAAGTTGCCCAATAATTATGCACACCTGATATAGGGTGTTGATGTCATTAGACCACACCCCTTCTCATTACAGAGATGCACATCACCTAATATGCTTAATTGGTAGTAGGCTTTCGAGCCTATACAGCTTGGAGTAAGACAACATGCATAGAGAGGATGATGTGGTCAAAATACTAATTTGCCTAATAATTCTGCACTCCCTGTATATTCAAAGTAGTGCACACTGCATCAATAAGCTTCTTTAGTCTGGAAGTATTAGAAGTGGCTGTGACTCTTCAGGGGTAAGCTCTGTGGACATTGGCTTGGATGCCATCAAGGCCATGTGTAAATCAGATGTAGGATTAGCAAGAGGGAATATGGGAGAACGCTTGTGGCCTCTATGGTCAGAGTCAGTCAATAAAATCATTAAGTCTTGTGTGACCATGGTAAACATATCAACAGAGAGGGGAGTAGGTCCAGCCATACCCAGTGGACCCAAAGAGGACTCCAAGCATGAAAGGGATTTTTAAGAACAGAGGAAAACATAATTCCAAGTTGCAGACACTGGCAGAGTCACAAAGCTCACTCCAAGCAGACCCCAGAACCACTAGTAGAATTAAAGCTAGAATTGGATACAGCAGTACTGTTTCATCTGTGTCTTCAATCAGACATGTTGCAACTGCCTCACAGTAGGACAACATATAGGCTCAGAGTTAGAGGAAAAGCCTCAGGTACTCACAAAACCTGGACAGCTGGTAGCATGTTGGGGTGTGACACTCCATCTGGAAGCTTACATCAGTGCTCAGTCCTGTTCACCCCCTGCATCCAGCAGGTTATCTCAGTGCTCAGTCCTGTTCACCCCCTGCATCCAGCAGGTTATCTCAGTGCTCAGTCCTGTTCACCGCCTGCATCCAGCAGGTTCTCTCAGTGCTCAGTCCTGTTCACCGCCTGCATCCAGCAGGTTATCTCAGTGCTCAGTCCTGTTCACCGCCTGCATCCAGCAGGATATCTCAGTGCTCAGTCCTGTTCACCGCCTGCATCCAGCAGGTTATCTCAGTGCTCAGTCCTGTTCACCGCCTGCATCCAGCAGGTTATCTCAGTGCTCAGTCCTGTTCACCCCCTGCATCCAGCAGGATATCTCAGTGCTCAGTCCTGTTCACCGCCTGCATCCAGCAGGATATCTCAGTGCTCAGTCCTGTTCACCGCCTGCATCCAGCAGGATATCTCAGTGCTCAGTCCTGTTCACCCCCTGCATCCAACAGGTTAACTCAGTGCTCAGTCCTGTTCACCGCCTGCATCCAGCAGGTTATCTCAGTGCTCAGTCCTGTTCACCGCCTGCATCCAGCAGGTTATCTCAGTGCTCAGTCCTGTTCACCGCCTGCATCCAGCAGGTTATCTCAGTGCTCAGTCCTGTTCACCGCCTGCATCCAGCAGGTTATCTCAGTGCTCAGTCCTGTTCACCGCCTGCATCCAGCAGGTTATCTCAGTGCTCAGTCCTGTCCACCGCCTGCATCCAGTAGGTTATCTCAGTGCTCAGTCCTGTTCACCGCCTGCATCCAGCAGGTTATCTCAGTGCTCAGTCCTGTTCACCGCCTGCATCCAGCAGGTTATGTCAGTGCTCAGTCCTGTTCACCGCCTGCATCCAGCAGGTTCTCTCAGTGCTCAGTCCTGTTCACCCCCTGCATCCAACAGGTTCTCTCAGTGCTCAGTCCTGTTCACCCCCTGCATCCAGCAGGTTATCTCAGTGCTCAGTCCTGTTCACCGCCTGCATCCAGCAGGTTATCTCAGTGCTCAGTCCTGTTCACCGCCTGCATCCAGCAGGTTCTCTCAGTGCTCAGTCCTGTTCACCCCCTGCATCCAGCAGGTTATCTCAGTGCTCAGTCCTGTTCACCGCCTGCATCCAGCAGGTTATCTCAGTGCTCAGTCCTGTTCACCGCCTGCATCCAGCAGGTTATCTCAGTGCTCAGTCCTGTTCACCGCCTGCATCCAGCAGGTTCTCTCAGTGCTCAGTCCTGTTCACCGCCTGCATCCAGCAGGTTATCTCAGTGCTCAGTCCTGTTCACCGCCTGCATCCAGCAGGTTATCTCAGTGCTCAGTCCTGTTCACCGCCTGCATCCAGCAGGTTATCTCAGTGCTCAGTCCTGTTCACCGCCTGCATCCAGCAGGTTATCTCAGTGCTCAGTCCTGTTCACCCCCTGCATCCAGCAGGATATCTCAGTGCTCAGTCCTGTTCACCGCCTGCATCCAGCAGGATATCTCAGTGCTCAGTCCTGTTCACCGCCTGCATCCAGCAGGATATCTCAGTGCTCAGTCCTGTTCACCCCCTGCATCCAACAGGTTAACTCAGTGCTCAGTCCTGTTCACCGCCTGCATCCAGCAGGTTCTCTCAGTGCTCAGTCCTGTTCACCGCCTGCATCCAGCAGGTTCTCTCAGTGCTCAGTCCTGTTCACCCCCTGCATCCAGCAGGTTATCTCAGTGCTCAGTCCTGTTCACCCCCTGCATCCAGCAGGTTCTCTCAGTGCTCAGTCCTGTTCACCGCCTGCATCCAGCAGGTTCTCTCAGTGCTCAGTCCTGTTCACCGCCTGCATCCAGCAGGTTATCTCAGTGCTCAGTCCTGTTCACCGCCTGCATCCAGCAGGTTATCTCAGTGCTCAGTCCTGTTCACCGCCTGCATCCAGCAGGTTATCTCAGTGCTCAGTCCTGTTCACCGCCTGCATCCAGCAGGTTATCTCAGTGCTCAGTCCTGTTCACCGCCTGCATCCAGCAGGTTCTCTCAGTGCTCAGTCCTGTTCACCGCCTGCATCCAGCAGGTTATCTCAGTGCTCAGTCCTGTTCACCGCCTGCATCCAGCAGGTTATCTCAGTGCTCAGTCCTGTTCACCGCCTGCATCCAGCAGGTTATCTCAGTGCTCAGTCCTGTTCACCGCCTGCATCCAGCAGGTTATCTCAGTGCTCAGTCCTGTTCACCGCCTGCATCCAGCAGGTTCTCTCAGTGCTCAGTCCTGTTCACCTCCTGCATCCAACAGGTTCTCTCAGTGCTCAGTCCTGTTCACCCCCTGCATCCAGCAGGTTATGCTGTAAACATATGAGATCATCTCTCATTGCCGTTTTACACAGAGACAGCGTCCTGTCTCTGGAGAGGAGACCGATCTGTGTCCCTTGTACATAGGGACACAGATCAGTCACCTTCCCCAGTCACCCCCCCTCCACACACAGAACACTATACAGGGAACATATTTAACCCCTTCAATGCCAGTCACATTTATACAGTAATTAGTGCATATTTATAGCACTGATCGCAGTATAAATTTGAATGGCGCCAAAAATGTGTCCGATGTGTCCGCCATAATGTCGCCGTCCCAATAAAAATCGCAGATCGCCGCCATTACTAGTAAAAAAAAAAAAAAAAAAAAAAAAAAAAAACATTCTGTCCCCTATTTTGTAGGCGCTATAACTTTTGCGCAAACCAGTTGCTTATTGCGATTTTTTTTTAATTTTTTACCAAAAATATGTAGAATACGTATCGGTCTAAACTGAGAAAAAAAATCAAATACCACCAAAAGAAAGCTCTACTTGTGGGAAAAAAAAGGACGTCAATTTTGTTTTGGAACCACGTCGCACGACCGCGCAATTGTCAGTTAAAGCGATGCAGTGCCGGAAGCTGAAATTTCACCTGGGCAGGAGGGGGGTATATGTGCCCAGTAAGCAAGTGGTTAAAGGTTTACTGTGAGTCTCAATAAATGAGAAAGCAAGACATTTTACCATATTAAAGCAACTCTATCACCACCCTAATTAAATAGAAAGGGCAGCTTTCCCTGTTCTAAAGACTGCATTTTCTCTCCCTTGTAGGTACTGAAGAAACGTCTGCATTCAACACCTTTGGGATATATGGTCCCCCCTCAGCACTCTCTGGTTTCATCCGCCTGCACCTATGTCACTACAGGACACAGTAATGACGTAGGGGGTTAGCAGATAGGTCGTGCAGCTGGTGAGTCTCAAAGGGTTTGTTTTCCAGCAGGCGGCTTTTTATTTATTTTTTCAATTTCATAAACGTGGTGATAGAAGAACTTTAAAGGGAATCATGGGGATCCAGAGAAGATGGAGAGTAAAAATGTAGCTTTACATCTTCCATTTCAATGCTGTAAGGAAAACAAAACCAACACATTCATTCTCTGTCTTCTCACCTTTCTCTTCTTTTTCTGGTTTGTCCTCATTTACCAGTTCAGCTTTCTTCCCTGCAGGTGGGGTGTTAAACACATTCATGGGAGCCCATTCCAGGTACAGAGGCACATGCTGAAACTGGAATTGAAAAAGCAGTGCAGAGGTCAGCATGCAATGTACACAATTTATAAATTTCACGAAAAAAGGCAAAAAAATATTCCAATAAAAAGTATCATGAAACAAAGTAAATTATATAGTCAAGCATTAAAAGGAAAGTAGCAAAATATGTTGAAGATTTTGCTCTTATTTTATCAACATACACAATCTGGTTCCTGTGATTTTTCATGGCATTCAGTTGTACACATTTTACAAGTTAAACTGCTGTAAATAAATGAACTAGATTTCACAGAGTGCTGTGTCATATTGCTCACTCAAGTCTTTAAGCGAAAATTAATGGACCAATTTTCCTGAAAATTCTAAAGTTTCAAATAAAAAGGAAGCCAACCAGACCTGTCAGATATTATATGTCATCTGCACACAGGTCTACTAGTTCTTCCAATTCCAGGGTCTATGGTGCCGGTAAGGTTTTAAAAGTCAGTTTCACTAATGCCTCTTGCACACTGCTGCCTGCCTGAAAATGCTCACATTGTACTCACAGGCATGTAAACATGTGCTGCTGGTGTAGCAGTGATCAGGGACAATATGACTGGCGTGGGGTTGATCAGGGACAATATGACTGGCATGGGGTTGATCAGGGAAAATATGACTGGTGTGGCGATGATCAGGGACAATATGACTGTGTATACAGGGCTTGAATGCAATGCATACTCATTGGCTCACTGACCTTGACAGACATCAGTAGGATCCAATGGCACTTTGCTGCTGTCTCAGCCAACGATGAGGGAGAGTCCCAGACAGCCTAGTCTCTTGTGCAACATCTTTCACTGGTTGGGCCTCTGTAATCTGAATTGTGATGGCTGCTATGGGTTACCACACTATATACACTGTCATATTTATTTTGCCTCTTCAGAGTATGTAAAATGGTTGTACAAGAATGCACATATGACTGGGATGCAAATTGAATAATATGAGTGAATCTAAGCATAAAAGTTACCGAATTGCACAGGTTTACCTTTGTATATGCCAGTTTACGGAATGCTTGCTTGGCTTCAGTTGGCTCAGTGAACTCCACAATGGCAGTAATGCCACCTTCTGGCAGCAGCACCCTGCCCAGGTCTCCAAACCGCTCAAAAACTTCCTGTAGTTCTGAAATCTGAGTACCAGCTGGAAGATTTTTCACTAAGATTACAGTTTTACTGCGTGGTGCAGAGGCCTAATAAAAACATAAAAAAACAGACCTCAGATACTACTAGAACTAGTACTAAAACGTTTCACAAGACTATTGCATGACAGATTATTTCAATCCTTACCTCTGTGACTAAGGATGACACTCATCACCCCATATTCCAACATATTTTATAAATTGCTGGCAAGCATTCAAAACATACTAAGCATATAGGTCACTATTATAAACACGACCACTTTGCTGGAGAGCTGCAGAAAGCACCCTTCATCTCTCAAACAGCTATGTTTCATTGAAGAAGCCATACAGGGTAGCCATCATTCTCCTTGAGCAGGAACAAACGTGACTTTGAGATACATGTCCTCTAGTTTACAGTTTAAAGAGGAGTTCCCCCCAAAATTGGAACTTCCGCTCTTTTGTTTTTTTCTCCCTCCTCCTGTGCCACATTTGCCACCTTTCGTGGGGGGGGGGGCAGATACATGGCTTTGACAGGTATCCTGTTTCCACTTCAAGGAGCCACAGCCACTGCTGTTGACGTCACCGCTCGGCTCCCTCCTCCTTCCCCTGCCGCCGGGCAAGTAGGAGAGAGGAGCGGAGCGCATGCGCAGTAGGGTCCCCGCCTTGAAGCCATAAGGCTACACTTTCCCGGGTTCCCTTACCAGCAAAAGCTGCGGTGCCAACATTGTGGGACGCCAGGACAGGTAAGTATCCTATTATTAAAAGCCATATACTGCAGCTGCTGGCTTTTAATTTTTGCAGTGGTAAGTGGACCTCTGCTCTAAAGTGGATCTTCACTTTCAAATTTAAGTCCCCTCCCCTCCACCCAGAGCACTTTTTTTTGTTTACTTTCTTTTAGTGTAAAAATGTCAGGCCTGCCCCGTCCCCCCCATGCACAATCACTCATCTAGGCGAATGATGTTCATTATGCCCGCTGTACCTTCTGGGATATGCACGTCACATATCCTAGGAGGCATTGTCCTTTATTGAGAAAGGAAAAGGGGGCTGGCCCTAGTGTCGCTTCAGCGGCAGCGGCTGAACTAATGACATCACATAGGAAGATAGCAGCGCAGGACCAAGTGGGGGCAACATTTTGAAAGGATTCTGCAGGACACCATTGGATCCATTGGGCAGGAGAGTTTCTGAAATGGTTTTAACCTGCAACAAAGTTTTGATTTGGTGGGGAGGGTGGGTATCCATGTTAACATTACCAAAGCGTGCAGTTGAACGTTAGTGGTGAAATAAGGATAGATGGATTCAAATTTATTGTCAATCAAATACTACTATAAAAACAGAGAAACAAAGATGAAGTAATAATTAGCATTACAGTGGCTTTACATTAGCAGGCAAACCACATAAAAAGATTTGATAAATATCAGAAAATAACCTGGCTAAAAGAATCCAGACTGACTCCATTTTCCATTAGGAACTGGCGAACATCTTGCACTAATTGTGTCTCTCCCAGAGCAACTCTTACAGCTACGCTACCCTTTCCCTCCTGTAAAAAAAAGGGAAAATAGATTAACATGTAGCTGAAAATATACAAAGCACATATCTCATCATATTCATTATGGTCTGGGCAGCACTTACATGGTCCAACACTTGGCTTTTGCTAGTATTGTACTTCTGAGCAATTGCATCGGCCACTGAGCTGGTGCCCATGAACAGTGTATTCCAGTTGTGGGAGCTAAAACGAAATGCACAGATAAATGATCACAGTTTGCAGTTAAACAGTTGTGTAAATGTGGTTCTAAAGTTACATAGTTAGCCAGGTTGAAAAAAGACATCCAGTTCAACCATAAAAAAAATAAAAACAAACAAAATAAAACACAGTACAATCCCATACACCCAACTCCATACCCGCAGTTGATCCAGAAGAAGGCAAAAAACCCCAGCAGAGCGATGATTCAATTTGCTACAGGAGGGGAAAAAATTCCTTCCTGATCCCCCGAGAGGCAATCGGATTTACCCCGGATCAACTATACCTACAAATCTTAGTACTAAGTTATATTATGTGCATTTGGGAAAGAATCCAGGCCCTTCTTAAAGCAATCTACTGAGCTGGCCAGAACCACCTCTGGAGGGAGTCTGTTCCACATTTTCACAGCTCTTACTGTGAAGAAACCTTTCCGTATTTGGAGGTGAAATCTCTTTTCCTCCAGACGTAAAGAGTGCCCCCTTGTCCTCAGCGTTGACCTTAAAGTGAATAATTCAACACCAAGTTCACTATATGGACCTCTTATATATTTGTACATGTTGATCATATCCCCCCTTATTCTCCTCTTCTCAAGAGTAAATAAATTCAGTTCTTCTAATCTTTCCTCATAGCTGAGCTCCTCCATGCCTCTTATCAGTTTAGTTGCCCTTCTCTGCACTTTCTCCAATTCTCCGATATCCTTTTTGAGAACTGGTGCCCAAAACTGGACTGCATATTCCAGATGAGGTCTTACTAATGATTTATACAGGGGCAAAATTATATCTCTATCTCTGGAGTCCATACCGCTCTTAATGCAAGAAAGGACTTTGCTCGCTTTGGAAACCGCAGCTTGGCATTGCATGTTATTATTGAGCTTATGATCAACTAAAACCCCCAGATCCTTCTCCACTACTCTACACAGGTCTCACTATAGGGGCACCCACAAGAAGGAGAGAAGAGCAGCAGCAGGGGGCTGCCAAAGTAGTAAGGAGCTGGCCTGTATAATATCGTTGCACAGAGCAGGTAATTAAAACAACTTTTTATTTTACTGTAAAAAAAACAAACTGGTAAAATAAACGGGAAGGGCCAAAACTGAAACAGGAAACAATGATGCAACATGCTTGGGTATGCAGTGTATCTGCTTATTGTAAACAAAATTAATGACATTCTGACTACAGAGGTCTGACAGGATGGTATTTTGATGGCGACGCCAAATTATACACCTTGTGGCGACACAATTGTTCATGAAAAGCATGGTTTCTACTGTCTCTACTTTCTGTTTATTGAGAATATAGTATTATGAATAAATGAGACCAATGATGCATGGTACAAGCAAAAAAAGGATTTTTAATAAACAGCTTACCTGTAAAATCCTTTTCTTGAAGTTCATCACGGGACACAGAGCGCATAGCCATTACACTTGGGTTATATGGGTACCTTCAGGTGTGGACACTGGTGTAATCAATTTCACAGGAAGTTTCCTCCCTATATAACCCCCTCCCACTGGGAGTGCTTCAGTTTTGTAGCAAGCAATTCCTCCGAGGTTACACAATGTTCCCCAAAAGAGGGGTGGGAGCTCTGTGTCCCGTGATGTACTTCAAGAAAAGGATTTTACAGGTAAGCTGTTTATTAAAAATCCTTTTTTCTTTATCGTACATCACGGGACACAGAGCGCATAGCCATTACACTTGGGATGTCCTAAAGCAATGCTCTATGAAGGGAGGGAGGCCGTAAGGCCAAGAATAGCCAAACAAAAAATTATCAGGAAGTAAAGTAGCTCCACCAACAGAGAAAAGGGGGCGCGACCCGGACCAGAGGATTCTATACTGCTGCCCGTAGGACCGCCTGCCCAAATGCTGCGTCCGTACCCTTTGCAACGTCCAACTTATAAAATTTAGTAAACGTATGTACAGAAGACCAGGTTGCCGCCTTGCAAACCTGTGCCATAGAGATCTGATGGTGTGCCGCCCAGGAGGCACTCATGGCCCTCGTAGAATGGGCTTTAACTGATAAGGGAGGTGGAACGCGCTTCAGACCATAGGCCTGAAAAATCAGCTGCTTAATCCACCTAGCCAAGGAAGACTTGGCAGCCGGCTGACCCTTCTTGGGGCCATCCGGAAGAACAAAAAGCACATCTGTTTTCCGAATCTTCTCTGTAGCCTTGAGATAGACCCTCATGGCTCGAACCACGTCCAAAGTATGAAGCAGTCTTTCCTCTCTGGACTGGGGAGTAGGAAAGAAGGATGGTAGGACTAGGTCCTGATTCAAGTGAAAACTGGATATGACCTTAGGAAGGAAAGAAGGTTGAGGCCGCAGAACCACTCTGTCCTTATGCAGAATAAGGTATGGCTCCCTGCATGACAAGGCTGCCAGCTCGGAAACCCTTCTGGCCGAAGCCATAGCCACCAAGAAAACCAACTTCCGGGTTAGTAGCACAAGAGGGATTTCTGTCAGAGGTTCAAACGGCTGCCTTTGTAAAGCTGACAAGACCAGATTTAAATTCCAGGGGCAGAGGGGGAGCTCTAATAGGGGGATTCACATGCAAGACCCCCTGCAAGAAGGTTTTCATAAGCGAATGGGTGGCCAAGGGTCTTTGAAACCATATCGATAAAGCCGACACCTGCCCCTTTAGAGTACTAAGAGCCAACCCTTTGTCAACGCCAACCTGGAGGAATCGCAAGATCCTGTCAATAAAAAACTTTTGAGGGTGCCATTTTTGAGACTCGCACCACTCCACATAGGTTCTCCAGACTCTGTAATAAATATTTCTAGACTCTGTAATAAATATTTCTAGAGACTGGTTTCCTACCCTGAATCAACGTAGATATGACCTGAGCTGAGAGGCCTCTGCCCTTAAGAATTAGGGATTCAGCCGCCAAGCCGTCAAATTTAGCTGCTGTGAAGCAGGGTGGCAGATTGGGCCCTGAGACAGCAGATCTGGGCGCAGGGGGAGCGGCCACGGCGCCCCGACTGACATCCTCACGATGAGTGCGTACCAAGCCCTCCTGGGCCAGGCTGGGGCCCCCAGGATCACAGGCCTGCGCTCCACCCTGATCCTCCGTAGAAGGCGGGGAATCATCTGCAGTGGAGGGAACGCATACAGGAGAGAAAACTGGTGCCAGGGGCAAACCAACGCATCGGTCCCGTAGGCCGAGGGATCCCTGGCTCGGGATATGAATTTGTCCAACTTTTTGTTGGATCTTGTTGCCATAATGTCCACATCTGGAACTCCGAATCTTTGGCAAATCTCTTGGAATACCTGGGGGTGAAGAGACCACTCCCCCGGGAGCAACTGTTGACGACTCAAAAAATCTGCTTGAGAATTGTCTATCCCTGGGATGAACACCGCCGAAATGCAGGGTACATGGGCTTCGGCCCATGAGAAAATCAGGTTTACTTCCCTTTGGGCCGCTAGGCTCCTTGTGCCCCCCTGGTGGTTTATATATGCCACCGCAGTATCCTTACTGGCAGACCCTGAAGGGGGAGAGTCCAGGCAACCAGGGCCAGCCGAGCAGCTCTGATCTCTAGGATATTGATGGGAAGCAGTTTTTCTGCCTCCGACCACTGCCCTTGCTGGGTCTGTCCTTCTAGAACTGCCCCCCATTCTGACAGGCTGGCATCCGTGGCTACTATCTTCCACGTGATGGGGCAAAAGGATTTCCCCTTTGACAAATTTTGAGGGACCAGCCACCAGAACAGGCTGCGCCGGACTCCTGGGGAGAGAACTAACGGACGATCTAATGCCTGAATGGACTTGTTCCAAGCAGAGAGAATGGCTGCCTGGAGATATCTGGTATGGATCTGGGCGTAGGGCACTGCCTCGAAGGCGGCCACCATCTTCCCCAGCAGTCGCATACATAGGCGAATAGTCGGCCTCTTCTTGCCTAAGATCACTTGAACTGCTTGAGTTATTGATCTGACCTTTGCTTGAGGTAAAAATATCCTCTGGCAGTCTGTATCTAGCCGAAGGCCTAGATATTCCAACTGCTTTGTGGGTTTCAATATCGATTTTTCTTGGTTCACAATCCACCCGAATTCCTCTAGATGCCGAACTGTGCGAACTACTGCATGATTGAGGCTGGAAGCTGATCTGTCGATAACCAGAAGATCGTCCAGGTATGCCAGGACCAAAATGCCTTCTGTCCTTAGGACGGCTAGCACCGGGGCTAACACCTTTGTGAATACCCGCGGAGCTGTTGCTAACCCGAAAGGGAGGGCTACGAACTGGTAATGACGGTGATCTATCATAAAACGAAGAAACTTGTGATGTGCCGGGTAGATCGGCACGTGCAGATACGCATCCTTTATGTCTATAGATGCTAGAAAGTCGCCTTGATGTAGGCTGGCTGCCACCGAACGTATGGACTCCATACGAAAGGTCTGAATCTTTAGAAAGCCATTTAGGCGTTTGAGGTCTAAGAAAGGCCTGACTTTGCCATTGGGCTTTGGTATTATGAAAAGGTTGGAGTAGAATCCCAGACCCCATTCCTGGGTTGGTACTTCTACAATTACTCCTTGGAGCAAGAGACGATCCAATGCTTTTACAAGAGAGGCCCTCTTTAATGGGTCGCTTGGAAGACTTGACCCCTGAAAATGAGGAGGGGGGACTTCCCGAAACTCTAGCTTGTAGCCCGTGGCTACCACGGACAGTACCCAAGAGTCGGGAATTCTGGCCTCCCACACTTCGGAGAAAAACCGAAGCCTTCCCCCCACCCAAGAGAGTGGGGGCGCCCCTTCATGAATCTGACTTGATGACTGGTTTAACCGGCTTGCGAGACCATGGCCTCTTGCCTGCCGTGGCTTGTCCTTGTGGGCGGCTATTAAATGCTGAACGCCCGGGGAGGCCGTCGATACTGACGGGAAGTTGAAGGGGCCGAGCCTGCGAAGGCCTGTCGCTTAAACGCGGGGCCCACGTGATCTTTTCTTGACAGGCAAGAAAGAACTTTTACCACTTGATATGGTCTGGATATATTTATCTAGGTCTTCACCGAATAGTCTCCCACCATGAAAGGGAAATCCTGCTAAAAGCCTTTTGCAGGGTGCCTCTGCTGACCAGTTCTTCAGCCACAAAAGGCGCCGCATATGAACCAATAGCAGAGATAAACGGGACGCCTGTTGAATGGAGTCCTTAATAGCATCTACTGCAAAGCAGAGAGCCCTTGGGAGGTCAGCCAATTCAAGAGCTTGCTGAGCCGGTATGTCCCTTAATATTTGTTTAGTTTGATCCTTTAAAGCCTGACAAACGCCAATGGCTGCCACCGCTGGCTGAACCACGGCACCTACTGTGGTAAAAGAAGCCTTCAGTAGGGTCTCCAACTTTTTGTCGACTGGATCTTTAAACATCTGGACATTTTCAACCGGACAGGTCAGGGATTTATTTACGCAGGAAATGGCTGCGTCCACGGTAGGGAGTGCCCATTTCTTTGCAAATTCCTCTTCCATAGGATAGAGAATAGTGAACCTTTTAGGAGGGATAAAAATCCTATCAGGTCGAGCCCAATCCTGAAAAATCACGCTCTCCAGAAGGGGGTGAACCGGAAAAGACGCACCACTCAACGGTGCCTTCAAGGAACCTAAAGAGGATACCGCGGGGGCTAATTGTTCTGACACTGGAAGTTTAAAAGCAGTGCGAACCATATCTGTCAGAGACTGGATCCACAGGCTCTCCGCTTGAGAAGCCGAAAAAATTTCATCTACAGTGGAACCCTCAATGTCTGAACCGTCGGGACTCGGGTCCGCTTGATCCCCCTGTGGGTCCAATTCCTCCGAAGAGAGGACCTCTGCATCTGAAAACACCAATCTAGGTGACGGGGATCTAGCCCGCTTGCCACCTGGCAAAGAGCGGGCAATTAAAGCAGTTAACCTTTCCTCTAGCCCACCCAGGGTGGTCGCTAGCATTTCTTCCGTAACGTAAACGGTAATGGGTTGATTGGGGGCCGCCTCTGCCCCTAGCACCCTCAATGGCTCCTGCAACATGCTGTTTGGTGGTCTATCTGGTGAGGGTGGGACCGCTAGAGCCTGGCCCAAATCCTCTGACCCCGATGGAGACCCCTTTAGTTTTTTGGTACCTTTTGCAGCCTTAGCTGGTCCTGATCCCTTGGGAGCCATTGCACAACCTTGAGATACCCCTAAAGCCAACACCCAACTGTTGTAGCTAGAAGTGAACCATTAATAAGAACAGGCTATGTTTAAAAATTTTCCAAATTTTCATACGCCCGAGAAGGCGGCAATACCGAGGAAGTCCTGTGAGTATTGCCACACCAATGCCCGTTAGCTGGAGCCCAAGGTTGCACCGACTCAGATACTGCCAGATCTAAGGCTGAGTCCCTTTAAGAAAAAACCCCCCCTTTTTTTTTTTTTTTCTCTGGTCATTATGGAGCTAAGTCCAGACCTGAAGATCCACAAACCCCCACTGGGTGTCACTGTATAGCCAGAAATGGCTCAGCTGCGCGCTCTGTGTCCTCAGCCTCCTCTGCTTTCAGGAGGGAATGACCAGCCAGGAAATGCTTTGCTGCTTTAACTGAGACCTGACGCTGCTGGCCCGCCCCCCCACGCACGCTGACGCTGTAAAAGGCGGCGGCGCGCGCGGCGCCCCCCCCCCCACGCTGAAACCAACATGGAGGAAGCAGAAAGCAGAGGAGAAGCCTGGACCAGCGCTAGCAACCCAACAGACACCAGGCAAGACACTAATCTTATTGTAGTGCACACATAGAGGAAGCTGTGCCCATAGGCTTCCTAAGAAACAGGAGTTTTGCCAGCATTTCCTCCTTATAGCACGTGGGGCTGCAGTATCATGCTAACAGGCAGATCTGGGGGGAGTAGCAAATACATATCTTTAAAAGCATACATATACCTACATGTTATCTGGGTAAACATTAGTACATCCCATCCTGCCTCAAAAGACATAGTGGAGATAGTGGCTGATGCACAAGCATACCATTAGCCGACCCAGAACCCCCAGGGGGATACCTACTGTTGAACCAAGTCCCGCAGGTTCCCTCTTACCTGCTCCACGCCGCAGGGTATTGCAAAATGCAAGAGGCCCAATCTTCCCCCATCTCCGTGGGTATTGTCTTGGACCTTCAGGGACCGGGGTCCTGTGTTAAGGAACCCACACACCTGGACCTATATAGCATCCTGGCATCCGTAGCGTTTAGTTCTTGGAAGAGACTAAGGCACTGGAGCCCAGAATCCAGCCCTCCAAGGAGAGGCATTATAGGCAAAACCCCACTCCAGCAGGGCCCGGGTACCGTACACTTTGGCTTTGAAGCACTTCGGACGGCTCCGGCTAGCTATCCTGGGTCCCGAGACCTCCGAGGGACAGCTAGACGTGACCAACACCTAAGACACTGGGGAAAAAACTGAAGCACTCCCAGTGGGAGGGGGTTATATAGGGAGGAAACTTCCTGTGAAATTGATTACACCAGTGTCCATCACCTGAAGGTACCCATATAACCCAAGTGTAATGGCTATGCGCTTTGTGTCCCGTGATGTACGATAAAGAAATACTTGATACAATTCACCTAAAAGTCAACATTTGGTACCTGGAGCTATTGGCTTTATCCTTTAGAGCCTTTTGTTTCTTGTATCCAGAGGATTCTGTAGCCCCCTCAGCCTCCTCTTCTTTTTTTACTGTTGAGGGAAGAACATGCAACATTCGGCCCTGTGGAGCAGAGTTATTGTTAACAAGGAGTCTTACCCAACAGTATCCAAATACATCTTAATGTAAAAAAGCAACACTAGTTTAAAGAACGCACATGCTGAACACAATGGTGAGAAACAAAACACAATGGCACGCTGTTAACAACAAAATAAATACATAGTGATTTTATATATTATTTTACAAAATTCTATTATGATCACTGACGCCCAGATACCAGTCCTAAATTTACCAGGAACATCGGTTAACTCCTTGGGACATATTTATAAAGCAGTAAAGGTAACGTTCACAGGTGGCTAATCATTTGCTGTAATTTTCAAACGCATGCACCTGGAAGAATTGTATGCATTGAATAGATGGTTAACGTCCCATTATTTGCTTTATAAAAATGCCGCCATTACTATAAGATCATCTGACCCCAATAGTATAACTTGTCAGTATGCGCCACACTCTTGGAAATTCCTCATGGCTATCTCCTGGGAATGTCCATTTGAGTGCAAAACACAGAAAGTTGATTTGAGTAAGCATCGGTTCACACTATGAAGTGCCTATGCGTTGCACAGAAATGCGAATCACATTCCTATGCAATTTACATGCGACAGTGCAGAGCGATTGTGCCCAATCATTTTGGAAACAAACTGTAGCCCGATAGCTCGGTAGGGTTTTACCATGCGATCCGATGCAGGCAAACGCACTGCGTTTGTGACCTATGTTTGGGGTGTCATCAACATTGCACTTACACTACTGCAAACCACAAGAGCAGTGTTTTTTGAACACAGTGCAGGAAACACGTATGTATCGTGGGTTTCCAGCACTGCGTTGTAGTGTCAACCAGGGCTTACTGACATGCAGAAAGACAGGTACTGCAATTTGGAGCAGTTTATTTGTAAACAAACTTCCAGTGATCACCATGGTTTTCTATTACACTGCTCACTTGATCAGGAACCATATTGATTGGCTTCCGATCACCTACTCTAAGCTAAACAGATATATCCAATACATCAGAGCATACGCATTCATCAAAGTACAGAAATGCTCATCTATTTATTGCTATTACCTTTACATAAAAAATAGCTACAATTCCCATACAGGAAATATTGATTAAGCTTGTACAGATATCTATATAAAACATATGTTTCCAACAAGTCCATGTCTTTGTTACTCAAAGTACTGCAATAGACATTCAAACCTGCCATAGTAAAACTATTTGTCAATTTAAAAAGTATGTCAATAGTAAATAGTTTTTTCTTAATAGTGGCAGCAAGGAACCATTATATAAGGACATATTATTTGATGACAATTGTCTACAGTACAGTCTGCAATTGAAAATTATGAAAGAGTAATAAGGGCTCCACAAATCCCGGCTCCCAGCAGATTTCATGGTGACCCTGTACTGTAAAAAAAATTTTTTTTCCTGTAACAACTATTGAGTGACCTACAGCTCAATCTTCATTTGGGAATTGCTCATTGGTGTCAAAACAGAGGCGTAAGCCAGTCAGTAAGTTACAGATTCAGCATTAAACCTAGATTAAAAATGCAGGCCTTGTAACACTACAAAGACTAAGTAAGTCTCAAAAAGTTTTGAATTTTTTGGACGAACCTGAAATATCTGTCCATCAACTTCTGCGTAGGCTTTTACAGCATGTTCTGTAATAAGGAACGTAACAAAGGCAAAGCCTTTTGGTTTCTTTGTTAGCTTGTCAATGGGAAAATGGATCTCAGAAATTTGTCCTGAAGAGAAAAAAACAAAAATAAGCCATTTTAGTCAAAGAAAATTTGGCATCACATATAGTTAAAGTGGTAGTTTGAGAGCTCTACAATGTTACACAAAAAAATGTTTTTTTTTTACTCTAAATCTAAAACCAACAATGTATCTATAGCGAATACTTTTTTTTTTTTTTGTTTTAGATATAGTGCATTAAAGGTTAGAACCCATGCCAGATTTTTTGTATTTAAAATGAAACAGCTGAGAGCGTTTTATTTATTGCAGAAATTACATACTATAAACTCAATATGAAAAGCTTAACACACAGATAAGGATCTTTATTTTCAGCTATGTGACTGTAATATGTAAGTCTCATTGGACTCAAATGAAATAACGGCTACGGTTTCCAAAATTAGTGAATTGCTCATTCTCTTGTGCAACAAAACAAATTGCCTGTTCGCAATCTTTTTAAAAATGTACAGCACAGGTAAAATTCTCAGGGTGCATACAATCCAATACCGCTCCCTGCAAGATTCCTACAAGTCTTACAAACTCAATTCTTGTGATATATATGATTTGGGGGGGAAAAAGCTACGACTTAAAAAATCATTTTTACTCTCCCAAACTTTGGTGGCAGTCTTGGATTCCCAGATCCTGTAAAATACACCGCTCAAAAAAGTTAAAGGAACACTTTTTAATCAGAGTATAGCATCAAGTCAATTAAACTCCTGGGATATTGATCTGGTCAGTTAAGTAGCAGAGGGGGAGGGGTGTATACAGAGGGGGTTGTTAGTTTTAGCTGCTTTAAAGTTAATGAGATTAACAATAGGTACACTAGATGAACAAAAATTAGAAAACATCCAAAACAGGAATGGTTTTACATTTTCCCTACTCATCTTTTCTGACCGTTTTCGCTAGGGTCAGTATCACTACGAAGTGATATCTGGACCCTGTAGAGGTTGCACATGCAGTCCAACTCCTCCAGAATGGCACATTAATACGTGTCATTGCCAAAAGGTTTGCCGTGTCTCCCAGCACAGCTTCAAGAGCATGGAGGAGATTCCAGGAGACAGGCAGTTACTCTAGGAGAGCTGGATAGAGCCGTAGAAGGTCCTTAACCCATCAGCAGGACTGGTATTTGCTCCTTTGTGCAAGGAGGAACAGCATGAGCACTGCCAAAGCCCTACAAAATGACCTTCAGCAGGCCACTGGTGTGAATGTCTCTGACCATACAATCAGAAACAGACTTCATGAGGGTGGCCTGAGTGCCAGATGTCCTCTAGTGGGCCCTGTTCTCACTGCCTGGCACTGTGGAGTGTGATTGGCATTTGCCCATCGAACACCAGAATTGGCAGGTCCATCACTGGCGCCTTGGTGCTCTTCACAGATGAGAGCAGGTTCACCCTGAGCACATGTGACAGACATGAAAGGGTCTGGAGAAGTCCTGGAGAACATTATGTTGCCAGTAACATCGTTCAGCATGGCCGGTTTGGTGGTGGATCAGTGATGGTCTGGGAGGCATATCCATGGAGGGATGCAAAGACCTCTACAGACTAGACAATGGCATCCTCACAGTCATTAGGTATCTGAATAAAATCCTTGGACCCACTGTCAGACCCTACGCTGATGCAGTGGGTCCTGGGTTCCTCCTGGTGCACGACAATGCCCCCTCATATGTGGGGAGAGTATGGAGCCAGTTCCCGGAGGATGAAGGAATTGATACTATTGAATGGCCCCCATGCTTGCCTGACCTAAATCCAATAGAACACCTCAGGGACATTATGTTTCTGTCCATCTGACGCTGCCAGGTTACACTTCAGTCTGTTCAGGAGCTCAGTGATGCTCTGGTCCAGATCTGGGAGAAAATACCTCAGGACACCATCCTTTGTCTCATTAGGAGCATGGCCCGCCATTGTCAGGCATGCATACAAGCGCACAGGGGGGCATACAAACTACTGCATTCCATTTTGAGTTGCTGCAATGAAATTTTAGCATAATGGACTAGCCTGCTGCATAATTTTTTCACTTTGATTTTTAGGGTGTCTTTGAATTGAGCCCTCTGTAGGTTGATACTTTTCATTTCCATCAAACGATGTGCCATCCTTTCATTCCTAACCCCAGACCCAGTCCATATCATTATAGATATCCAGCATGATATTTTTCTCACTGAGATCTAATGTGTTTTCAAAGTGTTCCTTTAATTTTTTTGAGCAGTGAATATTAAGGGCAATTCATCTAACCAGACTTCTAGACTGAGACAAAAAGCCTTGAATACGGCTTGAACAATCCTTCCTTTTGACCTCAAAGCCCAGCCTTTCTTGTTTAGACAGAGACAACTTGATACCTCCAAGTACACAAATCACCCTCTTTGGCCCCACAATCAAGACAATCAGGCTCCATGCCAAGCCCAGTGACCTTGGTCCTGGGATCCCCACACCTCTCTCAGTACTTTAGCCTCTTAAATGTCAACGCTAATAAAGAAGTGCATTTTTAGGCTGGCCCATTTCTCCTTTCAAAACAAAAGTGATGAACAGCACTAAAAACTTATGTCACCCTACCAAAAAAAACTAGATTTCATAAGAGGTTTTCAACTTGGCTCTCATCTTAGATTTTTACCAGATGCACTGAACGTAATCCGCACTAGAAACTCATGTGAAAAATTATGCACAGATCAAACCGCAATCTGACATTCTTTATTCTCAGTGTACTTACCATAACCACCAACAAAACCTCAAATTCTTACAAAAATGGGAAGAGGACTATATTTTCCCAGGCCCAAAGGAACTGCATTATCCCTTTCACACACAAAGCTTCTTTGGCAAACAAGCACCAAGATAGTGGATATAAACTGCTGACATGATGGTGGAGGATCCCTAAGTAACTACATCAGATATACCCCAAGGTCTCCCAATTATGCTGGCGCTGCCAAAAAAGAGAGATAATTCCCTCCTTACACATTTTCTGGCTGCAGCTAACCCCCTCACAATATCTCCCTCTACCCCCCCCAAGAAAGGAAAAACAAGGAGAACAGTTGCGTTGTGAATAACAGCTTTTTGTTACCAATTCAATTAGAGTTCTAGTAACATGTTTATCCATGGACAGGCAACCTGACAGGTTACTGAACAATTATCGATCTTGTATACACAAATTGTAAATTTGTGGATTATACCTGTCCCAGCCCCTCCTGACCCTAAAGACTTACCTGGATGTGTGTGTGTGTGTATATATATATATATATTTAAAAAAAGGACACACAACCTGGATCAGAAGCGTGCCTACATGGGTACCCCCTTAGAACATGGCTTTCTGAGGAGGAACCTGCAGGAAGGACGAATGGGTAGCACCAGTGGGGGACTCCAGAAGAGAAGGTAAGGGACTGCTCTGTAAAATATTATTGCACAGAGCAGGTTTGACATTTTTTTTTATTTTAAAGCAAAAAAAGAAATTCCTTTAGTATCACCTATATCACTTTAAGATTGCATCCTTAACAATCAATTGTCGATCCTTCCGTTTTCCTATATGAAAAAAATATGAAGGATACAATTCTAATACCATAACATTCTACTTATATATTACCAACTGGGAAGACTTTTTTTTTTTTTACAACGATTTACCGTATTTGGAGAACAAGGCCTCTAGGTCCGTCTCAGTGCAGCTGTAGGGCAGATTTCGGACAAACAATCTTCCAGATTCTGATAAATCCTCCTGCAGCTCGGAATCACTATTCTTCTTTTCCCATGGTCTACTATGTATTTTCTCAGGGACTGAATTGGCCTTTGCTTGCTCAGCCCGAAACACTTCTATGTATCTTCCACCTATAAAACATTGCTACAGTATCAACAATCACAGTCTGTTATCATGAGATTAAAGCGGTTATAAACCCTGTTTGGTAGGTTTTACCTACAAGTAAGCCTATAAGAAGGCTTACATGTAGGTAAAATGAATATCTCCAAGGGAAGAAAGACAGGGGAAACCTGTCCGCCATCTCAGTCTGACACCCTGCATCTCCGATCTCGCGGAGGCTCTTTACCACGTAATCAACCGTGTCCAATCACGGCTGATCACAATGAAAACAGGAAGAGCCGTTGACTGGCTCTTCCTCACTCGCGTCTGACAGACGCGAGTAGGGGAGAGCCGATCGGCGGCTCTCCCGACAGGGGGGGTTGCACTGATTGTTTATCAGCACAACGGATCCCCACACTGGACCACCAGGGAGTGCCCCCCCAGTGCTCAATAGAGCACAAATAAATAAAAAATAAACAAAATAAAAAACTGACTGTGCCCAGCAATGCCATCAGTACCACCCCTCAGTGTTAACAAAAGTCCATCAGTGCCACCCAGTGTCCATCAGTGCCACCTCTTATGCCGCGTACACATGATCATTTTTCGGCATGAAAAAAAAAAACATAGTTTTCAGCTTGTAGAAAAAGCAAATCGTTTTTAAAAAATCATGAGCAAAGCGCGGTGACGTACAACACGTACGACGGCACTCTAAAGGGGAAGTTCCATTCAAGCTCCCATCTCATAACTTGCTTCTGAGCATGCGCGGGTTTAAACCGATGTTTTTAACGTCGTTTTAGCCCACACACAATCATTTTTTACAACCCAAAAAACTACATTTTTTTATGCCGAAAAATGATCGTGTGTATGCGGCATCAGTGCCCATCTAGGCCCAGTGGTTACCTATCAGTGCCCATCTGTGCCACCCATAAGTGCCCATCAGTGCCGCCTATGAGTGCCCATCAGTGCCGCCTATGAGTGCCCATCAGTGCCGCCTATGAGTGCCCATCAGTGCCGCCTATGAGTGCCCATCAGTGCCGCCTATGAGTGCCCATCAGTGCCGCCTATGAGTGCCCATCAGTGCCGCCTATGAGTGCCCATCAGTGCAGCATACCAGCACCACCTCATCGGTGCCCATACTTGAAAAAGTAAACGTACTTATTTACAAAAAAAACATAATTTTTTTCAAAAATGTCGGTCTTTTTTTAGTTTTTGCGCAAAAAAAAGGATTTTTAATAAACAGCTTACCTGTAAAGTCCTTTTCTTGAAGTACATCATGGGACACAGAGCGCATAGCCATTACACTTGGGTTATATGGGTACCTTCAGGTGTGGACACTGGTGTAATCAATTTCATAGGAAGTTTCCTCCCTATATAACCCCCTCCCACTGGGAGTGCTTCAGTTTTGTAGCAAGCAATTCCTCCGAGGTTACACAATGTTCCCCAAAAGAGGGGTGGGAGCTCTGTGTCCCGTGATGTACTTCAAGAAAAGGATTTTACAGGTAAGCTGTTTATTAAAAATCCTTTTTTCTTTATCGTACATCACGGGACACAGAGCGCATAGCCATTACACTTGGGATGTCCTAAAGCAATGCTCTATGAAGGGAGGGAGACCGTAAGGCCAAGAATAGCCAAACAAAAAATTATCAGGAAGTAAAGTAACTCCACCAACAGAGAAAAGGGGGCGTGACCCGGACCAGAGGATTCTATACTGCTGCCCGTAGGACCGCCTGCCCAAATGCTGCGTCCGTACCCTTTGCAACGTCCAACTTATAAAATTTAGTAAACGTATGTACGGAAGACCAGGTTGCCGCCTTGCAAACCTGTGCCATAGAGATCTGATGGTGTGCCGCCCAGGAGGCACTCATGGCCCTCATAGAATGGGCTTTAACTGATAAGGGAGGTGGAATGCGCTTCAGACCATAGGCCTGAAAAATCAGCTGCTTAATCCACCTAGCCAAGGAAGACTTGGCAGCCGGCTGACCCTTCTTGGGGCCATCCGGAAGAACAAAAAGCACATCTGTTTTCCGAATCTTCTCTGTAGCCTTGAGATAGACCCTCATGGCTCGAACCACGTCCAAAGTATGAAGCCGTCTTTCCTCTCTGGACTGGGGAGTAGGAAAGAAGGATGGTAGGACTAGGTCCTGATTCAAGTGAAAACTGGATATGACCTTAGGAAGGAAAGAAGGTTGAGGCCGCAGAACCACTCTGTCCTTATGCAGAATAAGGTATGGCTCCCTGCATGACAAGGCTGCCAGCTCGGAAACCCTTCTGGCTGAAGCCATAGCCACCAAGAAAACCAACTTTCGGGTTAGTAGCACAAGAGGGATTTCTGAAAGAGGTTCAAACGGCTGCCTTTGTAAAGCTGACAAGACCAGATTTAAATTCCAGGGGCAGAGGGGAGCTCTAATAGGGGGATTCACATGCAAGACCCCCTGCAAGAAGGTTTTCATAAGCGAATGGGTGGTCAAGGGTCTTTGAAACCATATCGATAAAGCCGACACCTGCCCCTTTAGAGTACCAAGAGCCAACCCTTTGTCAACGCCAACCTGGAGGAATCGCAAGATCCTGTCAATAAAAAAACTTTTGAGGATGCCATTTTTGAGACTCGCACCACTCCACATAGGTTCTCCAGACTCTGTAATAAATATTTCTAGAGACTGGTTTCCTAGCCTGAATCAACGTAGATATGACCTGAGCTGAGAGGCCTCTGCCCTTAAGAATTAGGGATTCAGCCGCCAAGCCGTCAAATTTAGCTGCTGTGAAGCAGGGTGGCAGATTGGGCCCTGAGACAGCAGATCTGGGCGCAGGGGGAGCGGCCACGGCGCCCCGACTGACATCCTCACGATGAGTGCGTACCAAGCCCTCCTGGGCCAGGCTGGGGCCACCAGGATCACAGGCCTGCGCTCCACCCTGATCCTCCGTAGAAGGCGGGGAATCATCTGCAGTGGAGGGAACGCATACAGGAGATAAAACTGGTGCCAGGGGCAAACCAACGCATCGGTCCCGTAGGCCGAGGGATCCCTGGCTCGGGATATGAATTTGTCCAACTTTTTGTTGGATCTCGTTGCCATAATGTCCACATCTGGAACTCCGAATCTTTGGCAAATCTCTTGGAATACCTGGGGGTGAAGAGACCACTCCCCCGGGAGCAACTGTTGACGACTCAAAAAATCTGCTTGAGAATTGTCTATCCCTGGGATGAACACCGCCGAGATGCAGGGTACATAGGCTTCGGCCCATGAGAAAATCAGGTTACTTCCCTTTGGGCCGCTAGGCTCCTCGTGCCCCCCTGGTGGTTTATGTATGCCACCGCAGTGGCATTGTCGGACTGTATCCTTACTGGCAGACCCTGAAGGGGAAGAGTCCAGGCGACCAGGGCCAGCCGAGCAGCTCTGATCTCTAGGATATTGATGGGAAGCAGTTTTTCTGCCTCCGACCACTGCCCTTGCTGGGTCTGTCCTTCTAGAACTGCCCCCCAACCTGACAGGCTGGCATCCGTGGCTACTATCTTCCACGTGATGGGGCAAAAGGATTTCCCCTTTGACAAATTTTGAGGGACCAGCCACCAGAACAGGCTGCGCCGGACTCCTGGGGAGAGAACTAACGGACGATCTAACGCCTGAATGGACTTGTTCCAAGCAGAGAGAATGGCTGCCTGGAGATATCTGGTATGGATCTGGGCGTAGGGCACTGCCTCGAAGGCGGCCACCATCTTCCCCAGCAGTCGCATACATAGGCGAATAGTCGGCCTCTTCTTGCCTAAGACCACTTGAACTGCTTGAGTTATTGATCTGACCTTTGCTTGAGGTAAAAATATCCTCTGGCAGTCTGTATCTAGCCGAAGGCCTAGATATTCCAACTGCTTTGTGGGTTGCAATATCGATTTTTCTTGGTTCACAATCCACCCGAATTCCTCTAGATGCCGAACTGTGCGAACTACTGCATGATTGAGGCTGGAAGCTGATCTGTCGATAACCAGAAGATCGTCCAGGTATGCCAGGACCAAAATGCCTTCTGTCCTTAGGACGGCTAGCACCGGGGCTAACGCCTTTGTGAATACCCGCGGAGCTGTTGCCAACCCGAAAGGGAGGGCTACGAACTGGTAATGACGGTGATCTATCATAAAACGAAGAAACTTGTGATGTGCCGGGTAGATCGGCACGTGCAGATACGCATCCTTTATGTCTATAGATGCTAGAAAGTCGTCTTGATGTAGGCTGGCTGCCACCGAACGTATGGACTCCATACGAAAGGTCTGAATCTTTAGAAAGCGATTTAGGCGTTTGAGGTCTAAGATAGGCCTGACGTCGCCATTGGGCTTTGGTATTATGAAAAGGTTGGAGTAGAATCCCAGACCCCATTCCTGGGTTGGTACTTCTACAATTACTCCTTGGAGCAAGAGACGATCCAATGCTTTTACAAGAGAGGCCCTCTTTAATGGGTCGCTTGGAAGACTTGACCCCTGAAAATGAGGAGGGGGGACTTCCCGAAACTCTAGCTTGTAGCCCGTGGCTACCACGGACAGTACCCAAGAGTCGGGAATTCTGGCCTCCCACACTTCGGAGAAAAACCGAAGCCTTCCCCCCACCCAAGAGAGTGGGGGCGCCCCTTCATGAATCTGACTTGATGACTGGTTTAACCGGCTTGCGAGACCATGGCCTCTTGCCTGCCGTGGCTTGTCCTTGTGGGCGGCTATTAAATGCTGAACGCCCGGGAGGCCGTCGATACTGACGGGAAGTTGAAGGGGCCGAGCCTGCGAAGGCCTGTCGCTTAAACGCGATCTTTTCTTGACAGGCAAGAAAGAACTTTTACCACTTGATATGGTCTGGATATATTTATCTAGGTCTTCACCGAATAGTCTCCCACCATGAAAGGGAAATCCTGCTAAAAGCCTTTTGCAGGGTGCCTCTGCTGACCAGTTCTTCAGCCACAAAAGGCGACGCATATGAACCAATAGCAGAGATAAACGGGACGCCTGTTGAATGGAGTCCTTAATAGCATCTACTGCAAAGCAGAGAGCCCTTGGGAGGTCAGCCAATTCACGAGCTTGCTGAGCCGGTATGTCCCTTAATATTTGTTTAGTCTGATCCTTTAAAGCCTGACAAACGCCAATGGCTGCCACCGCTGGCTGAACCACGGCACCTACTGTGGTAAAAGAAGCCTTCAGTAGGGTCTCCAACTTTTTGTCGACTGGATCTTTAAACATCTGGACATTTTCAACCGGACAGGTCAGGGATTTATTCACGCAGGAAATGGCTGCGTCCACGGTAGGGAGTGCCCATTTATTTGCAAATTCCTCTTCCATAGGATAGAGAATAGTGAACCTTTTAGGAGGGATAAAAATCCTATCAGGTCGAGCCCAATCCTGAAAAATCACGCTCTCCAGAAGGGGGTGAACCGGAAAAGACGCACAACTCAACGGTGCCTTCAAGGAACCTAAAGGAGGATACCGCGGGGGCTAATTGTTCTGACACTGGCAGTTTAAAAGCAGTGCGAACCATATCTGTCAGAGACTGGATCCACAGGCTCTCCGCTTGAGAAGCCGAAAAAATTTCATCTACAGTGGAACCCTCAATGTCTGAACCGTCGGGACTCGGGTCCGCTTGATCCCCCTGTGGGTCCAATTCCTCCGAAGAGAGGACCTCTGCATCTGAAAACACCAATCTAGGTGACGGGGATCTAGCCCGCTTGCCACCTGGCAAAGAGCGGGCAATTAAAGCAGTTAACCTTTCCTCTAGCCCACCCAGGGTGGTCGCTAGCATTTCTTCCGTAACGTAAACGGGAATGGGTTGATTGGGGGCCGCCTCTGCCCCTAGCACCCTCAATGGCTCCTGCAACATGCTGTTCGGTGGTCTATCTGGTGAGGGTGGAACCGCTGGAGCCTGGCCCAAATCCTCTGACCCCGATGGAGACCCCTTTAGTTTTTTGGTACCTTTTGCAGCCTTAGCTGGTCCTGATCCCTTGGGAGCGATTGCACAACCTTGAGACACCCCTAAAACCAACACCCAACTGTTGTAGCTAGAAGTGAACCATTAATAAGAACAGGCTATGGTAAAATGTTTCCAAATTTCCATACGCCCGAGAAGGCAGCAATACCGAGGAAGTCCTGTGAGTATTGCCACACCAATGCCCGTTTGCTGGAGCCCAAGGTTGCACCGACTCAGATACTGCCAGATCTAAGGCTGAGTCCCTTTAAGAAAAAAACCCCCTTTTTTTTTTTTTTTTTCTGGTCAGTATGGAGCCCAGACCTGAAGATCCACAAACCCCCACTGGGTGTCACTGTATAGCCAGAAATGGCTCAGCTGCGCACTCTGTGTCCTCAGCCTCCTCTGCTCTCAGGAGGGAATGACCAGCCAGGAAATGCTGCTTTAACTGAGACCTTACACTGCTGGCCCGCCCCCCCACGCACGCCGACGCTGTAAAAAGGCGGCGTGCACGCGCGCGCGCGCGTGCCCCCCCCACGCTGAAACCAACATGGAGGAAGCAGAAAGCAGAGGAGAAGCCTGGACCAGCGCTAGCAACCCAACAGACACCAGGCAAGACACTAATCTTATTGTAGTGCACACATAGAGGAAGCTGTCCCCATAGGCTTCCTAAGAAACAGGAGTTTTGCCAGCATTTCCTCCTTATAGCACGTGGGGCTGCAGTATCATGCTAACAGGCAGATCTGGGGGGAGTAGCAAATACATATCTTTAAAAGCATACATATACCTACATGTTATCTGGGTAAACATTAGTACATCCCATCCTGCCTCAAAAGACATAGTGGAGATAGTGGCTGATGCACAAGCATACCATTAGCTGACCCAGAACCCCCAGGGGGATACCTACTGTCGAACCAAGTCCCGCAGGCTCCCTCTTACCTGCTCCACGCCGCAGGGTATTGCAAAATGCAAGAGGCCCAATCTTCCCCCATCTCCGTGGGTATTGTCTTGGACCTTCAGGGACCGGGGTCCTGTGTTAAGGAACCCACACACCTGGACCTATATAGCATCCTGGCATCAGTAGCGTTTAGTTCTTGGAAGAGACTAAGGCACTGGAGCCCAGAATCCAGCCCTCCAAGGAGAGGCATTATAGGCAAAACCCCACTCCAGCAGGGCCCGGGTACCGTACACCTTGGCTTTGAAGCACTTGGGACGGATCCGGCTAGCTATCCTGGGTCCCGAGACCTCCGAGGGACAGCTAGACGTGACCAACACCTAAGACACTGGCGAAAAAACTGAAGCACTCCCAGTGGGAGGGGGTTATATAGGGAGGAAACTTCCTGTGAAATTGATTACACCAGTGTCCATCACCTCAAGGTACCCATATAACCCAAGTGTAATGGCTATGCGCTCTGTGTCCCGTGATGTACGATAAAGAAATAAAAATCGCAGAGGTGATCAAATACCACCGAAAGAAAGCTCTATTTTTGTGGGAACAAAATGATAAAAATGTCAGTTAGGTACAGTGCTGGATGACATTATCATTCAAATTGCGACTGCGCTGAAAGCTGAAAATTGGCTTGGGCAGGAAGGTGCGTAACTGCCTGGTATGGAAGTGGTTAAAAAAAAACTGCAGATGAATGCAAAACTCAGTTACAGATCAAGTGACAGCAAACAAATAAATGCCACTGCATCCTCCAAAATCACAGAATTAGTCACTCACCCATATAATCCTTGTTTTTTTTAAGGGCTTTTTGAATCTCATCTTCACTTTGAAAATCCACAAAGATATAACCTAGAGAACAGACGTACAAGAATGAATACACCAATGTTTTGTTTTCTTCTAGATTAAATTACTGCATGGCCCTAAGTAGGTCTGAACTTGTAAAAGACTGAAAGTCTCCAGCTATGAGGCTCTACAACTTTTAAGAACTGACAATTTTTTAGAAATTTAATGCGTTTTGTAATCCGATGGTGTCACCATTGATTTCGAAATTCGACCAACAAAGCCTTCAATTTCAATTCTTGTTGCTACAGAATTTTTTTTTTTTGTGGTCCATGAATTTTCTTTTCTTTAAAGGACAGCTCATGCTCATTTCTTTTCAATTATATTTCTTGTATGATTCTCCCATTATTGATTAGAAATTTGTTAATTTTTCAAAACATTTCCAACATTACTGATCACTCAAATTCGATGGCCGCCTGAAAAATCTGCCATTGCTGCGGCCCACTAATGGTGTAAAATTTGAAAAAAAAAAAATATATATATATATATATATATTGTTCCACATTCAACCCATGTATGGCCAGCATAACGCTCCAATAATAAAACAAAAAAGTGTACAATTGTTGTACTTATGACAAAACTACCCTTATTGTATTGTATTTCATGGAAACTTCTATTATTGTACACATCACTATGGCCACATCTTCTGTTCTTTTGTGAGCTTTATTGCTGCAGCTTAAGCCTCGTACACGAGATCCAATTGTTGGCCAACCGAGCATCAGATTTTTGTCTTAAGGGCGTGTGCCTTGCTCTTGTCTTGCATACCAACGGTACACAATTTTCGTGAAACAAATGTAGTGATGTACTACCAGGAATTTCAGCTTTTGAGCGCCACCCTTTGGGCCCCTTCTGCTAATTTCGTATTTGGTGAGCATTGATTCCGAACATGCATGTTTGTACTTTCAACTTTTGTGTGACGGACTTGTGTACGGACCATCAGAAAATCTGACAACCAACCGGTGTCCGCTGAAAATTTACTAGCATGTCATCCAACATTTGCTGGCAGAAAGTTGGATAACAATTGTCAAAAGGAGTGTACTAACGAACAGTCAATCCCCTGCCAACAATTGGATCGTGTGTAGGAGGCTTTAGATTGGTGTCTATACCTGGGTATGAGAAGGTACCTGAGAAATGGTAAAGATTGCATTCAAGAGATGCTTGAAGGATAAGTTCACCTTTGGGAACATGTTACATGTTCCACCCGTTCTTATGATGCAACATATAACATGTTCCCACTGCTGCAGCCGCCAGCCGCTGCTCGTTTTCCCTGTGGCAGCAGTATGGGAAGACAATCCCTGTACTAGCCGTCACTTTTTTTTTTAAAACAGCGTGGCCGTTTCGGGTGCTGCCCACATCATTCATACACATAGCTCTGTGTATGAATGAACTACAAGTCCTGACATCCTTTGCAGCTGTCAGCTTGCAGTTCTCAATGTAGTCCATTGATTCTTCCTGTCAGAATGTATCGGCTTCCTTGTACGAGGTCAAGCAAGTAGATACCCCGACAGATCTGCAGCAGACCTGCATAGTATCAGTGATCTGCTGATCGCTGGTGCAATGCTTTACAGGCGCCTCCAACAAAAAATTATAAATGCACATTTTGTTGACCTGCAAAAAAATTAGCATTTATTATTTTCTTTTTTAAAGTGAACTTATCCTTTAATCTTTGTGGTATATGCACTTGCTAGGCAAAGGTAGCATTTATTTCTTGCGAAGTTTAGGTGTCTTTCACAAAGGAAGTATTCCATTTTGAATCTGTTGGTGGAAGACTGATTTTTGCATGAATGTGGATGGACTTTATTGAGTCATTAATTTATTTTACACTGCATGAATATTTTGATGTAGGCACTGCAAATAATTATTTTTGTTTATATGTTGTGATAAAATGCAGAAATGCTGCATTTTATCGCAGTGCGCTGTACATCCCGCTGCTGTAGCATGACCTGATTTAAGCGTACATTTATACACTTCAAATAAAGGTTGTACAAATACAAAAAAAAAAGAAAGAAGCTATTTGTGATGTACTGAATCACTCCCCATACTGCCCCCTACTACACTCAGGAACGAACAGCTGCTGGAGAGGTAAAGCGCTCCGGCAGCTGTCCGTTCCTGTGTGAATACAGCCTCACATCCAGGTATGATATGAGCTGACAATTATCTCTGGCTCTAAACAATGCTTCGGCTTACTTCTCTATTCAGTTTTTGACCTTGGTCTTAAAAAAAAAATTGGCTTCACTGATGTGCCTCCCCCCATTGAGTTCCTCTGATCATTACAATTTGCCAATTTTTGTACCGAACTTAGTTCAATGGCTTAGGTAAATAGAAACCATTGCTCCACTGCAATATTCATATATTACATTTCATAAATCAAGATTGGGATTTTTTTTTTAATTCCCAGGATAGCAAACACCTACTCATCAAATCCTTACAGCAAGATCAAACAGAATCTTACCAGTCTTGTTGCCATGGAAGTTTTTCACAATTCTAATTGCAGCTGGTTTCAGTGGCAAAAGAAATTCACGTACATTTTGCTAAAAGTAAAATGTGGAAAATTTTAGACATATCAGAATTACACATTAATAAAGAAAAATGTACTAGACAAAGATATATCATATACCAAAATCTGGACATACTAGACAATTTTGCAGTTCTCCCACTTGGATATCATATCGTACATGTCCAAAATCAAAAAAAAAATGGACATAGATATATCATATGCTGTACAGCTATGCATAGCTGTTATCTGCACCTGTGAAAAAAAGACAATGTAAGAAATGTAACACTAGAGACGTTTCTGTAAAAAAGGTCCACTGTTGGAGCAATCATTAGAAAATGGAAGAAGCTAAACATGACTGTCAATCTCCCTCGGACTGGGGCTCCATGCAAAATCTTACCTTGTGGGGTCTCAATGATCCTAAGAAAGGTGAGAAATCAGACTACACGGGAGGAGCTGGTCAATGACCTGAAAAGAGCTGGGACCACCGTTTCCAAGGTTACTGTTGGTAATACACTAAGACGTCATGGTTTGAAATCATGCATGGCACGGAAGGTTCCCCTGCTTAAACCAGCACATGTCAAGGCCCGTCTTAAGTTTGCCAATGACCATTTGGATGATCCAGAGGAGTCATGGGAGAAAGTCATGTGGTCAGATGAGACCAAAATAGAACTTTTTGGTCATAATTCCACTAACCGTGTTTGGAGGAAGAAGAATGATGAGTACCATCCCAAGAACACATCCCTACTGTGAAGCATGGGGGGTGGTAGCATCATGCTTTGGGGGTGTTTTTCTGCACATGGGACAGGGCGACTGCACTGTATTAAGGAGAGGATGACCGGGCCATGTATTGCGAGATTTTGGGCAACAACCTCCTTCCCTCAGTTAGAGCTTTGAAGATGGGTCGAGGCTGGGTCTTCCAACATGACAATGACCTGAAGCACACAGCCAGGATAACCAAGGAGTGGCTCTGTAAGAAGCATATCAAGGTTCTGGCGTGGCCTAGCCAGTCTCCAGACCTAAACCCAATAGAGAATCTTTGGAGGAAGCTCAAACTCTGTGTTTCTCAGCGACAGCCCAGAAACCTGACTGATCTAGAGAAGATCTGTGTGGAGGAGTGGGCCAAAATCCCTCCTCCAGTGTGTGCAAACCTGGTGAAAAACTACAAGAAACGTTTGACCTCTGTAATTGCAAACAAAGGCTACTGTACCAAATATTAACATTGATTTTCTCAGGTGTTCAAATACTTATTTGCAGCTGTATCATACAAATAAATAGTTAAAAAAATCATACATTGTGATTTCTGGAATTTTTTTTTTGATTATGTCTCTCACAGTGGACATGCACCTACGATGACAATTTCAGACCCCTCCATGATTTTCAAGTGGGAGAACTTGCAAAATAGCAGGGTGTTCAAATACTTATTTTCTGCACTGTAGATATATCATATGCTGTACAATGCATAGCTGTTATCTGCTGTGAAAAACAATGTGAAATGTAACCGTTTCTGTAAACCACCCGGGATCAGGGATTGAGAAAACCACCAGACTCAAACTAATAATGAATGTAATTATAGTCTAGCCTAAAAAAGTGAGCATACAGCCTGGATGTAAATCCACACATTTGTACATATAAAAACATCAAGCCTGTGCCTTAACTACTGCCATCTATGGCAATTTTAACATTTCTCAAATACATGTTAAAATCAGCATTTTCTTTTTTTGCTATAAAAACTACCCCAAACTTTATATATTTTCTAAAAGCAAAGACCCCGGAGAATAAAATGGTGGGTGTTGAACTTTTTTGTGTCACATGATGCTTGCGCAACCGTTTATGAAATGCAAATTTTCAGTTAAAAAACACACCTAAAAGAATTTTAGTGCCCACAAACACTTTTTGTTGGTAAAATTAAAAAGATGGTGTTGTGTTGAGTAAACAGATACCAAGCATGTCAAGATTTAAAATTGTGCACACTGGTAAAATGTGGACAAACTACGGTACTTAAAATTATCCATAGGCAATGCTTTAAAATCCTTTATGGGTCACCAGGTTAGAGTTAAAATTGAGCTCTGGTGCTAGAATTATTGCTTTCACTGCTGTTCGCAGAGATACCTCACATGTGTGGCACAATCAATGTTTACATACCTACATGAGCGTTTGCATTCGCAAAGAAATAGGTGTGCTGTACTTATTTATTTTTTTATATACTTTTATTTATTTCATTGAACATTATTGCTATCACAAGGGGCAAGCACTACCCCTTGTGATAGCTTGGGCTGTGAGAGGTACTCTTTTAGAGCCTGTGCTCTCCACTGTGCAGGCTGCATCCATCCTCTACCCTCTTCCTTCCAGGGCCGTGGACTCGTGGGAGCCATCAGTCACGGCACACATTGTGGAAGAAATGGCACAGAGGTCTGTTTCTTCACAGCGCATGTGCCGATGATGACATTGGCTCACTACAAGGGGAAAAAAAACCTCCTAAACGGTGCACGGGAGATATTTCCACTACACCTATAGGTAAGTTTTATTATAGGTTTACCTATAGATAAAAGTAAGACAAAAGGGTTTACAACCACTTTAATTTCTTAGCTTGTTCTCCAAATTTACATTTGCAAACCAAGCTTCCAAGCAAAATTGGTGGTGACAAATAGCACTTGCAAAAAAAATAAAAAAAACAAAAAACATATGAAATGATGTTTCATCAGGCACATGAACATTTTACATTAATATAAACATATATACACCGATCAGCCATAACATTCTGACAACTGACAGGTAAAGGTAATATTACAATGGCATCTGAAATGATCGGTGGGATATATTATGCAGCAAGTGAACACGTGATTCATGAAGTTGTTGTGGCAAAAGCAGAAAAAAAATGGGTATCGCAGTTTGTTGTGTATGGGGCTGTGAAGCCCATGGTGACCTAAGTCCACAGCCAAAAGCTTCTACAACAGTCACATGAACATTAGAAGTGGAATACGGAGCAATTAAAGAAGGTGGCCTGGTTTGATAAATCATGTGGATGGTCGGATGTGTGTGTCACTTACCTTAGATAGAGATGGCACCAGAATGCGGTATAAGAAGGCAAGTTGGCAGAGGCGGTGTGATGCATTGGGCAATGTTCTGCTGGGAAACCTTGGGTCCTGCCATTCATGTGGATGTTACTTTGGTGTCCATGCCACAGTGGGTCAGAACTGTTTTAGCAAAAGGGGGCCATACTCAATATTAGGTGGGTGGTCATAATGTTATGGCTGATCGATGCGTTATATATCCACACACACATTATTGTTTGGACAAATCGGTTGATAAACTTACTTCAGTTACATTGAAGGGTGCACCCCTCAGCTTAATAGTATATGGAGTTGTAGGCTCAGTTGGAACAGGTATTTTCTGGGGGGAAAAAAATAATTTGTAATTATGTGACTATGACTACAAAACATCTTCAGCAGTTTGAACCAGAAAGATTCACAAACGTTAAAAATGTACAGTTTAAAAGGAAATTTCAGTGCTTGGGGGGGGGGGGGGGGCAAACACAGGGAAAACATACAAAATCTATGCCGATAATGTCCTTTGTGAGAATCAAAGTTGTCCATACATGGATCAAAATACAGCCAGTTCAACAGAGACCGCCGAATTTCGTTCTGTGTATAGGCACCCTGGTTGTACACAAGTCAATCTATCAACTGACTTGTGTACAACCAGCCTGTCAGGTTTTTCATAATCAAATAGTGTTGCCGACACTGTCCCATCATCAGAACACAATGGCATTGCAGTAGGATTTCCTCATCCACATCCACAGGAAATCTGATCATTTATCAGTGGATTATTGTAGCGCATTATTATTGCATTTTATGTAGAAGACTGGTTGTTAAAAACACAAAACCCTGCCAAAAACGCACCAAAACAACCTATGCAGAGGCACTGGAAACTTTCTAGTGTAGTCAGATAAAGAAGAACTTCAAAACAAGATAAATAGGTCTGGAGAGGTGGCTCGTACACAGCAGTTTCCCTTGACAGACACCCAACAGTTGCTGAAACCATAAATATACATAGAGTGGGGCCAAACCAAAATCACATAAAAGGAGTTATATTTAAGAATGCTTTCTACTTAGCCACTGCATTTAGAAAGTTATCTTACACTTACCTCTTTCTTCGCAGATTTGTTTATTGGAGACGATTCCAGACTTTTGGTCTTACCGCTTGGAGTATTCATATTAACTTCTTTGTTACTTTCATTTTGTTCTGCCTCGCTCTTATTTCCAGATGAGGCATCTGATACTACCTTAGACTTGAGGTATTCCATGTCAGAAACTTTAGTCTGTAATGCAAGCTTTCCACCTATTGAAAAACAGTAAAACATGATTTTTATTTCTGTCTTAGTAAAAACGTATTACCAAAATATAACAAGGCATAACAACAGTAAACCATCACATTTCAAATAATCTAAAACAGGCCTATGCTATACAGCCAAATGTTTGTGGGAGCCTGACACACACACACACCTACAGAGCTTGTCGTACTATCTTTTCCAAAACCACGGGCATGAATATGAAATTGGTACCCCTTTGTGGCTTTACTGGCCTCCATCTATCTAGATGGATTTTCCATAAGATTTTGGAGTGCTTCTGTGGAAATTTGCTCCCATTTATCTGAAGAAGCATTTGTGAGGTCAGGTACTGATGTTGGGCACAAAGAACTGGCTCACAACTGGCATTCCAACTCATCTCAATGATGTTCAGTAGGCTCTATACAGGTCAGCCAGGTTCTTTTACTTCTAACTGGTAAAGCCACATCTTTATGGACCCAACTTTATGATGCACTAGGGATCTACAGCATGTGCAGATGTAGACTGTCAGATTAACGCGTGGAGTGCATTCCCACATTAAACTGGCAGGCTACATCCACACATGATGAAGATCCTTAGTGCCTGGCAAAGGCACCGAGTGCAAAAACTTTTATATGCTTGATTTTAAACATGAATAAACGCACTACACTATAAGGATCTTCATTGTGTCTCTGGTGGAGCACACTTACTTACTTTTTAGCTGTAACCTGAGGTAACAAAAGAGCAGAATAGTGGAAGCTCAGGAATCGATCTGGTTTCCTAAAAAATGCTATTTGACCTCCCGTAAAAAGAAAAAGATGGAGGGCGCACCGACCTAGTGTGATACTGCTAAATGAATTTTTATTAAAATATTAAAATCAATCATTATACTCACAATGTGGAGTTAAAATCAGGCTTAAAAAGGACAGTACAGCAGAGATCCAGCAACAACAGCAGAGCTTGATAATCACTTGAATCTAAAGTCGATGTTTAGGGCTGATGCGTTTCAGGGGCGTACCCCTTTCCTCAGAGCTTGGTGGTCTGCAGTGCTGACCTCCCGTAACAAGGAGTCAAACTACCTTTGGTGACTTGCCATCTACCTACTCTGAGCACCCCAGGTGAAGCCATCAGAATATACATGCATTTAAAAGCATTTCATACCAGTGGTGTTTTGGCGCAGTCACATTGGACTTTATTTTGTATTTCTAAATACTATATTTGTATGTAGTTGTTTTTTAAAGATCACCCATGTTGAAGCGCCATCACCTTTACACTATTACTTATATCATATGCAATTAATATTTAAGTTCATGTTTTTATTCCTTGATACATCATCAGCTACTCATTAATAAAATTCTCCATGAAAATGTATCTGAGCAAGTATCGCACGTTACAACCGATGTGTTCTTCAGAGGGTACTACATGTCACATGAAACAGTATGAGTTCTCTAACTGGTGGGGTTTTATGAGGGGCGTCAGCCACACACAGAAATCAATGGATGTGGGCAGGTTGTGACCAGGTGCAGTCGTACCCACGTACAGAAGGAAGTGTGATGTAAACGTTTCACCACCCTCATCCTTTAACCACTTCCCGCCTGGCCAATAGCCGATTTACGGCCGGGAAGTGGTTATGAAATCGTGACAGGTCGTTCTCAAACGGCCTGCACGATTTCATGCCGCACGCGCCTGTGCGGGCGCGCAGCGCGGCGAACGGTGATGCGGGGTGTCAATCTGACACCCTGCACCTCCGATCTCGGTAACGAGTCTCCGGCGGAGCCTCGTTACCACGTGATCAGCCGTGTCCAATCACGGCTGATCACGATGTAAACAGGAAGAGCCGCCGACGGCTCTTCCTCACTCGCATCTGACAGACGCGAGTACAGGAGAGCCGATCAGCGGCTCTCCTGACAGGGGGGGTTCGCGCTGTTTATCAGCGCAGCACCCCCTCGGATCGCCACACTAGACCACCAGGGAAATAAAAAAAATACAAAAAAAAATACAAAAAAAAAATACAAAAAAAAAATGACAAAAAAAAAAAAATGACAAAAAAAAAAAAGGGGGGCAGTAAAAAAAAATGATGCCAATCAGTGCCCACACATGGGCACTGATTGGCAACATTGATCCATCAGTGCCACCCCTCAGTGATCATCAGTGCCACCCCACAGTGCCAATCCATGCCCAGTGCCCACCTGTGCCACCTATCAGTGCCCACCTGTGCCGCCTATCAGTGCCCATCTGTGCCGCCTATCAGTGCCCACCTGTGCCGCCTATCAGTGCCCACCTGTGCCGCCTATGAGTGCCCACCTGTGCCGCCTATGAGTGCCCACCTGTGCTGCCTATGAGTGCCCAGCGCTGCCTATGAGTGCCCATCAGTGCCACCCATGAGTGCCCATCAGTGCCGCCCATGAGTGCCCATCAGTGCCCAATACCAGCGCCGCCTATCAGTGCCCATCAGTGCTACCTAATCGGTGCCCATCAGAACTACCTCATCGGTTCCCATCAGTGCCACCTCATCGGTGCCCATCAGTGCCACCATATCAGTGCCCATAATTGAAAGAGAAAACATACTCATTTACAAAAAAATTAACAGAAAAAAATAAAAACTTTATTTTTTTTTCAAAATCTTCGCTCTATTTTTAGTTGTTGCACAAAAAAAAAAACCGCAGAGGTGATCAAATACCACCAAAAGAAAGCTCTATTTGTGGGGAAAAAAGGACGCCAATTTTGTTTGGGTGCAGTGTAGCATGACCGCGCAATTGTCATTCAAATTGCGACAGTGCTGAAAGCTGAAAATTGGCTTGGGCGGGAAGGTGCGTAAGTGCCTGGTATGGAAGTGGTTAAACTACACAAAGAAGGAAACATGACCAAGAGACATTTCTCTATTAAAGAAAAAAAAAGCAGCAGCTGGTCACACAAAGCGGAAGTTGATCTAATAAAAGGAGGCATAAAAGAAAAGTTTGGGGGCCAGTAATATGATAAAAAAAAAAAAAAATATGGACTTAAAGTGGTTGTAAACCCTCTCATATACACAGTGAAGTGACCGGCCTCAGATGATAAACAGGAGATGAAACAAATCATCCTAAGTAGGTTTTACTTATTATCTACTGTCTTCTCTTCCCCTACGTCCGTTCAAAATGGCAGAATTGTGTTAAAATCCTTCTCAAGCTGTTAGCATCACAGAGGGGGTGGAGAGCTGCAGTTACACTGTATGAGAGCTGATTGGAAAAAAGTCACACCCCCACCCATACAGCAAACAAGACCAGAGGAAGGATGCAGAGCTGTGTTCTGAATAGGCAAGCTGTGTGCTGAGCTCTCCCCCATCCCAAATTTATCTTGTGTGTCAGGAAAACTTTTCAGAGATAACTCATGCTGATAAGAGGACCGAAGCAACAGAGAAAATTTACATTTAGAGCTTTGGAGAGACAAAAACACTATGGATATATGTGCTTTGCTCAGATTTCAAGACCAAGGTTTACAACCACTTTAGAAAAGCCATGGATGATGTTTCTGGAACTGCCAAACAAATCAAATGGGATGCTAGACCAGTCTTTCCCAGTACTGAGTTTAGTGGAGACATGAGCTTGTAAAGTCTTGCTGTTGAAAAGCAGATTATCAGAGATCTAGTTGAAAATGATTGGTATTGATTATATAAGATCATAAAGATTAGTACAGCATTTCACAAAGCTACAGTGCCTTGCGAAAGTATTCGGCCCCCTTGAACTTTGCAACCTTTTGCAACATTTCAGGCTTCAAACATAAAGATATAAAACTGTAATTTTTTGTGAAGAATCAACAAGTGGGACACAATCATGAAGTGGAACGAAATTTATTGGATATATCAAACTTTTTTAACAAATAAAAAACTGAAAAATTGGGCGTGCAAAATTATTCAGCCCCCTTAAGTTAATACTTTGTAGCACCACCTTTTGCTGCGATTACAGCTGTAAGTCGCTTGGGGTATGTCTCTATCAGTTTTGCACATTGGGACTGAAATTTTTGCCCATTACTCCTTGCAAAACAGCTCGAGCTCAGTAAGGTTGGATGGAGAGCGTTTGTGAACAGCAGTTTTCAGTTCTTTACACAGATTCTCGATTGGATTCAGGTCTGGACTTTGACTTGGCCATTCTAACACCTGGATATGTTTATTTGTAAACCATTCCATTGTAGATTTTGCTTTATGTTTTGGATCATTGTCTTGTTGGGAAGACAAATCTCCATCCCAGTCCCAGGTCTTTTGCAGACTCCATCAGGTTTTCTTCCAGAATGGTCCTGTATTTGGCTCCATCCATCTTCCCATCAATTTTAACCATCTTCCCTGTCCCTGCTGAAGAATAGCAGGCCCAAACCATGATGCTGCCACCACCATGTTTCACAGTGGGGATGGTGTGTTCAGGGTGATGAGCTGTGTTGCTTTTACGCCAAACATAACGTTTTGCATTGTTGCCAAAAAGTTTGATTTAGGTTTCATCTGACCAGAGTACCTTCAACATTTGGTGTGTCTCCCAGGTGGCTTGTGGCAAACTTTAAACTACACTTTTTATGGATATCTTTAAGAAATGGCTTTCTTCTTGCCACTCTTCCATAAAGGCCAGATTTGTGCAGTATACGACTGATTGTTGTCCTATGGACAGAGTCTCCCACCTCAGCTGTAGATCTCTGCAGTTCATCCACAGTGATCATGGGCCTCTTGGCTGCATCTTTGATCAGTCTTCTCCTTGTATGAGCTGAAAGGGACAGCCAGGTCTTCGTAGATTTGCAGTGGTCTGATACTCCTTCCATTTCAATATTATCGCTTGCACAGTGCTCGTTGGGATGTTTAAAGCTTGGGAAATCTTTTTGTATCCAAATCCGGCTTTAAACTTCTCCACAACAGTATCTCGGACCTGCCTGGTGTGTTCCTTGTTCTTCATGATGCTCTCTGCGCTTTAAACGAACCTCTGGAACTATCACAGTGCAGGTGCATTTATATGGAGACTTGATTACCCACAGGTGGATTCTATTTATCATCATTAGTCATTTAGGTCAACATTGGATCATTCAGAGATCCTCACTGAACTTCTGGAGAGAGTTTGCTGCACTGAAAGTAAAGGGGCTTAATAATTTTGCACGCCCAATTTTTCAGTTTTTTTATTTGTTAAAAAAGTTTGAAATATCCAATAAATTGTGTTCCACTTCATGATTGTGTCCCACTTGTTGTTGATTCTTCACAAAAAATTACAGTTTTATATCTTTATGTTTGAAGCCTGAAATGTGGCAAAAGGTTGCAAAGTTCAAGGGGGCCGAATACTTTCGCAAGGCACTGTATCTGTAAAGGACAAAACATCCTTAGGCCAGTTTGGTGGCAGAGGGGTGTGGGGTAGATTGAAGAATAGAGTTTATAGCACTAGCTGGCAAAGTGAATATAGTATACAGGAGACTGGCTCATTTTCCTGATCATGAATACTCTTACCTGTCCTTGAATGCAACAAGCTGATCCCTAAATAGTACAGGCATTGATCACACCACAGCATCTATATCTTAAAGGTTTGATATTATCTTGCTTCTCATCACCATCATAATGTTTTAGAAACATAAAAGTACCAAATGTTGGGTAAGTTATGACAATTACACACTTCAGGAGACCCATGATACTGTGCAGAAATGATCCTACATTAGACTTGTTTCTTTAGCAGAATACTGGCAGTTTGAGCAACAAGTCCAAATTCAAATAAAATATCTTTCCACGGGATAAAATATTGAAGATTTGCAATTATAAAAAACTAATAATCAAAAATGTAAAGTGGAGTATTTAATTGCAATTCTGATGTCTAAAGTTTCTTATTTCTGTATATTATTTTCGTGCTTTAGCAATTCCAAAAAAGATAATTATCTATGTAGTGAAAAATAAATGTAGCGCCACAAATAGCTAATCCACGTATGAGGTGGAATGTGAGTTGGGGGGAGAACCACAGGTCTTGTGTATTCTCTTCCCAAAAGTACAAAGTTACACTCAAGTAACCAATGTGTATAAAAGTGAAAACAAGGATATGAACCTGTATGTCCACAATATTTAAAGTTAGGTTATCAACCTTAACGTGCAAATAAAAAGTGAATACAACAGTGAATGGTGATTACAATCTTCTATAAAACGTATGTGAATAAATCTACCACTGTGTTGGTAGGTTCCCAATATGATGAAACACAATCACAGAAATTAAAACAAATGTCAATATGTGTGAGTCCATCTGCCCTGAAGGTGGAATGAGTCGATTGGACCTTCCCAGTAAGTTTGAATAAACTGCTGCACTTCGGGAAATAGTAAATAAGAGTCCATCGGCCTTGGAGGTGATATCAATCAAACCACATCTCCCAGTAAGTTAGATTAAACTGGTACACTTCAGGAAACACAATCCAATAACATGGAAATGAGGATTATATCAAGGTACTTTTACCAGATCAGATGGACCCGTGACTCACCGTACGGTGGAGGGTCTAAAGAGCTTGAACAGGCCGATGGCCCTGTTTGGTTATCCTCAGTATGGTGTCATCAAGGAGGTCATCCAAAGCTCCAAAGTGTGTCCAATGGCTATCGATTGTGCTCACGGCCAGAAGTGCAGGATAGTGGACAAAAGTGAACTGTGATGTTGCCGATCGCTCAGTCACAGCAACAAAAAAGAAGAAAAAGGGAGAAGAAACTTTCCTGCATCTCCCTCCTTGTGTATTCTCTTCCCAATTATCTATGTAGGGTTAGCCATACCCCTTGTTTGCGACTTACCTTTTTCTAAATCATCCTCATTCTCATCATCGCTCTCCTGCTCAGATTCAGAGTCAAAATTCAAGGTAATCATCTCGTGAGAGGCTTTTTACTTTCTCTGCCGTCTCCACTTTTGTATCGTTAGTCCAGGTAGCAGTTTTGCTCCTGTTCTGATGCACTGTAAGGAACTCTTGGAAGCCACTGTCTTTTTCCAGCTGCAAACAACACAGCAAATATATTGTATCAGAAACCACATACATTTATCAAACACTAATAAACACAGCTCAACAAAGCGAGTCTCCATTTTCATATAACTAGCAGGTCAATTGCTTCATTAAAAACACTGTTCAACTCTGATGTGGTTAAAAAAATAAAGCAGTGTGCTCCAATGAATTTGTTAGTCCTAATTTCATTAGGCCACAAAAAGTGGTAAGTCTAGGATTCTTAAGAGACAGTTGCTTTTTATCCATCGTACAATATCATTTAAAAAAAGTTTCAATAGTTCTTTACTAGTGGATTTTAAGGTCTCCATAAAGAGTTTGAATACCATCCAATTCCTGCTACATCAGCCAAAATTCAAAACATGGATGGCTCCACAAGCACCACCCAAGAATACACAAGGTGGTAAATTATCAGCAAAACATTGACTGTGATCTGTCAGATGCAGTCACTGTTTGTTTCCTGGAAGAAATCAATTGATTTTTTTTCTCCCTCTATTGAGAGCTGAAAAGGGATAAAATTAAAACTATATGTCTGCCTTTAGAGATCCTATAAAATGGTAGAATATGCAACAGCCCCTCTAATATTATAAATCCTTAAAGCGGAAATTCACTCTCTCAGGCAACACTGACTAATTGTAATCCCTATGCTGCAAGCAGTAGTAAATAGATACGCGAATATGATATACTTTCCTATTTTAAACTTTTTTTTCAGTTACTTCTTGGTTTCCAGGCCTAGGAAAATTATGTCATACCTCCCAGGAGTCTTGAGAAAGGAAGGAGGAAGTAGCATAATTAGGGGCAGCTAAAAGGGTCTGAAGCATAAGAAACATCAGTCCATTTTAGGAGGCAAGTTCTCTTGGAGAGGTGCCACGCAGCCCTAAATAAATCACATCTTAGCTGTTCCATATAGGTGGCCCAGAGCCATAAATTTCAGGAGAAAGGTTGCAGCCCCGCTATGTGGGCTACAGCAAATGCTGGTGTCCAGGAGGTGGCAGTTTAGGTAGAATCCAGGAGTACCTGATACGGAGGGTAAACCACAGTGTAGGAGTACCTTAACCACTTAAGGACAGCCTCCTGCACATATACCTCGGCAGAATAGCACAGCTGGGCAGATCCACGTACAGGTACGTCCTGTACTAACTACCCAGCCGTGGGACACGGGCGCGCGCCCGCGGCGTGCTCCCGTGACCCAGTCCGGTCCGTGACCGGAGCTGAAGAACGGGGAGAGCCGTGTGTAAACACGGCTTCCCCGTGCTTCACTGTAGCGACTGCATCGATCGCGTCATCCCTTTTATTGGGGAGCCACGTCGCACGACCGCGCAATTGTCAGTTAAAGCGGCGCAGTGCCAATTTGCAAAAAGAGGCCTGGTCCTTTAGCTGCATTTTTGTCCGGGGCTTAAGTGGTTAAGATGGGTGTTGGGAAAAAGTAGTCAGTCCTGAAGCTGTCATTTGATTTCAGCAAATATGGTCCCTTGTTTTTGTAATTCCAAGGAAAAATCCAGAAAGATAAATACTCACATTTTTTAATTGAATATGGGACTTTTCAAAAGGGACTAGCTTTGAGTAGAATCAAGTCTCTGTTCTTGCAGTTGAGCAGTCTGGCAAGCAGATGTCTAGGTGGTGCACCTGCTGGTGGAAGCTTAACAGGGACTTAATGGACCTGTTCTACTTCAAGTGCAGAAGAAAAGGTTGTGTCTGGAAAAGTATCTTTCAGCCATGGTTTAACAAAGTCCCCAGAGTTCCATCCCTCTGCTCTTTCAGGCAAACCCACAATTATGATGTTATTTTTCCGCATATGATTTTCCAAATCATCGGATACCAAAAAGATATTGTTTTTACTGCCACAGAGGCTCAACTAGAAAGAGGAGAAAAAATCATCCTCCAAGGTAGAAAGCCTTTTTTTCTATCTCAGCAACTATATCACAAATGTTTTGTGCATCTTGTCTCAGAAGGCCATTGTCCACTTTAATATCCTCAATTTTGTCGGTTTGTGTGTTCTTAAAAGTAGCAATTGCCACTAGGGGCTGAGAGTTTACCTGCTTCAGGGTTAGCTTGGATGTCATATTGGCATGCTTTTTGTATGTCCGGAGACAGGCCTGCTCCAAGTGTGTAGAGGGCTTAGGGCACCATCTTGCTTGTCTAAACAAGCAAGTTCGTTAAGGTTCTCCAACCCTAAAGACTGACAGTCTTTACTCATACTAATGGCCGAGAATTTTTGTGATCACCCTAGCCAGTCAGGAGAGTGGTAGCTGCCGATGCAGGATAGTAGCAGATTCTAAATGCGGTGAGTGGAGTTCCCTCTAGTTACGTCTGGCGATCTTAGCGGTAGCCTTGCTCCCTTGCTGGGGAGGCGTTTTTTTAAAAGTGATTTCTCAGCAAATAACAGCATGAAGCGATGGATGGGTGAGTTTGCTTTGAATATCAAAAGTTAAAATCGACAGCGTTTCTGGTGTTCAGATGTAGTATTATTGTGCTTTAAAGAACAAACTCTCTGATCACCATTAGGAAGCTGCAGCCTAATTGTCCATAATAATGGTTTTCAAAATACCATTCACTGAATCAATCAACTAACAGTGTGCTAGCAGATCCTCTAATATTTAACTTATATCTGTCAGCATGCCAGTGGCCAGGGCTGTAGTAGGTTAGTAGTGCTCTTTCTCCCAGGGATTCCTACCCTAAAACAACGTATGAATTCTATGAAAGGCATTGTCTACTTGGCTGGAAAACTGGATACTACATGATCAAGAAATCAATAGCAGAAAGTCTGTGGGTTTATTACATTTATTCCTCTGCAGCACCGCCAAATACTTTTGTAACTGTTTCAGTGGTTAACATTCCTGTTCATGCATTATTACAACAGGAGTGAATTTATAACTTCTACGTTTGGGATTGTTAGACAATTTTATGCATTTTTTGTGAGGGCTGACTGAATTTTATGATGTAATTTCCTATAGGATGACTGTCATACCACAACATGAGCAGAGAAATGTGCAAAAAAAACAACAGTTTCCATTAACTACATGTTCTAAACAAATACATTGGCAACTACAAATAAGATGTATCCATTATACTGTGTATAAGTACTGCAGAGGCCAACAGTTTCATTTTGATAAAAGTATCAATCATTAGTTCACAAACAAGAAGACTGATACCAAAGAAGTCCCCGTATTAAAAACGAACTGAAAACTTACTTCTTCCAAAGCTGCATTCTTCTTTTTCTTTAACTGAAAAAAATAAGTAGTGATCCGGTTAGCCAAGAAAAAGTATGACAGATACTTTTAGTAGTAAACAGAAGGATTGTTTTTTTAATTAGTTGAAAGAAAAGCTGCCTGTATTGTCCACAGTGGCCAACGCAGATGATTTGTCTTCCAGGAATTTTGAAAATGAGCTCTAAAAATATTCTTATGAAAACAGTAATGGTACTGAAGTTGATCTAGAGCAGGGATCCTCAAACTACGGCCCTCCAGCTGTGGTGGAACTACAATTCCCATGAGGCATTGTAAAAATCTGACATTCGCAGACATGACTAGGCATGATGGGAATTGTAGTTCCTGAACAACTGGAAGGCCGTAGTTTGAAGATCCCTGATCTAGAGGCAAGGTCAATAAAATAAGCAAGGTGGTACTATAGCGGGTAAGTACCTGCCTGAATGTAGCGGTTAATTCTTGAGTTATGCTTTCATGTTAATTGATAAAGCGTTCCAAGGCAGCCTGAGGTTTTAAAATATAAAAATCCCAGAAATTATATATTTTGATGACTTGCTAAGGTACTCCACCATCAAACCTTTTTGTAACGTATATTATGCCCCTAAGTGAAAATGTCCAAACTGGGCCCAATAAGCCCTTTTCCCTCACCGGTGTCATGTGACTTGTTAGTGTTACAAGATCTCAGGTGTGAATGGGGAGCAGGTGTGGTAAATACATAACTGCGAGAACCATTAAAAGCACTGTACACTTCCAACTGTTTTAGTGTATTTATGTTCCCTGCATTGTTCTTGCCTCATCTTGTAATGACGGGCCCACATGTTGTGGCCGGTGTTTGTAGTGTCATGGTAATGGATTCCCCCATGTCCATGTATTGCTTCAGCTAGCTGGTCCCTATGCGCCGAAGTGACAGGAAAACGTCCTATTTTGGGTCTCACAGTGTCCAATGCATGCCTCATATCCTTCTGTGTTGCATCACAAATGTATGAGTGCGAAAGTGTTAAAACACTACATGAGCGAGCTCTCTTGGTGTTCGTGAATGCTCTGCCTACTTGTGTCTGTGCCAGATCTATTTACTGTGTAGTTCTCACCTGCACGAGCAGTAAACTTGGAGACGTGGGATTATGTGAAAAATGTAGTTTCCCAACAGGAGGTGTCAGGTTTCACACTATAGACTATAGCCATAACAAATGCATCATTTCCTGCTGACACAGGAATGTAAAGATTTACTCTCCTATAGGCTATGTGTATTGAGCAACAAATGATACAATGAAACTACATGGTCTATGTACATCTTATGCAGGTTGAAAACACAGTGTGCGGGTAGTAATGTTTACCATGTTTTTAAACTTTGAACTAAGCTACCGTACATTACTAACCTACATTACTTTTAGAACTGCGAGAACCATCAAATTCAGAGTAACTTATATTTTAGGATTTAAAGACACACCATAACCAGCGACTCTGCAAATGCCCCCTATATATAACTTACCAATGCTCATCACACCTTCCTTTCCTGCGCCAAATACGGCACCTACGCAGTCAGCTCCTAGGTCTGTGCGCAGGCGCCGCATTTCGCCGAGATTACCCGAGTCCTAAATCGGGTATTTTCGTAAGATGTGACGCGCTATACTGGCGCCATCCACCGTGGGGGAAAGAAATTAAAATTGAAAATAATACAGTAAGTGGGGGATTTAAAAAAAAAAAAAAAACAGCATACTGGCGCTGACTCCAGTATGCTGGATCACATGGGAGAGATTATATTTATGGTGAACCACCTCTTTAATGTGATAGTATATAATTAGTACATTTTATGTTTTTCCATTAACTTTTGTGATTACTTTGATATTTTTTACAGTCCCAACATATATTGATCTCATGTGTAAGATATATTACTGCTACTAATAAAGTATATTATGTGAATTTATTTGTTTTAATCTTAGATCTTACCGTTTTATTGTCGCCTGACGAGTGCTTTGCATCCTGATTTTTGGCAGATTCCTTGTCTTCATTCTTGGAGTATTTGCTCCAAGCTTTGGCCTTCAAAGGATCTCCAAATGATTTACAGATTTCAACCTTTGAAAAATAACACAGTTTTTACAAGGCAAAAGTTAGTTTCACAACAAAAACAAACGTGTTCAGTACTTGCAGAACTCACAGATATGCGGGCTGTGTCAATGAAGCTTTTGTTGAAATGGTTAAGTGCTGTGTTGGCCTCTTCTTCTGAGCCATAACCAATAAAGCCAAACTTTCGGAATTTACCATCCTTTGTAAATTTGAGGGTACAGTCTGTTAAAGTCCCAAATGCTGCAAACAGGTCTCGGAATCTGTCTTCTTTCATCTGCATTAAAAGCAGCACAAGAGAACATTAAATGTGTATTACATAACTCAAGCATCACCCACACTTATGAAAAGAAATTGAACTAAATCAAAAAGCATTCACTGCTGTCATCAACATAGCTGTTTCTTTATGTGTGCACTTGTAATGTCTCTTTCTTCCTCGTCCATTTAGGGACACAGAAATGTTAATGTGGTTATAACATGAAACATGAGAAAAGCATATCCTTCAATAGTGTGTACTAGCCTCAATCTAAAGCACAGTGTTATTTATCTCTTCCTTCTACTATCCGCATAAGTCACTGATAAAATGCCCTGTACACACGATCGGTTCGTCTGATGAAAATGGACCGATAGACCATCGGTGGAAAAAAAAAAAAGAACCTGTTTTAAATTTTTCTTATGGTTAAAAAACCGACAGAAAAAAACTATCGTCTGTGGGGAAATCTATCGGTCAAAAATCCACGCATGCTCAGAAGCATTGAACTTCATTTTTCTCAGCGTGTCGTAGTGTTTTACGTCACCGCGTTCTGACATGAACGGATTTTTGACTGATGGTGTGTAGGCAAGACTGATGAAAGTCAGCTTCATCGGATATCTGATGAAAAAATCCATCGGATTAGATTCCATTAGATATCCGATAGCGTGTACAGGGCATTAGAGTATCAGCCTGTTGCTTCCATCAGTCTTAAATCCTTTAGAGCCCCTAATGCCCTGTACACATGATCGGTCAATCCGATGAGAACGGTCTGATGAATTTTTCCATCAGTTCACCGATGAAGCTGACTGATGATCAGTCGTGCCTACACACCATCAGTTAAAAAAACGATCGTGTTAGAACGCGGTGATGAAAAAACACGACGTGATGAAAAAATTGTTCAATGCTTCCGAGCATGCGTCGACTTGATTCTGAGCATGCGTCGACTTGATTCTGAGCATGCATGGATTTTTAACCGATGAACGTGCTTACAAACAATCGTTTATATTCTATCAGTTAGGTATCCATTGGTTAATTTTAAAACAAGTTTCATTTTTTTTAACCGATGGATAAATAACCGATGGGGCCCAAACACGATCTGTTTGGTCTGATGAAAACGGTCCATCAGACCGTTCTCATCGGATTGACCGATGGTGTGTACGCGGCATAAGTCTGCAAAGACTTTCACAACACATCTGCTTTATGGAGATTGGAATCACCCAAACAAGACGTTTGCACCCCATAAGCCTTGCATTAACCTTGCATCCGTTTGAAGAGGACTTTGATAAAAATTGGTCTGCCCCAACTGTTGATCTTACAGTGTCCTGCCTTAAAGCGGTGGGAAAACAACAACAATTTTTCTTTTAGACGCTTCAAAGTAAAGTCATAATGTGCTAGTATGCATCGCATGCTAGCACATTATAAAAAAATAATTACCTTAAAATGAAGCGCTGCACTGTCAGACAGACACTTCCATCTACACCCGGTCTTCCTTCCAGATTCACGTCCTCCAGTCGTCTGACTGGCCATGCCGTGCCGCTATGATGTCACGGACAACGGCACAGAGCTCTGAAAGGATGGCACGGTATACTGTCCCTTCAGAGTGCATGCGCCGTGAAATCGCTGGCTGAATGCAGTGTGAATATATCCTAAACCATGCAGGTTTAGAAGATATTCATAGTACCTAAACGTAAGCCTTAAAGTGGATGTAAACCTGATTCATGAAATTTGACCTTGGCACATATATCTGTAGGGTTTACTTATCTCTCTCTCCAAAGCCCTAAGTCCCATGTCTTTCTGCTGTTTTGTTCCTCTATTATGGTCGTGATAACTTCTGACAAGCTCTCCAACATGGGAGATAGAAGTAGCTAGAAATTTGTGTTGGGGAGGTTGCTATAAATAGATTAGCAGAGAGCTTGTCTATTCACAGCACAGCTCTGCATGATTGTTTCTTTCTTCCTCTGCCTATGCGGAACGGGGGGAGGGTGTTCTTTCTTTCCTCCAATCAGCTGTTACACAGTGTATGTAATATGCACTGTTGAAAGAGGAAGTAAAAATTCTACCACAGTGTTCACTTTCTAAAAAATATAGCAAGCTAAAGAGTGCAGATATACATGTAAAACTTATGTAGAGAGATTTGTTTCATCCCTGTGTAACGTCTGAGGCTGTTCACTTTTCTGGGTATAGAGAGGGTTTACATCCACTTTAATATAGGCTTATCTGTAGGTACAAGTTTACAGAAAGGGTTTACTTCCACTTTAAAACAACCATCATTCCAGTTGGAAGATACACTTTACAGACCCAACCCATAAGCAGATGAAGCGCTCTGTTGACTTGACTTGTTCTTCGCCCTGTCTTAGGCTTCATTTCCATGGACGTTTTTACACCCACCTTTCTGAGCGTTTTTTGCAGCTTAAAAACGGCTTTCCATGTTAGTCTATGGCCTCATGCCCACCATGACGTTTTTGAGCTGCAAAAAAAATGTCGTCACCAACCGGAGCGTGCTGGGAATGTGACGTCATAAGAGGCCTATATAAATGATCGCACACCGCACAACCGGCATTACGGCGGGAGGGAGCGACGTGGCAACATCGGTAGAAGAAGGAAGTAGGCGACAAGGAAGAGCGAACTGGCCGCTGCTAGTAAAAGAGCTGCAAGAAGATAGCAGCGGCCAGTCCCGAAGACGACATCGGAGAAGACCCCGGAAGGCAGAAGAAGACCCCCGGAGAGTGGAGAAGACCCCCGGAGCTGGCCAATAAAATATTTTAAAAACCTGTGTTGTGTTTTTATTTTCTTAACACTTTTGCTCCCGGTGAATGGGTAGGGGTACGGTGTACCCCATACTCATTCACGTAGGGTGGGGTGCAGGGATCTGGGGGCTCCGAATTCCTGGCGTCTGTACTAGCTTTACAGCCCGTTTTTTTAAAACGTCTATGGAAATGAAGCCTTAGCTGTGACTTTGCTTTGCCAAACTGATTGACTGGTCAAAAAAAAAAAAAAAAAGTTGCCACTTCTGTAGTTGATCCCTTTAAATTAGGGGTCGTCAACTCCCTGGTCCGCGGCCCACTACCGGGCCGTGACCCTTCTGCAGCCGTCAAGTTCCTCGGAGTACATTAACAATGTCGGGGAGGGTGAGAGTGAAGCACACAGTGTTGTTTATTATGCACCGTGGCCCCTCCTTCCATCCCTCACACAGACACTCCACATGCAGTGTGAATGGACGTGCCACCTCCTCACTGAGCTCGCCCAGTCCCTTCTGTCATAGGGGAAGGCGCAGCACACCGTCACCTCCAGGACAGCCCACAGTAACAGGGAAGCCACTGGTGTCCCTTGTTAATGGGGCTGGATAGATCTGAGAGGAGACAAGTCCACACTTCTTCCGGGAAAGCAGGGAGCCGCCCCCTTTTCTCTGATCCCTCTATATACTTACCTGCTGCTAATCCTCAGCCCACACAACACGACTGAGCTACGAAGGAGAGGCCTGGGGGAGTCCCAAGTACGACAACACTACCAGTGACAGGGTGAGTGTGAGCGGGGACCGACTGGGACACCTGTGTGCATGGAGTGTACAGAGCCTAGTGGGGGCACTACTTTCATCTGTGGGGGGCACACAACCTTCATCTGTGGGGGGGGGGCACTACCTTCATCTGTGGGGGGGGGGGGCACTACCTTCATCTGTGGGGGGGGGGGCACTACCTTCACCTGTGGGGGCAGGCAGTGTGGCAAATGACATTCCGCATTTGGTGGCAGGTGACATGGCAAGTGACACGCTCAAAGCTCCCACTGATTCTGCATTATGATGGGTTGAACTATTTAATGCGCTGACAAATTGCCCACAAAAAAAATCGCATACTGTTAGACAGGTTAATTGGTTGTTTTGCAAGCTGGTTGGTAAGTAGGCTTGGTTTTTTCCTGGGCATTCCCCAGGTCAATTTTGTTAATTGTTTTGTGTAAGTACACCTGCTGAGAACACTTTGGAAAAGTATTTTTATTACCCTACTTTAGAGCTGCACGATTAATCGTTAGAAAAAAATTACGATCTTGATTCAACCCCCACTCACAATCCTAAATGAGCCATTTCCATGATTCTATGTAAACAGTACAGAGCCGAGCTGTCAAATAATAATGAAAAAAAAAAGTCGGCGATTGTTTTTCAACATTCTTCAGCACTTATCCCGCGTACACACGATCACTTTTTGTGATGTAAAAAACGTTGTTTTATCCCACGAAACAAAACAAAGTTTTTCAAACTTCATTTTAAAAAACAATGTTGCCTACACACCATCGTTTTCTGAAAATGCTCTTGCAAAGCGCGGTTACGTAAGACACTTTCGACGGCACTCTGTTCCATTGAAGCTCCCGTCTCATAACTTGCTTCTAAAGCATGCACGGGTTTAAAAAGGTCGTTTTAAACGTCGTTTTGCCAACACACCATCATTTTTTGTGAAACAAAATACATTCTGAAAAACGACATAAAAAATTCAACCATGTTCGAATTTTTTTTGGTCGTTTTTTTTGAAGACATAAAACAACGTTTTGCCCACACACCATCATTTTAAATGACGTTTTTTAAAACGTCGTTTTATTTCATCACAAAAAACGACCGTGTGTACGTGGCATTAGAGATAGAGTACAGAAAAGATACAGAGTAGCATTTAGTTATTTTAGAATTAGCTCAAAAGGGGTGAACTTCGGCCTGTAAATGAGGTCAGTTTAACCACTTTTAGCAGATACCCTAGAGCAGCCTTTCTCAACCTTTTTACCGATGGGGAACCCTAAAATTAATTTTCAGGTCTCGGGGAACCCCTGATAAAACCCATTCATTGGGGGTCAGTGGGAACAATGCTTTTTTTTACAGTAGTGGTAAGAATGCCCCCCCTTATAGAGAACTATGAAGATCATTGATGTAATACCACTGGCTCCTCCAAATGGAATTGGCTCAGAACTATGTAGGCACCATCAAACAGGAGGTAAATCAGCCACAGCTCAAGGAACCCCTAGCCACCTCTGGAGGAACCCTAGGGTTCCACGGAACCCTGGTTGAGAATGGCTGCCCTAGAGAATAAAATTGCGATCATTGCAATATTTTACATCACACTGTATTTGCGCGGCTGTATTTTAAAAATAAAAAATTCTTTTTTTATTCATTAAACAGTTAAGTTAGCCCAATTTTGTTTGTATAATGTGAAAAATGATTTCACGCCACGAGAAAAAATAAAATAAAAAGAAGAACCTTAGCCTGGCGCACAGTTAAACCTACACGTTCTGGTCACTACAAGAGACGAGCCCCCTCACTCACCTCTCTGGCAGCCTGTGTGTTCTAACTCTAGCCTAAATCTGTGTTTTCAGCATTTGACAGTTATAGGATTGTCAGATGTGTGGGTCCCCTGCCTGTGTATCATTGCTCCTGCCTCTAACCCCTACATCACCACTGGGTAGGGCAGTGACATAGAAGTCATGGGAACGAATCACAGCGCACAGCGAGACCCCTTTCACATTGAGGCAGTTTTCAGGTGTAATAGCGCCTTGCAAAGCACCTGAAAACTGACTCCCATTCTATGCAATGGGTGCTTTCATACCCAGGCAGTGCGCTTGCGGGACATTAGGAAAAGTCCTGCAAGCAGAATCTTTGGGGCGGATTGCAATGAATGGACAGCGCTTCCGAAGTGCCTGAAAAGAGCTTCTGAAACGATGCAACAACGGCGTTTCTAACCCCTTCTTTGGGGGTTAAAAGCATCTGAAAGGCGGCGGTAAAGCGCCACTAGGATGAGATGGGCTTTACTGAGAATGCAGTCTGAATTATTTACAGACATGACAGTTAAAGCGAAGTTCCACCCAAAAATGGAACTTCTACTTTAAGTACTGGTGACCCCCTGACATGCCACATTTGGCATGTCATTTTTTTTTGGGGGGGGGGGGCTTGCACCGATACTGGTGTTGGTGCTGATACTAAGCATTTGCATGAGTACTCCTGTAAATATGCTCCGATACCTGAAACTGATACATTTGCGGTGCGATTTGAAACAGACAAGTGTAGGCAACAGGGGTGTGTAATGTATAGCGTGCAGGGGTCAAGAGTGAATAACGTACTGCGTGCAAGGGTGCATTTGATTTAAACAGAAATGTGGTGTGATTTATGTCTGAATCACATGTGGTTTTCCCCATTGCTCTTGTGTGAACCCAGGCTTGTCGTAGAAACTTCAGCTTGGGTTACAATCAAGAGCAGAGAAGGAAACCATGTGTGATTCGGACAGGAATCGCACAGCATTCTGTGAAAATCGCATGCAATTCTTTGCGGTACTCAGTATCAGTGAGTACTTAACCAAAGTATTGGTACTCGTGCTTGCCGGTGAAAAAACAGTACCAGTCCACTTACACACTCCTGACACCAACACTCTGTACGTTACACACTCCTGACACCAACACTCTGTACGTTACACACTCCTGACAACTACATTCTGTACGTTGCACACTCCTGACAACTACATTCTGTACGTTGCACACTCCTGACAACTACATTCTGTACGTTGCACACTCCTGACAACTACATTCTGTACGTTGCACACTCCTGACAACTACATTCTGTACGTTGCACACTCCTGACAACTACATTCTGTACGTTGCACACTCCTGACAACTACATTCTGTACGTTGCACACTCCTGACAACTACATTCTGTACGTTGCACACTCCTGACAACTACATTCTGTACGTTGCACACTCCTGACAACTACATTCTGTACGTTGCACACTCCTGACAACTACATTCTGTATGTTACACACTCCTGCACTCAGTACGTTACACACTCCTGACACCTACATTCTGTACGTTACACACTCCTGCACTCAGTATGTGACACACTCCTGACACCAACACTGTACGTTACACACTCCTGCACTCAGTATGTTACACACTCCTGACACCAACACTGTACGTTACACACTCCTGCACTCCTGACACCTACATTCTGTATGTTACACACTCCTGACACCAACACTGTACGTTACACACTCCTGCACTCAGTATGTTACACACTCCTGACACCAACACTGTACGTTACACACTCCTGCACTCAGTATGTTACACACTCCTGACACCTACATTCTGTACGTTACACACTCCTGCACTGAGTACGTTACACACTCCTGACACCAACACTGTACGTTACACACTCCTGCACTCAGTATGTTACACACTCCTGACACCTACATTCTGTACGTTACACACTCCTGCACTGAGTACATTACACACTCCTGCACTCAGTACGTTACACACTCCTGACACCTACATTCTGTATGTTACACACTCCTGACACCAACACTCTAATGTTACACACTCCTGCACTCCAGTACATTACCCACTCCGGACCCCCGCACTCTGTACGCTACACACTCCGGACCCCTACACCCTGTATGTAGGTATGACAATTGAGAATGCATATCATTAGACGATTGGGCACACACATCACTGTGAAGAGGGCACAATTTGGCAACATTGCCCTGGGCACCGGATGTCTATGTTCCAGCACAGGTTGCAATCTGTCCATGGTTTTAGATAAACAGTACTTTAAAGTGACAGTAACATTCACCCACTATAATGCATATAGTACACACTTTCTCACTCAGAACGAACATTTATTTATCCAGTTACTGGTGGCATGACATGTTAGCTGCCCTCCATCCATCTAACCCCAGGTCAGCCCCTCACCCTGGTATTAATTATTTTACACTGACATCGGAAGAAAGCTAACTCGAGCTGTACATATTTATCTCGGCGTTTGCAACCTATAAAATGAACAGATCGGGATAATACATCGACCCACACAGCTAAAACGATGTGCCGAGCACAGGAATAAGACTGAAATGAGCAGACAGGGGCCAGCGTGTAGCCGGTGTATAAAAGCCTGGAACCCAGTGCTCGGTCACATTGCTGCGACAGAGATCGCACTAACCAATCACAGCTGTAATACATACCCCGTTAGGGAGATTCTTTATAATTAATCGTGACATCTTAATGGAGATTGCTGAACACTCTAACTAGCTTCACGTTGTGTTACTGGGCGCCGCCATCTTGGTGAAGATCACGTGGCCGACTGTCTGCGCGCGCAGCACTTGTGTTTGGCTCGTAGGCAAAGCGGAGGTGAATGATGTGTGCAGCGGTGCTTGTGACTGAGGGCTGGCCACCTCATGTATTGTACTATACTGAAATAAACACTGGGCACGTCCACCCCCATCCACTTCATGTAATATAATGCCAATTACATCAGGAGGGGCATCCCAATTATATGACTCTATTTGCTTTTAGTAATGTCACTTATTGGAAGTTGGCATTGGCTGTGATTTCAGGAAATAATGGTGGCTATAGTGCAGGGATCCTCAAACTACGGCCCTCCAGATGTTGTAGAACTACACATCCCATGAGGCATTGTAACACACTGACATTCACAGACATGACAAGGCATTATGGGAATTGTAGTTCCTGAACAACTGGAGGGCCGTAGTTTGAAGACCCATGCTATAGTGTATAGTGGTCATTGTAGTAAATCAAGCTTATGGGAAATCAACGGTATTAATACCCTCTTCGCAAACCTCCAAGGTTTTGTGCCTCATGCTTCTATTTATTTTGGGTGGATCACCACAGGGATCACTGAAAGTTCTTAGTCTCCCCAGAATCCTTTGGGACACATTACAGGTCCCAAAAGACCAATCTCATACTTGCGCATGTGCAGCTGCAAGGAATCGCAGCTGGCTGTCCACAATAAACATCCCAGGGACCCAAAAATCGTTTGTGTGAGCACTGTACTGGACCACTGGGACAGGTAATTGTCCTTTTATTTAGCCTAGGTTCACACTGGTGCGTGTAAAACGCTGCAAGTGATTCGCACTGCATTCCTGTGAGAGAGTGAAAAACTTGTAGAGCGCAACACCTGCGAACTGAATCGCCTCTGTGCACATCACATGCAGGGTCTGTGCGGTGAGATTTGAGAAATACGTTTTGCATAAACAAAATGGTGCAAGACCCCCTTTTTTTTCTCTAGGGTCTGAGCGCCGAGTAGGGTTGCCACCTGTCCAGGTTTTGAATCATTTGTCCGGGTTTCAGTCCACCTGGCTGATGAATGTGACTCGAAACAGGGCCTCACAGGAGAGTAGGGAAGAACTATGTGCACCGCAATACTATTCTCAATGAAGTGCCCAAACGTGTCCCAGGTCTGTTACAATCCTGTAGTGTATATTTAAAAAAAAAATTGCTGTGCGCCGCTAAAGTGTTTGGGTTTGTCTTGGGGAAAAGGTGGCTACCCTAGCGCCGAGCGATAACGTCACCCATAGGCTTACTATGGGTCATCATTTGTCGGTTGCCCCTCTTCTACACTGAAGCAGACAAGGGGACCTGATCATGTGACCACATGGGCGCAGCCTCAGAATAGGTAAGTATATAGACTAAGGATAAGTTCCGGCATGTTCGCACACTCGGCGTGCAGAGCCCGCCAGGAAGTCGGCACCACACTGCTCTAATCACAGGCAGACATTTCCCGATCTCTGCAGCCCAGCATCGGGACAATGTCTCCTTGCCTGTGATTGGCACTGCACCGTGCCGACTTCCTGGCGAGCTCTGCACGTAAAGTGTGTGAACACGCTGGAGCTCATCCCTAGTATAGACATCTTTCCTGTCACAGGACAGATAGAATAGGCTTAGAATGGGGGTGAAAGCAAATGAATAGTTAGTATTTGACTGAACTTCCACTTTAATCTCATACCTCTTTCTATGGAATGCTAGTCATAACATTTTTAAACACTAACATACTTAAAGTAATAATTAAATAAATAAATATAATTAAATAAATAAATACTATTGTGTGGAATATAATGGCCGCGGCCTTTATTATAGGTATTCAAAATATAAGTTTAACTGTAAACATATCATGAATATATTAAAATAATTGTCTTCAATAACTTCCAAGACAAATATACAACTTGTTTAGCTATTAAAGCTCAAACTATAATAACATTACACAAAAGTCCCTTTTTAAAGAAAAGGACAAACCTCATAACTGAGCCGCGACAGGGAGGGAGGGAGGGACGCTGCTTCTCTGGATTCTTCAAACGATTTGTAATAACTGACGCATTATCTTTTCTTTTATAGGTCTGGATCCCTGCTGATTGGACCATTAGGATCACCAATAACTGACCAATAACAGTAAGTAATTTTCAAAACCTTTATGTAAAATAGTTTATCTATGCCAGCATTCCATGTGTGATGTTAGGGGACATTCCATGCCCCTCCCCTCACTTTTAATATCTTGTAGCACAACCCCCGAAGAAACTGGAAACTGCCTGGGTTGTTGCTCCCAGTAGATTGCCCCACAGCCAGGCACACAATCACAGTCCCTCTTTGCCTTAACAAGTCCAGGGGTGTTCTTTTTTTGGTGTCTTCATTTTTGGGGTGACTGGGATAGGGTCGAGGGAATTTACGTAGGATACCCTAAAAACAGCTATGCACAAGTTGAAGACAGTAAACTTCCTTTTGTAGAGCTGAAGCAAAAGTCCTTGCAAAAGCAAATGGTTGACTTGGCTTTGTAGTAGAAGCAGTTAACCCCTTCCCAACCTCCCACCACAGATTTACTGCGGCAGATCAGCTCTATTGCGTGAAATGATGTACCTGTACACCATTTCGTGCAATAAACACTGGGGGCACGCTGCCAGGGGCTCACGGACGTGCTGATTGGACAGAGGTGGAGCCAATCAGCAGGTCTGTCAGACCCGATGTCAATCGCTCCCCAGAGAGGCAGAACAGCTATCTGCCTACGTAAACAAGTCAGATCGTCGCTTTGACAGGGAAGAAGATAGAGATCTTGTGTTCCTGCTATGCATGAACACCATTCTCTATCTTCACGCAGTCAGACCACCCCCCCACACAGTTAGCAAACACACCCTAGGGACACACTTAACTCTTTGATTGCCCTTGATGTTAAAGGATCACTAAAGGATTTTTTTTTTTAGCTAAATAGCTTCCTTTACCTTACTGCAGTACTGGTTTCATGTCCTTATTGTTCGCTTTTGCTTTGAAGTTGCTGTAATCCTGCTTTGTTCTCCACACTTCCTGCTTGTCTGTTTCCTTATAACCACAGTGCTTGGAGCTTTCTTACGATGGTTTAAGCTGTCATTACTGTGTGTCTAAAACTTCCCAGAACCAATCGGATTCATTTTAAAAACAAAACACTGCCCTGGATTTGTTTGTTTTTGTTCTGTGTGTCTATTTCTACTTTGCAGAAACATGAAGCCAGTTCAAAAGTGAAACTAACCTGCAGGCACATTATATGATTGGTTTTTATCTATTTTTAATCATTTTGAAAAGGAATCAGTTAACTTTTATGTCTCTATACCCTGTAAACAGTCATTTCAGCAAAAAAATGTTTTTTCCTTTAGTGACCCTTTAAGAGTCGGTTCACACTGGGGCGACTTGGGATCCGACTTGAAGTCGCCTCAAGTCGTCCCAAGTCGCGCTGTAGAGAAAAACAATGAAAGTGAATGGGAGCGGTGTTAATACACACTACTCAAGTCGCTCCGACTTTTGAAAAGGTTCCTGTACGACTTCAATCCGACTTGTAGGCGATTTGTACCCATTGATTTCAATGGAAGTCGCCTCAGAAGTCTGATCACTGTCTTAATTGAAGCTACTTTCCAGGAAGATAACATACATTTCTCAGGCAAACCCCTCCCTCCCCCTCCCTCTCCTAGAGCTGATTGTTGTTTGATTGCCCACTGGAATGTGTCCTGTCCTGGAGACGACTTCAAGTCGTGTTGTAAATCTCAGATCGCCCTGTGGTTCATGCTCAAGTCGTGTCGGAGTCGCCTTTGAAAGTCGCGCTGGAAGTCGTGTCGGCCTAGCGTGAACCGACTCTCACTCCTTCCCTGTCTGTATCATGTACAGTAAAAGTATATTACTGGTTCCCAAAAAAGTGTCAGGTGTCTGATTTGTCTGCCGCAATGTCACAGTCCCGCTAAAAATTGCTAATCGCTGCCAATACAAGTAAAAATAATAATAAAAATGCCATAAAAATATGCCATAGTTTGTAGATGCGATAACTTTTCCGCAAACAAATCAATATGCGCTTATTGCAGAGGCGCATTGCCTGCGATATTGCCACGGTGTCCCATTGATTTCATTGGGTAGGAGCACTATACACACCGCACCTTCACCACTCCAAAGACACGACTAGCAGGCTTTTATTCTTCGTCCTGCTAGCGCACCGCTCCATTGTGAAAGCCCTCGGGGTTTCACAATGGAGAAACAGCAGCCGCTGTTTAAGGTCGGTTTGTTGGCGCAATAGCGCCTGAAAACCGCCCGTTGTGAAAAGGGTCTTATCACAAAAGCCTATATAAAGGAATAGTAGTGGTAAAAAAAAAAGCACTTGTGGGTTTAACAAATCTTGTTTTTTGTATAATTATCCTTTAAAGTGGTTGTAAACCCACTTTTTCACTTTTACTTACAGGTAAGCCTATAATAAAGCTTTACCTGTAGGTATAAAGAATATCTCCTAAACCTGTACGGTTTAGGAGATATTCCCTTTGCAGCGGCGCATGCGCAGGGGGGAATCCACGGCGAAAGGACCGGCATCCGCCGGACCCTGCCGATTTGAAATCTCCCGCACGCGCGGGAGTGACGTCATCGCCGCTCCAGCCAATCACAGCGCTGGAGCGGCGATACCCGGAAGACACGCCGAGTCAAGATGACATCTCGCTCGGCGTGGACCAGGTAAGTTCTACTTTCCTCGTTCAGAGGTAAGTATTTCATAATGAGCTAATATGCACCGCATATGTCTTTTGCCTTGCAGGTTTAAAAAAAAAAAATGTATATGCGGTTTACAACTGCTTTAAGGGTGTGTGGCTGGGGGTGTGTCCTATGCCTGCATACTTTTGCTGGTAGGCGTCCCTCATTCCCATCTCAAAAAGTTGGGAGGTATGCTTTGCAGTACATGGCAACTCAGTGACCTATTTTTAGCAGGCCTTATGTCATGAATGCAGCTGTACCTATGGCTATGAAGATACAACTTTTAAGGAATTCAGTATTTGCATAGACACCTCAGGGGAGCTTCAGGCTGTGATATCCGGGTAATTGTTAAAATAAATGGTATATTTTACAGTTTATACCTTCAGCTCTGTATTAAGGCATTCTGTTATTTTTAGCTTTCCCAACACGTTCAATTATTAAATGTGCACCAATTATATGTTGCTATGCAATTTGAAGGAGTTAAACCTTTTTATTACCTACAATATGAGGAAAGTGAAAATGAGAAAGTGCTTTAACATACGTAATTCCCCTTTGGGAAAAAAACAAGATTGTAAGGTGTGCAATGGAAACAAAAATAAGTCCGCACATACAGTATGAGGCTGGATTCACACTTATGCAGTTTTAGTGCTTTTTGCATTTTGCAGATTTGCGCTATAGTCCATTTTTTTACATGGTTTCCTATGGAACACGTTCTGTAGTGCAAATATGCAAAAAGCACCAAAAATGCATAGGTGTGAATCCAGCCTCGTACTGTATGTGCAGATACATGTTTAAGGCCTGGTTCACACCTAGGCATGTTTTAGTGGGTTTTCAGTTTTGCAGAAACACACTATAGTCCATTAAACATGGTTTCCTATGGATGTAGTTCACATCTGAGCATTTTATGGAAAGGGTCAGGGACTTTTTTCTGTTTTTTGGTTCCATAGACTTTAATGGCTCAAAAATGTGTATTGAAAACGCAAAATGCACATGGAATATGCAAACTGCAACCTGCCTAGGTGTGAATCAGACCTGAGGCTATGTTTACACATGCAGCTGACTTTGCTGCCACTCTGAAATGTGACCCATGGGGGATCCCTTTTCAGAAGCATTTGACAGGTGGTAAGGCAGCGATATGTCATCCTTAGCCACTTGCTTTAACCTTGTAAATGCTGCACCACTATGTCGCAACCAAGTACATTGCATGCCGTGGTTGTGGTGTGGCCCTATTCCAATTAAATGATCACTACCTGACGTAAGCGAGAGGTGTCATAATTAGCTGTGGCATGTGCACAACACCACCTTGCATCCTTTGCAGCTTAGAGTATTTTGTTTTATGACAGAGCGATAAGAACATCTGTTGGGTTTTTATTACTGCCTCTGCCCCTGTTAGGGAGATTCACCCTCTCTATTAGTCTACTTTACCATGATCAATGAACGTGAAAGTAGGACACAGATGACAAAACAAAACCTGACAGGGGTAATAACCCTCCCTTAGTCTATCTATCCAAAATGGGGGGAAAAAAAGGTTTTGCCTATAGTACTAATACTTTAAGGGGGGCAGTCAGTGGGCGGTTGAAAAACAGCTCATTATGCCTCCCCCACCACAAGTGTAAAGAAGCCCTTAGTCACCCATGAGCTCTGTAATTATTAGTGCTGGTGGAAAGAAGTGGTTGAGATGTGCATAGAAATAATTAATCACAATGCAAACAGCAGAGGGCAATGTTGTACCAAAGTGAACAATTTGAAAAAGACCAGACGTTTTTGTCCTAATATACAGCTGGTTGCTGGCTGTATGCAAACCTGTCTGTAGAAATAGATTTGAAGTATTACAAGTCAGTGTTAGCATTTATAGATTTCTATCTGTAAACCTTTACAATTTGAATACCTTATAAAGTATTATTTAGATTACATTGGAGCTTTTCGAATAAAATGCAAGTTAGGCTGCTGTTACTTTTTAGTATATAGTTTCTGTAGCTCACACAGGAGTCAGAGAACAGCTGTTGTCAGTTTTGACAATGGAGTTTTTAGTGTCTACAAGCAACTTAAAGGGTCACTAAAGGAAAAAATTTTTTTTGCTGAAATGACTGTTTACAGGGTATAGAGACATAAAAGTTAACTGATTCCTTTTCAAAATGATTAAAAATAGATAAAAATCAATCATATAATGTGCCTGCAGTTTAGTTTAATTTTTAAACTGGTTTCATGTTTCTTTGAAGTAGAGAGACACACAGAACAAAAACAAACATATCCAGGGCAGTGTTGCACTAATTACTGTATAAATGTGACTGGCATTGAAGGGGTTAACACTAGGGGGTGAGGAAGGGGTTAAATGTGTACCCTGTATTGTGTTCTAACTGTGGGGGGAGTGGGTGACTGGTGGAGGTGACCGATCTATGTCCCTATGTACAAGGGACACAGATCGGTCTCCTCTCCCCTGACAGGACATGGATCTGTGTGTTTACACACACAGATCCACGTCCTTGTCCTGTAACCGCCGATCGCGAGTGCCTGGCGGACATTGTGGCCGCCAAGCACGTGCATCGGCATCTAAGCGATGCGGCGGGCGCGTGCCGCAGGTGGCGCATGCGCGCCCCCCAGTGGCCTGGAGGAGCGCACGCCGTCAAAAGACGGCGGATCAGAGAAGTAGAGCCACCCTGCGGCCGTACAGAGTCGTATGGCCGTCAGGAAGTGGTTAATAATGGTCTTCTGTTCAGGTATCGTTGGCTGTTGCTGTCCCAGGCGGAGTGCATTTGGTACCATTCCTCCTGTGACAGGAGCTGGCGCTATACAGGAAGCATCGGCTTATGTGACTTTGCTCCGCAGCTGCTTGCTTCCTCTACTGCTGGGTCTATTCACAACACTGATGCTCTGGATTACCTGCGATCTGGACTTTCCAACCCGCCATCCCAGAGCAAGAGGTCGTGGGCTACATCAGAGGGCTTTGGCCATTGTTTGGGCACCCCTGATCTAACTGATATGAACTGCCTCTAAACTTTAGAGGAGAATAGCGGTCTGACAGTTAGAAGAGCTGTCCTCTGATATACCGGCATTGGAGGTCTCAGAAGCTGAGAGTGAATGATCACCTGATGCGTCTTTGGGGTCTAGAAGACAGATGTGTGAGGATGGCTGGATTGTACTTATAGATTATTGCCACACTTTATTGCCCACAAGTATTATAAATGATTGTTTGTGGCATCCTTTTTTTTATTTTTATTGACTTGTAATGTTCCTCGGAATTTGCTAACAATAATGTCCACTTCAAGAAGTGTCAATTAAACATTTTTTTCCCTTTACAACCCCTTTATCCTTAATCTGTGTAGAGAGTTCTTTACTATCAGAACAGCAATGATGTAGAATTTCCTTCCACAAGCAGTGGTAACAGCAGGTATCATCAATAGTTTGAAAAAAGTATTAGATGGGCAACTTAACGATGACAACATACACCCCGCCGTTGTAAATCCCCCCCCCCCCGCTCAACAACTCCGATCCGCGACACCCCCCGCTCAACAACTTAGATCGGCACAACCCCCCCCCCCCCCCGCTCAAATTGTTCCTCATCCTGAAGTTGAAAAGTTGGGAGGTATGCATATGATTTACTATTGACACAGACACATACACACCCACCCACACAGGAAGAACTGGTGTCTTTTTTTTCCAGCCTTACAGACTATGGCCCGGATTCACAAAGCACTTACGCCCACGTAGTGCAAATGTGCGCCCGGCGTATGTGTTCGCCAGACCCACAAAACCAACAAACGTCTAAAAATAGGCCATCCTACCCCAACGTGTCTTGCCTAAGCCGGCGTAGTGTGGGTGCAAATATGGTTTGGACGCATGTTGCTTCTCCCATTGATTAGGCATTCAAATATGCAAATTAGGGATATACGCCGATTCACGAACGTACGTGCGCCCGATGCATGCTATGTGATGTTTGCGTAAGATGTACGTACGGCGTAAAGTTATTCCCCATAGATGAGGCGCAACCCAGCAATAGACATGCAAAGGTCTGCCCCAGAGAACACAGGCTGGCATATTGGGCGTAGGTTACGTTCCCGGCGTACGTAGTGATCCGGCGTAGCTTAGGCAGTTGTGCCGGCGTAGTTGAGAGACTGCGCATAAGGGTGCAGTTTCATGCGTTTACATAACGGCCAATGCGCAGTTCGTGATACGCCAGGCGTGAAACACTGCACCATGCTCAGACTATCATTTGCATGGGGTCACACCCACTTCCACTTACGCTGGCCTGCGCCTTTGAAAATATGCTACGCTGGCGTATCTTGGTGAGCAATAGCTTGCTGAATGCAGTGCATGCAGTGCATGCCTCTCTGTGTGCGCTACGCTGGCGTAAATGTGCGTCCACTCTCTGTGAATCTGGGCCTATGTAACTATGTACAAAAAAAAAAAAAAGCAATCGTGAGTATAACTATTTTTTTATTGTACATTTCTCTTTTAAGTTGTGTGTCCTATGCCTACTTTTGCCAATAGGTGTCCCTTGTTTTCATCTAAAAAACAAAAGTTGGGAGGTGTGATTACAGAAGGGCTCTAACTAAAAGGGACCTAGCACCTGATTGCACTAATCCCTGCCACTGCACATTATCCTGGGACAGAGCCACCCACTGACAGACTAGCTAATTGCATAGCTCCCAACTGTCCCTGATTTATTTCTTCTGCATTTGTCCCTCATTGTGGTCTGATTTTATATATATATATATATATATATATATATATATATATATATATATATATATATAATGTGTGTGTGTGTGTGTGTGTAAATAAAATGCACTATCTATCTATCAAAAGGTGTTTCCCAGTGCTAAACCTTTCATGCAATTTCTAAATTGCTGCATTTCTAAATTTCAAAGGCCAATAAAATGTACCGTATTTATTGGCGTATAACACGCACAGGCGGTATAACACACACCCTAACTTTAAGAGGGAAGTTTCAGAAAAAAAAAAAACATTCCACAGCCCCCTGCATATAACACGCAGGCACAGTTTACCCTCTATTTTCAGGGTAAAAAAGTGAGTGTTATACGCCAATAAATACAGTAATAGTAGTGGTAATAAAGCACTTGTGGGTTTAGCCAATAATTTTTTTACTCAATCCTCTTTTAAGGAGGGTGTGGCAGGGGGTATGTCCTAAGCCTGCATACTTTTGCTAAAAGGTGTCCCTCGTTCCCATTTTAGAAAGTTGGGAGGTATGTAACTGCACCTGCTAACATGTGTGTTGGTGGGACATAGACCTGTTGTAAACAAAGGATTTCAGCTTGTCATTGTATTAGGCAGCAGTAAGCATTACAGCCTAGTGCACGTGAAGTTATATGACTGTGACAAGCGATTTCTGTGACTTTCATTTAGTAGAATTGGCTGCATTCATGATTCTCTTCAGTTTCCTAAATTATTGTAGCTGAATAGATTTCTTCTACAAATAAAATCTTTTCTTGTGTCTTGAGTACAAAAGGTGAAATATATACGGTATATATTTTTTGGATGAGGAAATTCAGTGAGATGGGCAGTTTTTATGCCTGTATGTATGACATTAGCAACAGCTACATTTTTTCACTACTTCCAAAGTATGCTTTTCTGATTATCATACTTTCCCAATTTCCTGTGATTGACATTTTTAGTTTATACATTTCAAAAACCTTAACTGAGCTAAGTGAAAAATGTAAAGGTGTAAAAAGGTTAGCCAGGAATGGGGCGCGTGTGTTGTGAGCAAGGTGACCTGTTACTTGAGGGCAGCCAAGGCCTCAAAATGTTTCCTGATGTTCAGAAGGACAGGCATTGAGAGAATATTTGGCATGCCTAGTGACAGTACAGCTTTCCCTTCGCAGCTTCTGTCACTGTTGCTGTCCAAGCTGCCATAGAAGGGCACAGGGTGCCTGCAGGGTTCACAGTACCATGAAGGTGAGCAGGGACAGTTACAGAGAGACCTGCTCTTTTGGTTCTTGTGTCCCCTAAGGTGACTGATGTCGTTATGCGTGTACTTCTAGAGTGCCACCACATTTTGCAGTTAAAACGGCCCCTGGCACATTTTTTTTTTGATTGCTACCATGTAAAGAATTAACCTAACCCACTTCCTGACCTCTGCTAAAGAGACCTTTTCAAGAAGATGACATGCTTTCTGAAAACAAACAATAGTGACAAAAAAGCTTCCGATGATGATGTGATTTGCCTGCCTGACTCTAAAAATGTAAGAACCTATTTGAATTGTCTTGATTTGTCCCTTGCTGTTTCTTGCTTATTCTGCTGTGATGTTTGGTTTCTTCATTTTATTATTATTATTTTACACTATGTTGTCTGCCTTAAAGCGGTTGTAAACCCGCATTTTTTTTTTTTTACACCTGTAAGGCAAAAGCCATAATGAGCTAGTATGCACCGAGGATCTCCGCTGTGCATGCGCTGCTGCAATCAGCGGCGCATTGCGAGGCGAATATCTCCTAAACCGTATTCTTTATACCTACAGGTAAGCCTTATTTTAGGCTTACCTGTAGGTAAAAGTGGTAGTAAAGACTTACCTGATTAAGGATTCTTGTACATGGGCAGCTGGGCCATCCAAAGTAAATGCTGGCAATTTTTCCCAACCAGTAAAGCCCGGGTGCAACGTACAGTGCCTTCAATAAACAAGAATGGCTGTGTGCTGCTGCACTTGTGTATGAAGCAGTGTTGTCATAAACACGAGTACAGTGTACAGATGCACACAATTTTTTTATTTTTATAGCACCACTGTATACTCAAGTACAGCAGCGCACAGCCATTCACGTCGATGGAAGGTAGGGATGAGCTTCGAGTCGAACATCGGCTGTTCGATCGTTCGAAGATCGAACATTATTCAATCATCGCAGTGCATTGCTGGCTGATTATTGGCCAAGCATGCACTATGACCCGCATGCTTTGGCCAATCGCAGTGCCGTCATCACGGAGAGCCATAATATACTATATTCAGTTTAGCTAGATCTCACTGCAGAGCGTTTCTGATGTACTGTTCCTAATATACTACAGGCAGGCAGTTGATTCAGTTAGCTTCACTATATTTAGTATACTGTATCCTGTGCAGCTAGATCTCACTGCAGACCTTTGCTGTTGTTCTGTTCCTAATATACTACAGGCAGGCAGTTGATTCAGTTGGCTGCAGTATATTCAGTATATATATATATATATATGTATATGTGTATATATATATATATATATATATATATATATATATATATATATATATATATAATCTCTTGTGCAGCTACATCTCACTGCAGGCTATTCTTGGTGTACCTATTCAAATACACTTTCAGGTAGGCAGATGATTCAGTGATCTGCAGTGAATAAAATATATACTGTCTCCTACACATATATCCACTGCATTCTAGTCTAGCCAAGACTATACCTGACTGCAGGCCATTCCTGGTGTACCTATTCAAATACATTACAAATACATCAAATACAGTATGTCTGTCTGGAAGGCCAACAAGGAGAGGCAGACGCTCAAAGGCAACTAAAAGAGGGCAAGCAGGCTCTGTGTCTACAGCTAACAGTGCTGATCGTGGACACGGTGCATCCTCAGCACGTGGCCCGTGGGGCATGCTTGTCCTTTTTTTCGGCAGCTGGCCATGTTGAGCCACAACATGCAGAAGGCTTGGTAGAGTGGATGACCAAACCGTCCTCATCCTCCTCATACTCTCTCACCCAGGCTCAGAGTACTTTGGCTGCCAATGCAGCTGCCAAATCGGCCTATTCCATCGGCTCCAGGTCATAAGTTACTCCTTCCCTAGCCCCACAATCATACACGGAGGAGTCCCCCGAACTGTTTGACCACAGTGTTGGGTACATGCTGCAGGAGGATTCACAGCATTTTGAAGGCTCCCAGCTGGAGGAAGGCAGTAATGTGAGCCCAGAGAGAGGGGTTCCCCTTGAAGGACAACAAACTGGCAGTCATGTTCCCCCAGCTGCAGCATACTGTCAGGTTTGCTCAAGTGACGAGGAGGGGGCATATCTCCAAGGATGCCCTCCAGGGGCCAGCTTAAGGGCAGCCAACCGACTGCATCACACCGCAGAGCTCCACATGCTGACTCTTGGCATTTTTCCAAAAGTTCTTTGGTGTGGGCATTTTTTGAGATGTGTGCAGCAGATCGCACCGTTGCTGTGTGCAACATATGTCCGAAGTGTATCAAGCGTGGCCAAAACAGCAGCCGCTTGGGCACCACATGCTTGACCAGACATATGTTGACCTGCCATGCAGTCTGTTGGCAAGCGTACTTAACCACTTACCTACTGTGCACCTAGACCCCCTTCCTGCCCAGACAAAATATAAGCTTCCCGCACTGCGTCGCTTTAACTGACAATTGCGCGGTCGTGCGACGTGGCTCCCAAACAAAATTGGCGTCCTTTTTTCCCCACAAATAGAGCTTTCTTTTGGTGGTATTTGATCACCTCTGCGGTTTTTATTTTTTGCGCTATAAACAAAAATAGAGCGTCAATTTTTAAAAAAATGCAATATTTTTTCCTTTTTGCTATAATAAATAACCCCAAAAAATATATAAATTTTTTTTTTTTTCCCTCAGTTTAGGCCGATACGTATTCTTCTACATATTTTTGGTAAAAAAAAAAATGCAATAAGCGTTTATCGATTGGTTTGCGCAAAATTTATAGCGTTTACAAAATAGGGGATAGTTTATGGCATTTTTTTTTTTTTTTTTTTTACTATTAATGGCGGCGATCTGCGATTTTTTTATTGGGACTGCGATGTTATGGCGGACATTTCGGACACTTTTCTGACATTTTTGGGACCATTTACATTTATACAGTGAAAAATGCTATAAATATGCATTGATTACTGTATAAATGTGACTGGCAGTGAAGGGGTTAACCACTAGGGGGCGGGGAAGGGGTTAAATGTGTGTCCTATGAGTGTTCTAACTGTAGGGGGAGGGGGGGGTGACTGGGGGAGGTGACCGATTGTGTCCCTATGTACAAGGAACACAATCTGTCACCTCTCTCCCTGACAGGGACGTGCAGCTCTGTGTTTACATACAGAGCTGCACGTCCCAGCTCACTTACAGAGCAATCGCGTGTGCCCGGCGGTGATCGTTGCCGCCGGGCACTCGCACGGGATCCCCGCGGAGCGGCGGGTGCGCGCGCGCGCGCCGGCGACGCGCGCGCGCGCCCGCCCGCGGCTTTAAAGGGACATCACGTCATATGACGTGATGTCAGAACAATGGAGTCGTCTGCCCGCCGTAATTGACGGCAGGCAGATGACAAGTGGTTAAAAGACCCACACCAAAGAACAAGGTGGACCTCTCCTTGCTCCTCATCAGCTGGGATCTCCAACCCCACTATACCTTCAGTTCTCTCAGAAATCTGCACTGAGAGGAATGAAGGTGTAGAATTAGGCGTGCCAAGTACTTGCGGGCAATCTGCTATCGCTCCACCAACATCCGATTGTAGCAGGCAAATTTCCCTACCCCAGTTGCTAAACCGGTGAAAGAAATTTGATCCCAGCCATCCGCATGCCCAGCGGCTGAATGGTAGCTTGGCTAAATTGCTAGCACTCCAACTGCTGCCTTTTCAGCTGGTAGACTCTGCCCCCTTTCATGAATTTGTGGAATGTGCGGTACTTCAGTAGCAGGTTCCCAAATGCCTCACTGGAAAGGGAGGTCAGCGGTAACGTGCATATTACCGCTGACTCATGGTCCAGCAGTCAGGAAAGGAAAGTTACCTATCTTTCACAGCGCACTGGGTGACTCTGCTGGCAGCTGGGAAGGATGCAGGACAGGGTGGAGTATTTTGGAGCGTGTTCCACCACCACGCCTCCAAAATGATACTAGTGGTGATTCTGACACACCTCTCTCCTCCACCCCCTCCTTTTCTTCTTCCATGGCCTTTTCCTCTATAGATTTGTCCTCAGAACCAGCGGTGCTCTGTAGGCGTTCATGGGGCTACGCAAGCACAAAAAGATGACGTGGTGCTTGAGCTGGTGTGCTTAGGGGACATGAGCCACACTGGGGCAGAGATTCTGTCAGCTCTACAGGGGCAGGCTCAGAGGTGGTTGATGCCAAGCCAGCTTTAGCCAGCAATGGTGATTTGCGAAAATGGCACCAACCTCCTCTCCACCCTCCGACAGGGACACTTGACCCATGTGCCCTGTTTGGCTCATGTTCTTAATTTGGTGGTGCAGGTACCCAGGTTTACAGGATCTCTTGAGGCAGGCCAGGAAAGTCTGTGTGCATTTCCACCAGTGATATAATGCCAGTGCTCGGCTGGCTGACCTCCAAAAGGAATACAACCTGCCCAAGAACCGCCTAATCTGTGACCCACCAGGTGGAACTCTACGTTGGCCATGCACACACGGCAGAGGGCCATCAATGAGTACCTGTGCGACTGTGGCACCAGGGTCAGGGGAGCTTGGCTTTTTTTCGCCACGCCAGTGGCTCATGATCAAGTATTCATGCACTGTCCTGTTACCATTTGAGGAGGCCACAAGGATGGTGAGCAGTGACCATGCACACATCAGTGATACTGTCCCTCTTGTGTACCTATTAAGCACACGCTGCTTGGAATAATGGACAGGGCACTTGAGGCAGAACAGAGGGAGGAAAAGGATGACTTCCTTACCTCCCAAGGCCCCCTTTATCCAAACAGTGTTCCTGCAGGCCCATAGATCACACAGAAAGAGGAGGATTGTGTTAGCATGGAGGTGGAGCCTAGCACTCAGCATCAGCAGCAGTCTTCACAGTCCCCAGAAACCCGTGGACTTTGTACATGGCTGGGAAGAGGTCGCTGCGGATCATGTCATCCTTAGTGACCCAGAGGACTCCAGACCGAATGCCTCAGCAAACCTGGCCTCCCTGATCCTGCACAGCCTGTGAAAGGACCCTCGGATGCGTGTGATCAAGGAGAGGGATCATTACTGGCTGGCAACCCTTCTTGATCCACGTTACAAGGGTAAGGTTGCGGAACTTATCCAGCCGTCGCAGAGGGAGCAGAGGAGGAAACATCTTTGGTAGGCCTTGCAGAAAGGGTTGTGCAATGTGTTTCCAGAGCCTAGGAAGTTACAAATTCCTGGTCCTGGGCAACATGTTGCTAAGGCTTCGGTCAGTCACAAGGAGCGATGGAGAAGGTGGCCGCCTGACCCATGCGTTCAGACAATTTTTTAGTTTGCAGCCTCAAGGTCTGGTTGGTTCCAGCAACCATCGCCAGTGTCTGATTTACATGGTGCAGGATTACCTAGGGGCAAGATCCGACGTGGAAACCTTTCCAACCGAAAATCCACTGGGTTACTGGGTTTTGAGGATGGATCACTGGCTAGAGCTTGCACAGTATGCGATTGAGCTACTGGTCTGTCCTGCATCCAGCATTCTTTCGGAACGCACATTCAGTGCTGCTGGATGCTTTGTAACCGATCACAGAGTGTGCCTGTCCACCGACTCGGTTGATTGTCTCACCTTTTATAAAAATGGATCAGTCTTGGATAACCAGCTACCAAGCACCTGATGCTGATGTAACCAAACATTTTTGGTTCTGGGCACCAGCACCAGTTCCTAAAGCTCAATTTGTCGACCCATGTTTAACAGGGGCGTGTATAATTTCAATTTTTGCTTTAATATTTTGCAGCAGGGCTTATTCCTGCGCTCAAATAGAGTATCTGTGAGGGGTTGCAGTGTTGTGGCACCAGTGTCTAAGGCCCAATTTTTCTGCCCCTGTTTAAAAGGGTCGTGTAATTACAATTTTTGCTGTAATATTTTGCAGCAGGGTTTGTTCCTGCGATCAACTAGAGTATCTGTGAGGGGTTACAGTGTTGTGGCACCACCACCACTACCATCAAAGGCCCACTTTTTCTACCCCTGTTTAACAGTGGCATGTAATTACAATTATTCCTATATTTCACAGCAGGGCCCGTTCCAGTGCCCACCAAGAGTAACTGTAAGGGCTTAAAGTGTTCTGGTACCACCAACACCTAAGGCCCAATTTTCTGCAGAGTACAGGCGGTCCCCTACTTTCAAACATTCGACTTATAAACGAATCCTACTTACAAACGGAGATAGACAACAGGAAGTGAGAGGAAATCTACCCCTAGGGAGAGAAATTCTCTACTGTAAGAGTTAAGAGTTAATATGGGAAAAAGGTATCTCCACTGATGCTTTATCACCAATCCTTGTTTCCCTAATAACCCCAAATTTTCTAAATCCAATTGTCATTGCGACAGAAATTGAGGTGAAATCTTCTGAAAGCAACAAAATTGTTACAGGGGTGATAAGATTTTTTTGGCTGGAGCTACACTTCAAAAATTTACCTGTAACAGATTCAACTTAAGAACAAAACTACAGTCCCTGTCTTTCTCGGGACTGCCTGTATACTGCTGTTCAGAGTATATAGGGCCTGGGGGCCCCACGCCTTTTATTTTTTTTAATTTGGGTGCAGGGTTCCCCTTAATATCCATACAAGACCCAAAGGGCCTGGTAATGGGCTGGGGGAGGGGGGTACCCATGTAGTTTTTCCTCAATAATTTTCAGCTATATTGCCAGGACCCAACATTACATTAAAGCCGCAAGCAGTTTTAAATGACTTGTTTTCCTTTAGAAATTGCATTTTGTGCAGTGACTGTTCTAAACACGGGAAACATGCGCCACTTTGTAGGCATACTATAGACACCCCCAGGTACGAGATTTAAAGGATTATTTCACTTTTATTTTTTCACTTTAACCACTTGACGCCCAGAGGACGTCATATGACGTCCTGGACTTTGTGGGACTTTGTGAGGCTCCTTCATGAAAAAATAATAAATGCACATTTTTTTCCTTAACAATTAACAATTTCCCATTTCTATTTATGGTAGTCGGATGCAACTTAAAATGTTTCTTTCTTCTAAATTGCTACTATTGCAACATATTGTATATGGCCGTTAGAATATTTTTTCTGTTGTGTTAATTGGTTTTCTTTTAATTAAATTATTATTTCATTTTTTTCAGGTACAGTAACTCATCATGTAAATTTTGGAAAATATTGTTCCCCAACCCATCAACAAATTCTGGCAAGTTAAAACCCAATTCTTACCCCATAATTACTTCTAAGTCCCTTCCCGACAAGTTTTTACTTGCATGCTTTTTTTGGATCAGGGAATTCGACCAAGACGTTCAGCAAACAGAATTTTCAGAAGAGGTAAACAATGGTAGCATTTTTACTCTCATGACCGATTTCCTTCAAGCTGTTAATCATTGAGGTGCATTTTTGCTTCAGTATGTTGTATACATGTTTTAGGTGGATTTTACATACCCTACAATTGAATTCTATGTAATGGCAGCAAAGATGCAGCAAGCAGGACGTTTTTTTCCAATGCACCTAAAGCCCCGTACACAGGATCGGAATTTCTGATGGAAAAAGTCAGACTGAGTAGTTTCATCAGAAATTCGACGAATTCCATTATCCGGACATTCGGATGCATACGAATTCCCGAATTGCTATATTAGCGAAAAATTTCGACCGTTTTCGGAATTCGTTCATTTTCGACGAATTTCGAAAAAAAAAAAAATGGTCGAAATCGATGTTTTTCGAATTCCGAATCGAATACCCGCGGACTAAATTCGATCGGAATTCGAAAAAAAAAAAAATATTTTCGAATTTTATTCGAAAAAAAAAAATTCGAAAAGAGACTATTTGTTTTCTAATCTGGTTGAAATATTTTCGATTTCGACCGTTTTTTTTTCGAAATTCGGTCGAAAACGAACGAATTCGAAAAACGAATTCAACACATGTAACGAACCTAACTTAACGAAATTTATTAAATGACGAATTGAAACGAAACGAAACGAAACTAATTTTTCACTTTTGCACATGCCTAAGACTGAGTAGTTTCATCAGAAATTCGATGAATTCCATTGGAGTTTACTTAGAGAACATGTTCTATTTTACTCCAATGGAATTCAGTCGGAATTCCGAAGTGAATTTGGTAGGACAAAGGTCCGATCGTGTGTACAGGGCATAACGCTTGCAGATTTGAAAAGAGCCTGAAGAAGAGGGTTTTTGTAATAAAACCTTTACAACCACTCAAGTTATTTTATGTATATAGGCCCAGATTCACAGAGCGATTACGCCTGCGCAACTGCTGTTGCGCGTGCGTAAGTCTAAATGTGCGCGTGCGTATAGTTGGACGCGATTCACAAAACAATATACGCCAGAAATCTACGTTTTTTGGTCCGGCGTAATTGAATTAGACATTCGCTTCCCTTCGTGCAAAACTGCGCTAGACACACCATTGATTTGCTAGTCAAATATGCTAATGAGGGAGTTACGGGGATCCACAAAAAAACGCAGTTGCTGCGCAGGCTACGCGATGTGCGCAACAGCAAAATGTTCTGTCTAAAGTTAGAGGACCTAAAAGCTGGTCTAAATTTTGAAAAAAAGTCTAATTGTCAGATAAAGCAACACTGTTAGTGAGGAGTTCAGCAGTCACACGTGTTGCCCAACAATCTGTATGCCAACATGCCAGGGGCATCGTCGCGCATAGCTATACTACTGACTTTAGATGAACAAAGAAGGAGGAGGGCACGGAGGATGGCACTAAGGAGGGCACGGGAGATGTTTTTTTTAATTTTTTTATTTGCTTATATAAAATTTACAATTTAAATTAATCTAATACAATATTCTTATCTGATACAAGCCCCTCACTCTTCACTTGATATATCACACACGCATAGACATCTATGGCATGAGTGATTCTGAGGTGTCTCGCATCTTCAGATTCACCCCTCATGCCATCATGGAATTACCACAACCCTGCAGGAGGACATCACCAGCCCAACACATGGCACCACCCATGACACCCATGACAGCTACATATACAATCAGAGCCCCATCCCCACAGATTTCCAACAGAACATGTATGGGGACAGCTGGCTGGTTGGTGAGTGACATGGGTGGCAGGCATGACTATCCCCTCCCGTGATGCACACCTCACAAGTGGCACATGCATGACTAACATCCTCCTGTCTTTTCCCTTCAAGGTGACTCTGCATATGCACTGGTACCCCATCTCATGACCCCATCTCATGCCAGCTCACATTATGCATCTTTGCACGTTAAACACACACATTAATCATGGCACAATGAGAATGCATGCATGCACACCACTGTGGTCCCTAGCACACACACCCCACATCCTCATCACATTGGATTGGCACCAGTCCACCATGCAGGACTTGTGAGCTGCAACGCCATGCCACGGCTCCAATTATGTCACTGTACATTCATACACCATTCACACAGACCTGGCGATCACTTCTCCACCACAAATGAGGGTGACACCCCTTTTCCCGCAGGAATATCACCCCCACATTCCAAAATCATACACAAACAGAACCAAAAAAATTAAATAAATGACGCAAAAATAAAAAATGCCCAGCAAAAATATAATTTAAACAAAATAACAACAAAGACATAAAAGACAAAAATCACTCTGCAAAACAGTCCCCAAATATCTCAAAGACACGTCACAAACAAACAAAAGCACCTTGCTGTATAGGGAGGGATACAAAGGGATGTACTTTTGCAAAGGAAGTGCATTTGTGTCTGTCTATTTATGCTGTCTGCGTAGTTCATAAAGTTGCCCTAGTCCATTTCCAATTTCACTGATTGCGCCGCTCCCGAGTTGTGAGCATGCGCACAACGGAGCTGACATGGTTTCCTTCACGCGCGCATGCGCGAGTCGGCCGGCCCTTCATTTGCATGGGGTCACGGCTCATTTCAATGTAACACGCCCACGTCCTTCCCAATTTGTATTACTCCTCCTTACGCCTCAGGAAAAAACCTTACGTTTGCGCAAGCTCTTGCGTAAAAGCTACGTGAATCGCCGGATTACGCGGCTAGATTGCGCAAGTCTAACGGAAAAGTGGTGCGCTACGCCGGAATGATAATGCGCCGATCTACGTGAATCTGCCCCATAGTTTTTACATTTAAGTTACATTAATTAACTTTCTTGTCCTATGTTTTGTAGCTCATTTTGGCTAACCATATTTGACAATTTTCAAGAGGGGATATAAAGAATATGCTATATCCTCCTGGGAAGGAGGTTTGTGTATACTTTAGGATGTTATGGTACTGTGATGCATCTCCCAGTACATTGTTGACTGAATTCACCATTTCTTTATTGCCTTATCCTTTATGGGTCATAGAGCTTAAAGAAGAAAAGCTGTTTTTTTCCCCCTCACTTTCTGACCTGCTCGTTTTGTCCATAGTTATTTTCGGAAATAAAAGCTTTTTGGCTTTTGTCTTTCCGTACTCTATTTTGTAACACAAATAACATAACTTCATATCTTATACCTTTCTATTCATTCAGCTGGAAAAAGAGAGAAATGGTTAGCAGGGAAGTGATAACCCATAGATGCCTTTTTTCTTTCTTTGTAATCTTAACCCATTAACTCCTAAACCCTTTTCCTTACATTCTACAAATTAGAATGTTGGTTTAGACCAAGTTTTTTTTTTTTTTTTTTTAACCATTGAATTTATATAGGTAGATAAATGTGATAATATGTACAGTTTTTATATGCAGCAGCCATAATTGTAGAACATTTTTTTTGTAAAAGGCTATGTAGAATGTGCACTGGTTTCACTGTCTACAACAAAATGATAAATTAAAATCCTATGTGGCTATAAGCAATATGCTTTAGCACTGATGGGCGTCACTGATATGCAGCACTGATAGATGCCACTGATAGGTGGCACTGACAGGCAGCACTGATGGGCATTAATAGATGGCATTGATGAGCAGCACTGATGAGGAGGTACTGACAGTCATTACTGATGGGCACTGATTGGCATCTGTGAAGTGGCACTGACAGGCATTACTGATGGGCACTGATTGGCACTTTGGGCACTGACTGACAGCTGATGGGTAGTGATTGGCAGAAGTGGGCACCTCTGACGGGGGCTGAGCTGAAAATAAATGCACTGATTGTCAGCGCAGACCCTCCTCTCTGACAAGAGAGACGCCGATTGGCCCTCCCGTCAGCACGAACCGAGGAAAGCCGTTTACCGGCACTTCCTGGTTTCACTATGATCAGCTGTGATTGGTCACAGCTGATCACGTGGTAAAGAGCCTACGTCTTATGCCGCGTACACACGGTCGTTTTTTGCGATGAAAAAAAACGACGTTTTCTGTGAAGTAAAAAACGACGTTTTTGAAACGTCACTTTTCAAAGACAATTTTGCATACACACCATCGTTTTTTCACAAAAAGCGAGGTTACGTTCACCACTCTTTTCCATTGAAGCTCGCTTCATAACTAGCTTTTGGGAATGCGCGGGTTGAAAAACGTCGTTTCGAACGAACGTTTTTGCTACACACGGTGACTTTTTGTGAAACAAAAAATTCAAGCATGTTGGAATTTTTTTTTGGTCGTTTTTTTTGGAGACAAAAAACGACGTTTTGCCCACACACGATCAATTTAAATGACGTTTTAAAAAACGTCGGTTTTTTTCATCGCAAAAAACGACCGTGTGTACGCGGCATTAGGCTCTTTACCATGATCGGAGTTGTGGTGTGTCAGAGTGACACACCACACCACTGATCACCACGCTGCAAGACCCCGCAGATGGGCAATCGCGACTTATCCTGCTGGACGTCATATGTGTAACATTGCCTGTTATTTAGAGACCAGTTTTATGGGAATAGGGTACCTTTAGATTATTCAATAAATTTATATATTTTCTAATTACATGAGTATTGTCCATTACTACCTATAGTAGCTTCTTTTTATCCTCAGGATTTTTTCGTTCTTTAGAACTTTCTTGTGGGATAGCACTTTGGTTTTGCAGGATAACTTAACCACTTTGCGCACACGATTCTGTTATATGGCGTTCGGGAAGTGGTTAAGCAAAAAAAAACCTTCGGACTTTACAACCCCTTTAAGGGGTCTCGCACATGGGCTGGCTGAGCTCATTTAGCATAATTTGCTGATGTATTTCCTCTTCTTAGGCAGCCTAGGTGCAGCATACAGCCTGTCATTGCCATAAATGGCTGTGCCCTGCTGTACTTGTGTATATGGCATCACTATCATAAATCCCAAGTACAGCATTTGGGTGTATGCAAACATTTTCAAATTTTCTATATTGTAGATACCCGGTATGCTGTTCTTGTGTTTATGATATTACCGCCATATACACTGTATTACCAAAAGTATTGGGATGCTTGCCTTTACATGCACATGAACTTTAATGGCATCCCAGTATTAGTCCGTAGGGTTCAATATTAAGTTGGGGTCAGGACTCTGGGCAGGCCAGTCAACTTATTCCACTCCAAACTCGCTCATTCATGTCTTAATGGACACTGATTTGTGCACTTGTGCGCAGTCATGTTGGAACAAGAAGGCGCCATCCCCAAATTTTTCCCACAAAGTTAGGAGCTTAACATTGCCAAAATGTCTTGGTATACTGACGCCTTAAGTGTTCCCATCACTGGAACTAAGGGGCCAAGTCCAACCCCTGAAAAACAACCCACATTATAATTCCCCCCTCCACCAAATAATTTGGACCAGTGAACAAAGCAAGGTCCATAAAGAAATGGGTGAGCGAGTTTGTTTGGGGTGGAGGAACTTGACTGGCCTGCATAGAGTTCTGTCCTCAACCCTATAGAACACCTTTCGGATGAATTAGAGCGGAGACTGTGAGCCAGGCCTTCTCGTCCACATCAGTGTCCTGACCTCACAAATGCGCTTCTGGAAGAACGGTCAAACATTCCCATAAACAAACTCCTAAACCTTGTGGACAGCCTTCCCAGAAGAGTTGAAGATGTTATAGCTGCAAAGGGTGGGCCAACTTAATATTGAACCCTACGGACTAGGACTGGGATGTGTCCCAATACTTTTGGTAATATCGTTTATATGAGTACTCAGGCATTTATGTCAATGACAGGCTGCTCCTGGGCAGGTCTGAATAGAGGAGATACATTGACAGTTGCACTGAACGGGCTCAGTTGGCTCATGTGCAAGAACCCTAAAATAGTATGGTGCATCTTTTATGAAATAATGCTAAAAATGTGTGGCTTTTTGTATATAATTTTTGTATACCAACATAAGGGAAAAAAGCCACCAAGCTAGCGCATTCACTAAATTTATCTAACTGATCAGTTAATATAAGCATTTTACTTAGCTTTTGATTTAATTATTGCATAGCAAAAAATACAATTAGTGTAATTTATGTGAACAGCCTATTTACTCTGAATTATTGCCACATATAAAGCATAGCCAATCTTTTTAGACCACTCTACAGAGCTTGCCAAATCCCAAGATTACTGAACATATACAGTATTTTCTTGTTATAGAACACATCAGAATTTCAAAAGGAAACTCTTAAATAGCATGGCACTACTTCTTGACATTTTTCTCACTAGCTGTAGCACATTTTACATTTATATTCTTGATATATGTTTCATATGTACATAATGAATACTGCCCTTATTGCAGTACTTCAGAAATCAGCAAATGATCTTTGTCCTCCATTGGGTGGCGCTGGTATTACAAAGAGTACAAGTAGAAATGACACTTATGCCGCGTACACACAATCAGTTTTCCTGCCGGGAAAACCAAGGGGAAGACCGAGAACGTGCTCGGCAGCTTTTTCCCCCTACACACAGCCGGTTTTCCAGGCAGGAAAACTGCCATAACAGCTGTGGTCGGGAAACCCGTCCGTGTGTATGCTCCACCGCAGTGTTTCCCATAGGAAAACTGCCAGGAAAAAGATAGCCGGAAATTGAGATGTTCTCTTTTTTCCTGCCGGGATTCCTGGCGGTTTTCCTATGAGGAAAACTGCGATGGAGCATACACACGGCCAGTTTTCCCAGCCAAAAGCTGTCAAAACTTCATTTAATCGCTTAAGGACCGCCGCACAATCATTTACATCAACAGAATGGCACGGCTGGGCAAATGGGCGTACAGGTACATCCCCTTTAATTTGCTACCCTGTGGTCGTGAGCTCTGTGCCTGTGGGACCCGTGCCCGCGATCGTGTCACAGAGCTGAAGAACGTGGAGATGTCAGTGTAAACACAACATCTCCCCGTTCTTCCTAGTGACATGTCACTGATCAAATGCTCCCTCTCATCGGGAGCAGCGATCAGTTACGTGTCACTCGTAGCCACGCCCCCTAACAGTTAGAAACACTCCCCAGGACACACTTAACCCCTTCAGCGCCCCCTACAGGTTAACCTCCTTCACTGCCAGTGTCATTTTTACAGTAATCGGTGCATTTTTATAGCACTGATCGCTGTAAAAATGTCAATGGTCCAAAAATGGTGTCAAAAGTGTCCAACGTGTCCGCCATAATGTCGCAGTCACAGATCCAACTACTTTTAGCTGATCTCCTTGCAGGCTGATTCTCAGTGCAGCTACCAACCACTGGAAAAGGGGATAGCAGGATACAAAAAACACACAAATTCAGCGCTCGATGGGAATAGCATTAAAACCTTTATAGTCTTCAAGTAGGTAACAAAATAAATTTTGCACTGGAGATAAAATCGATGTAGCTACATAAACTGTAAAAATGGTGCGAGTAATACCAAATGGTAGCAAAAGCAGTCATAAAAACATGTAGCTAAGTATGATACTAGGTATAAAAATGTGTACAACGATATCACTGCTGAATCCAGATGAGGAGGGGTTAACATCAGTCAGTTGGCATGTAGATGTCCCATGAAGGGAACTATCACAACTCCCAGTGGATGGTTATAGAATCCCAGGTTAATAGAGGGAAGTGTAACCAGTGGCGTATCTAGGGTATGGCAGCCATGGCAAGTGCCATGGGCGCCATATGAAGGGGGCGCTGTTGAGTGGCTGGGCAGCAAGGCACTAACCAGGGTCTGAGGATCTCGTCTTTCCTCCTCCCGAGCATAGGCAGGATCTTCTTTTCAGCACCTTTGCTAATGGACAATGGCAGCTCTATCCCTGATGCGTGAGGATTTCATCACTTACAGTATTGGTTCTGCATTTACCTGGCCTTGGAGGGCAGAGGAGGGATCATGGGTCTAATAAACCCCAGATTTCTCCATAAAGAGGATATGTCACTACCCAAGGAATCACAAGAGATGATAAATTTCACTAGTTTTGTTAGTCGTTTTTTTTGTTAAGGTTAATCCGAAAGATGGGCTTCAAATGTTTCGACAGGGGCGCAGTTTTAGTGCTTGCCATAGGTAGCCATTTACACTAGATATGCCTCTGAGTGTAACAGCTCTTGCGTGTGGCAGATAGTAAAGTCCCGCCGGCATGCAGATATGAAGGCATAGCAAAGGAGCCCTTCAGATGGACACGGCAAGCCCCATCGGTGTCCGTGACGTTACCGGATCTCCGAGAGGAACTCCCTGAAGGCCCAGAAGCCGGCGGAGAGGCGAGTACAAATCAAAAGAATTTTAATCGATAAAAAAGATTTTGATCAAAAAATTAAAGATTAATCGATTAATTAAAAGTTAATTTGCACAGCCCTAGCGCAAACTAATCAATAAACGCTTATTGCGTTTTTTTTACCAAAAATATGTCAAAAAATACGTTATCAGTCTAAACTGAGGACATTTTTTTTAGATATATTTTTTGGGGGATATTTATTATAGCAAAAAGTAAAAAATATTTCATTTTTTTTCTTCAAAATTTTTGTTCTATTTTAGTTTATAGCGCAAAAAATAAAAACCATAGAGGTGATCAAATAACACCAAAAGAAAGCTCTATTTGTGGGAAAAAAAGACGTCAATTTTGTTTGGGAGCACGTCGCACGTCCACGCAATTGTATAAAGCCCCGTCACCCGGACCTTTTGCCCAACCAACATCAAAATCCGACACTTTTCGCTTTTCCGACCGTGTGTACGTTCCACGGACCAACTTTTTTGGCTTTCATCGGACAAAAAGTTTGCGAACGGACCAACTTTCACAACAAAAGTTGGTGCAAAGTCAGTGTGTACCAAACCATCGGACTTTTGGACAAATTACAAATGTTCAAACCAATGTTTCAACCAACAATAGCAGAAGTTAACCAAAGGGTGGCAGTAAAGAGCAGAAAAGAGCAGAACAACCACGTTATGGGAAAGTTTTAGAAAAGTTTGCAGAAAAGTGAGCGTGTGTATTATGGGTGTGATGGACAAATCAATTAGACAAAAATGGAAGTTTTGTTGGATGTCAGTGTGTACGGGGCTTTACACAGTGCCGATAAAAAGTCTGGTCTTTGGCCAGCCAAATGGTCCGGGGCTTTAGTGGTTAAGAATTACAATTACTTTCAGCAAATACTGTAAAAAACAAAAAATAAAAATGATCCTTTTTACTTTACCTAGTAACGATTTGCATATTTTGGTTATAAATGGATAAAGAAGGCAGCATTGCGGCATTGAAGCTTTGTGGTTAGTACTCCAGGTTCATAAGCTATCAGCATGGAGTTTGTTTTCCCAATGTTTATATGGGTTTCTTTCAGGTGCTTTGCTTTCCTTCCATTAAACAAAAAAAAACAAAAAAAAAAAAACATGCTGTACAGGTAGGTTAATCTGCTTTGACCTAAAGTGGCCCCAGTATAAGAGGGGCATTGGATTGTTTGCTTTTTTTTGGAAAGTGTTAGATGGAAATATACTATGTACTTTGTAAACAGTTCATGGTATGTTGGTGATGCATACAGTGCCTTGCAAAAGTAACCCCCCTTGGCTTTTTAAAGCTCTTTAGATGTTTTTTTTTTTATCAATTATATGTGATGGATCAGAACAATTCTAAGTTGGTGAAGTAAAATTAGGAAAATATATACATAAAACTTTTTTTCAGAAATAAAAAACTGTAATTGTCATGTGCATATTCACCCATTCCCATAAAAAGCTCTGTGAAATGCCTTCATCACATAATTAGTGAAATGATGTCCACCTGTGTGCAATCCAAGTGTCACATAATCTGTCATTGCATATAAAACACCTTTTTGAAAAGCCCCAGAGGCACCACTAACCAAACTCTGCCATGAAGACCAAGGAACTCTCCAAACCAGAAAGGGACAATGTTGTTGAGAAGTACAAGTCAGGGTTAGGTTATAAAAAAAAATCCAAATAATTCATGATCCCTAGGAGCACCATCAAATCTATCATAACCAATGAAAAGAACATGGCACAACAGCAAACCTGCCAATAGACAGCAACACACCAAAACTCACGGACCGGGCAAGGAGGGCATTAGTCAGAGAGGCAGCACAGAGACCTAAGGTAACCCTGGAGGAGCTGCAGCACAGCAAAGACTGGAGTATCTGTACATAGGATGACGACAATAGGCCATACGCTCCATAGAGTTGGGCTTTATTGCAGAGTGGCCAGAAGAAAGCCATTCCTTTCAGCAAAAAACGAAATGGCACATTTTGAGTTTGCCATAAGGCATGTGGGAGACTCCCAAAATATATGGAGGAAGGTGCTCTGGTCTGATGAGACTAAAATTGAACTTTTTGGCCATCAAAGAAAACACTATGTCTGGCGCGAACCCAACACATGGTGGTGGCAGCATCATGCTGTGGGGATGTTTTCAGCAGTCGGCACTGGGAAACTGATCGGAGTTGAGGGAAAGATGGATGGTGCCAAACACAGGGATATTCTTGAGCAAAGTCTGTACCACTCTGTGTGTGATTTGAGGGCTAGGACGGAGGTTCACCTTCCAGCAGGACAATGACCCCAAACACACTGCTAAAGCAGCACTTGAGTGGTTTAAGGGTAAACATGTACATGTGTTGGAATGGCCTAGTCAAAGCCCAGACCTCAATCCAATAGAAAATCTGTGGTCAGACTGAGGCCTTGTACACACGATCAGTCCAAACTGATGAAAACGGACTGAAGTTCAGTTTCCTCGGTTCAGACTGATGGTCTGATGTGCGTACACACCATCAGTTCAAAAGCCGATCGTGTCAGAACGCGGTGACTTAAAACACAACGACGTCCTGAAAAAATGAAGTTCAATGCTTCTAAGCATGCGTCGACTTGATTCTGAGCATGCGCGGGTTTTGAACCGATGCTTTTGCGTACTAACCATCGGTTTTGACTGATCGGTAGGCGTCCATCGGTCCAATTTTAAAGCAAGTTCTAAATTTTTGGACTGAAGGACAACAGACTGATGGGCCACACACACGGTCAGTTTGGACCGATGAAACTGAACTTCAGTCCGTTTTCATCGGTTTGGACTGATCGTGTGTACGCGGCCTTAAAGATTGCTGTTAACAAGCGCAAACCATTCAACTTGGAAGGAGCTGGAGCAATTTTGCAAGGAGGAATGGGCAAAAAGTGGTAAGATGTGGGCAATCTCATAGAGACTTATCCTAAGCCACACAAGTATTTACTTTTTCTGTTATTTTGCCCTATTTGTTGTTTGCTTCATAATAATAATAATAAAAAAAAATAAAAACATCTTCAAAGTTGTGGGCATTTTCTGTAAATGAAATTATGCAAATCCTCAAACAATCTATGTTAATTCTAGGTTGTGAGTCAACAAAACACAAAAAATTGCAAGGGGGATGAATACTTTTGCAGGGCACTGTACATTTAGCCACTTCAGCCCTGGAAGAATTTCCCCTTCCAGACCAGAGCACTTTTTACGATTCGGCACTGCGCCACTTTAACTGACAATAGCACGGTCGTGTGACATGGTACCCAAACAAAATTGACGTCCTTTTTTTCCCACAAATAGAGCTTTCTCTTGGTGGTATTTGATCACATCTGCTATTGTTTACCTTTTGCTATAATAAATATCCCCCCAAAAAATTTAGGCCGATATGTATTTTTCTATATATTTTTGGTAAAAAAAAAATCACAATAAGTGTATATTGATTGGTTTGCACTTTGCACAAAAGTTAAAGCGTCTACAACATAGGGGATAGTTTATGGCATTTTTATTATTATTATTTTTTATTAATAATGGCCGCGGTCTGCAATTTTTATCGTGACTGCGACATTATGGTAGACACATTGGACACTTTTGATGCTATTTTCGGACCATTGTCATTTATAGAGTGATCAGTGCTAAAAAATGCACTGATTACTGTGTAAATGACACTGGCAGGCTAGGGGTTAACCACTAGGGGGACGAGAAAGGGGTTAAGTGTGTCCTAGGAAGTGATTCTAACTGTGGGGGGCTGGTCTATGAGTGACACAACAGTGATCACTGCTCCCGATCGCAGGGAGCAATAGATCACTGTCCTGTCACTAGACAGAACAGGGAAATGCCTTGTTTACAAAGGCATCTCCATGACACGATCACGGGACACCGGCGGACTTCAAGTCTGCGGGTTCTGTTGGCATGGTCACGTCCCTTGCTGCAGGCCTGCACAGTGGGATTTTCAAAGCAACGTACGGGTACAGGTACGTTGCTTTGCCCACACGATGCATTCTCCCAATGTAAATGTTCGTCAGGCGGTCGGCAAGTGGTTAAGAAATAAATGAAATAAAGGATAACATATAATACTATAGGTAATGAAGAAAAACTTGCATATAATGTGTAATAAAAATGTAATTTTAAAACTGTGCAAAATGAGCAGGCAGATTTTAATGGTCAAGGATCAGAATAAACTTCTATCCAACCCCATGGCTATACTAAGGCTCGGCTCACAGCAGGGTTCCGGTGCATCCAGGTTCACATGATCTCACAGCTCTATGTCATGGTTTGCTCAACAACGGCTCGGATTTCTGGAACCGTGACTTCACTCCAAGACTCCTATGGTCCAGCCACTGTCAGCGCTCCCTCTTCTCCCCTGCAGCAGCTAATCACTAACACTGGTTAGCTGGAGGTGTGGAATGATGGATCATGTGACTGGACCAGAGAGGATACAAAAATAGGTAAGTACACCCATCTTTTGTATACAGGTTAGACAGAAGTAGGAAACGGGGGAGGGGACATTTTAATAGTTATGGTTACTCCTTACTTCCCACTTTAAAGATTGTGTTTTTAGCAATGCATAAGGCTTGTTTTGATAGCATCAGTTTAAAGTTTTTGTTGTTTTGGATAGAGTGGACAAGGATTAGAATGCCTGGACATTTTTATTGCTGTCTGTGTCTTCTCTTTAGGAAGATTCCCTCTCTATATTTGTCCTGATGATTGTTGTCACTAGAAACTAAAGAAAATCCCAAATTTTAAGTGGTGACCAGATCAGGAATAGAGGGAAAATCTTGTAATGGGGACACTAATTCTGGTGACTGCCAGGGTCTTAGGCCCCACTTGCTTGGGACAGAAAGTTGAGGTAAATCTCCCCAACGGGACACAGATGGCAGATGATCACCTGACATGGGATATAGTCCTCCCTTAGGCCCCGTACACACGAGCAAATAGATTTGTTCAAATCGGTCGGACAGACCGATTTGAACAAATCTGTCTGCTGGGATGTATTGGTTTAATCGTGTACACACGATCAAACCAAAATCCCCGCTGGCAGACAGCGCGCTGACGTGGCAGTGACGTTGATGCCGCCACGTCACCGCACCAGGAAGTAAAACACTTCCGCGCATGCGTTGAAACCATTCGACGCGTGTGCGAGCAGATATGTCTGCTGGTTAGCGTACTAACCAGCAGAAATGTCGGGCGGACGAGTTCCCAGCCGACAGATTTGAAAGCATGCTTTCAAATCTGTCGGCTGGCCAAATCCGTCTGTTTGCCCGTACACACGATCGAATCTGTCTGCTGATTGATCGTGTGTATGTGGCCTTACAGTTCTTTAGTTCTACTTTAACAGTTTGAGACGCTTCTGAGATCAATCAGAATTCACTGATTGGTGCATTTGTCCTGCAGTTGACCTACTTCTGACCTCCTCCAAGTGGATTTTGCAATCATTTACAGAATGTAAAGCCCATCTACCACAAACTAAAACTTGTTAACACAGGCCCTTCCTTAACCACTTGCCTACTGGGCACTTTTATCCCCTTCTTGCCCAGGCCATTTTTCAGCTTTTAATGCTGTCCCACTTTAAATGACAATTGCGTGGTCTTGCAACACTGTACCCATATAACATTTTGGTCATTTTTTTTCCACACAAATAGAGCTTTCTTTTTGGAGGCATTTAATCACTGTTTTTTTTTTTGTGCTTAGTAAACGAAAAAAGACCAAAAATCTAATTAAACCTTTATTGTCCAGTCACACACTGGGTTGGGACCATGCTGCATTACTTAACCACTTGCTGCCTGCCCACGTTAAATGACGGCTAGGCGGTGCGGCTCTCATTCTGGGTGGACGTCATATGACGGCCTCCCAGAACGGCCGCTCTTGCGTGCCCCTGATCTAGGACACGGCGTGACCGCGATCGGTGTAAAAAGCCGTGGCTTTTAAACCATGTGATCGGCTGTGACCAATAACAGCCGGTCACATGTAAACACGGAGATGCCGCAGAATGTGAGGAGAGGAGAGCTGTTCAGCGGCATCTCCTCACAGGGGACAGCTAAGTATGTAATCAGGGCACTGATCATCAGTGTCCTGATTATAATTAAGTGCCCACCAGTGCCAGCAATGATTGCCCACAACTGCAAGTAATCAGTGCCAACCAGTGCCCACAATTGCCACCAATCTGTGCCTAAAAGTGCCAGCAACCAGTGACCAAAAGTGCCAGCAATCAGTGCCCACAAGTGAAGTCAGTCAGTGATGGCTATTAGTGCTGTCCATCAATGCCCATCACTGCTGTCCATTAAGGTTCATCACTGCTGCTCCTCAGTGCCACCTATCAATGCCATCTATCGGTGCGCACCAGTGCCACCTATTGGTGCCCACACCAGTGCCACCTATCAGTACCACCCATCAGTGCCGCCTATCAGTGCCATATATCAGTGCCACCTATCAGTGCCCATAAGTGCGGCATATTCGTGCCTCCTCGTCAGTGCCCATAAGTGCCACCTCATCAGTGCTGCCTTATCAGAGCCCATAAGTGAAGGAGAAAAATTACTTATTTTTCTAAATTTACTGATAGAAACTAAGCAAACTTTTTTTTCAAAATTGTGTCTTTTGTTTGGAAAAACCTAGGAGTGATTAAATACCACCAAAATAAAGCTGTATTTGTATGGAAAAAAAAAATCAAAAAATTTCACATGGTTACAGTGTAGCATGACAGCGCAGTTGTCATTCAAAAAAGTATTCTTCTTTCTTAATGAAGGGCATTTCTAGTGGCACGTCATCATGGAGCCTGATGGCCGAACCCGAAATAGCCGGTTGGTCCTTCCAATGACATCATTCAAGAAGATGTCAGTGTGGGGGCAAAATTCTAAAAGCATTACGCGGGACGACTCTGGATCCACTGGACAGGCGAATATCTGAAATGTTTAGAACAAGGTTTGCAAAGGGATGAAAAAATGGAGTGGATAAGGTAGAGATCTACTTTAACTGCAGTAAAGTATGCAGCAAAGTCCAGGATCTGTTAGTTCCAGCTAGCAGGAATGTCTGGTTCACAAGCTTAGTCAATCAGAAATACAAATCCTTTAGAAGTAAAACAGTGCATTTAGTCTGGAGTTAAACTTCAGTATAGCAAGACTCTATTTTCCATAACAAGAGAAATTCTACACTTTTTTTGTTAAAAGATATGGGAAAAGCTTGTTAGTAAGATAAGAGAGATTCCCGGAGGGGAACCCCAGAGATTGACACTAGTTAAAGGGGGGTTGTTTATTCTCGCTACTTATGGAAAACAGTGAAACTTCCAAGACCACCTCAGAGAAACTAAGTGTAAAACCAAATATGAAACGTACAGAATAGAGTAAAAAAATGTGGCCATGGTTATTTCCTCAGAAATCACTAGTAAAAAAAAACAAGCGATGTATAAAGGTTTTACTCTAATGCACACTTTATTTTTGCTCCTGGTTATATAGTGTACTGGCAACATATTGCACACTGCTTGACAGCGAATACTGAATAATTCATATCAATGCTAACCTACATTGCTCTTACAGTCTAATGTCTTTAGCATAGTAGTAAAGTGCTTGCCCAATTATTATCATAAAGCGACACCCCATTATTTCAAATTCAAATTGGGAAGCTGCTTTTAATCCTCTTGCATTGAAAAAAAGAAACACCTCAACCAGTTACTCTGCTTCAAACCTGGTAGTGCTGTACCACAGCTACATTTTCCAATTTGGTGTCAATTCTGTTCCTTGGTAGGTATAGGTTGCCTTTGAGTGTAGTGACTTCTCGAAAAAATCCCACCTACGATCTGAATGGCTATAACCGCACAGTGATAAATGATTTTTGCTAGAAAGACATGCACATTTCAGGTATCCTAAATGACAATTAAATTGTAATAGTGCTTAGTCATTCCAATCTCTCTAATTTTTTGTGCAGATAACTATACATATAGATTTATTCAAGCAAAGTTTAGTGTACATTCTATATCTGAGGGCTGAGGGCTGGGTATATAGGGACAGCACAAGGGTTAAGGCCAACAGCTACAGACAGGATGCCTTCTTTCTTCCTAATACCCCCGCCCAGGCCTGGAGCCGCTGCCTTCCCTCATTAGGAAATCTCTCGCCCTGTCAGCTCTGGTCCACTAACAGAAGCTGACTGGATTACAATATGGATACCAGCAGGTGGTAAAGAAAGAGGGCAGCTCAGCTCATAGTGTTTGGACTTAAAATGTATTCTCATTAAAGCCTGAGTATAGGTGATATCACCAGTGCTCCTAGGAGTTTCTATAAGTCACTGCACATCATCCTTATCAACTGGCTATCTCAATTAATTTTCCCTCTTGGTTTGTCTTCAAAGGAACTTGAAGTATTTCTTCTCGCTAAGCACAGCACAACACACTTTATTTTATCATATTTACTCCTATTATCCTATTCATTCAAAGATAGAGTGTTTGAGTTCAACACTAATTGTCAGTTAAGTTAACATCCTATATTCAGTATTTATATTAAGTTAATTTACACATACAGTATCTCACAAAAGTGAGTACACCCCTCACATTTTTGTAAATATTTTATTATATCTTTTCATGTGACAACACTGAAGAAATGACACTTTGCTACAATGTTGTGTAGTGAGTGTACAGCTTGTATAACAGTGTAAATTTGCTGTCCCCTCTAAATAACTCAACACACAGCCAATAATGTCTAAACTGCTGGCAACAAAAGTGAGTACACCCCTAGGTGAAAATGTCCAAATTTGACCCAATTAGCCATTTTCTCTCCCCGGGTGTCATGTGACCCATTAGCGTTAGGCCGCATACACACGATCAAATTCCTCTGCTGGAAACGGTCCGACGGACCGTTTCAGCACACAAATTCGATCGTGTGTACGGGCGAGCAGACAGGTTTTTCCAGCAGACAAATTTTAAAGCATGCTTTAAAATCTGTCTGCTGGGAACCCTGTCCGTCCGACATGTCTGCTGGTTAGTACACTAACCAGCAGACATATCTGTCCACACATGCGTCGAATGGATTCGACGCATGCGCGGAAGTGTTCTACTTCCCGGTGACGTGGCGGCGTCAACGTCACCGCGCTGTCTGCCGGCGGGGATTTTGGTTTGATCGTTTGTACAGGAGGTTGTTGCCCAAAATCTCGCAATACATGGCCCCGGTCATCCTCTCCTTAATACAGTGCAGTCGCCCTGTCCCATGTGCAGAAAAACACCCCCAAAGCATGATGCTACCACCCCCATGCTTCACAGTAGGGATGGTGTTCTTGGGATGGTACTCATCATTCTTCTTCGTCCAAACACGGTTAGTGGAATAATGACCAAAAAGTTCTATTTTGGTCTCATCTGACCACATGACTTTCTCCCATGACTTTCTCCCATGACTCCTCTGGATCATCCAAATGGTCATTGGCAAACTTAAGACGGGCCTTGACATGTGCTGGTTTAAGCAGGGGAACCTTCCGTGCCATGCATGATTTCAAACCATGACGTCTTAGTGTATTACCAACAGTAACCTTGGAAACGGTGGTCCCAGCTCTTTTCAGGTCATTGACCAGCTCCTCCCGTGTAGTCCTGGGCTGATTTCTCACCTTTCTTAGGATCATTGAGACCCCACGAGGTGAGATTTTGCATGGAGCCCCAGTCCTTGGGAGATTGACAGTCATGTTTAGCTTCTTCCATTTTCTAATGATTGCTCCAACAGTGGACCTTTTTTCACCAAGCTGCTTGGCAATTTCCCCGTAGCCCTTTCCAGCCTTGTGGAGGTGTACAATTTTGTCTCTAGTGTCATTGGACAGCTCTTTGGTCTTGGCCATGTTAGTAGTTGGATTCTTACTGATTGTATGGGGTGGACAGGTGTCTTTATGCAGCTAATGACCTCAAACAGGTGCATCTAATTTAGGATAATAAATGGAGTGGAGGTGGACATTTTAAAGGCAGACTAACAGGTCTTTGAGGGTCAGAATTCTAGCTGATAGACAGGTGTTCAAATACTTCTTTGCAGCTGTATCATACAAATAAATAGTTAAAAAATCATAAATTGTGATTTCTGGAATTTTTTTGGGGATTATGTCTCTCACAGTGGACATGCATCTACGATGACAATTTCAGACCCCTCCATGATTTCCAAGTGGGAGAACTTGCAAAATTGCAGGGTGTTCAAATACTTATTTTCCACACTGTATATGCAGATCTTTAACTGATAAACTATCTGAAAGGGGTTGTAAAGGTAAAAAATTATTTCCCTAAATAGCTTCCTTTACCTTAGTGCAGTCCTCCTTCACTTACCTCATCCTTCGATTTTGCTTTTAAATGTCCTTATTTCTTTTGAGAAATCCTCACTTCCTGTTTCTTCTGTCTGTAACTACACACCGTAATGTGAGGCTTTCTCCCTGGTGTGGAGGGGGTGAGCAGGAGAGTCAGGACACTCTACTTTGCAGATAGAGAAAGGAGCTGTGTGTTAGTGGGCGTCCTGACACTCCTGCTCGCCCCCTCAAGAGGCTTTCTCCACACCAGAGAGAAAGCCTCGCATTACTACATGTAGTTACAGACAGAAGAACAGGAAGTGAGGATTTCTCAGAAGAAATAAGGATATTTAAAAGCAAAATGGAAGGATGAGGTAAGTGAAGTTGGACTGCACCAAGGTAAAGGAAGCTATTTAGGGAAAAAAAAATTTCCTTTACAACCCCTTGAAGATTTTATGATATGGTCAATCAGACTATACTGTATATATTTTTAAAGGGGTTATAAAGGTTTGTTTTTTTATTTTCTAAATAGGTTCCTTTAAGCTAGTGCATTGTTGTTTCACTTACCTTTTTCTTTCGATTTCCCTTCTAAATGTTTTTTTTCTTTGTCTGAATTTCTCACTTCGTGTTTCTCCTCAGTAAGCTTGCCCCCATCATCCGAGCTGTTCTGGCTGGTTGTTAGTCAAACAGAACAGCTTACTGAGGAGGTACCGGTGAGAAATTCAGACAAAGAAAACACAATTTAGAAGGGAAATCAAAGGAAAAGGTTAGCGAACCAACAATGCACTAGCTTAACTATTTAAGCCCCAGACCATTTTGCTGGTCAAAGACCAGGCCACTTTTTACTATTCGGCACCGCGTCGCTTTAACTGACAATTGAGCGATGTGGCTCCCAAACAAAATTGACATTCTTTTCCCCCCACAAATAGAGCTTTCTTCTGATGGTATATAGTCACCTCTGCGTTTTTAAATTTTTGCGCTATAAACAAAAATACTGCGACAATTTTGAAACTTTTTGCTATAATATTTTATTAATAATTATTATTAATCATTTTTGCTAGTAATGCCGGCGATCAGCGATTTCTATTGTGACTGCAACTTTATGGGGGACACATCGGACACTTTTGACACATCTTTGGGACCATTGTCATTTTTACAGCGAACAGTGCTATAAAAATTCACTGATTACTGTAAGAATTACACTGGCAGTGAAGGGGTTAACCACTAGGTGCCGCTACAGGGGTTAAGTCAGTACTAAAAAGGGATTTTTACTGTTAGTGGGCATGGCTACAGCCATCAGTGACAGTGTCACTAGGCAGAATAGAGGAATGCCTTGTTTACAAAGGCATCCCCCTGTTCTGCCTTTGCTGACCGTGATCGCCGGCCACCTGGGAACATCGCGTTCCTGGGACCCGCGAGCACGCTCAAAAGGCACGTGGCAGGCGCGCGCCCGCTGGAAGGCAAATTTAAAGGGACATACGGGTACACCAGTGTCAGGGGAATGTCTACACAGACACCCAATACTAGAAGACAGGTCAGTGGGCTGCACCAAGAAAATAGGCAGAAGGTAAGTGAACAATATGAATTCATTGAGGACAAAGCACACGTGAAAAAACAGGACACCCACAAACAAGCACGCCAACTACACATACAATAAACGTCAAAACCACCAAAACTAGTGAACATAAATATGTACAATAAATCAGAACGTAACCAGCAGGGATAAGAAACAAGCAAGTTCAGGGGCAAAGCCGGGGTCAAGGATCGGAGACGGCAGCGAAGTTCAGAAGTACAAGCCAAGGTCAAAGGGAGCAGATCAAGAAACAGACTGGTATCAGGACAGACAGGAACAGGGCTTAACAGACAAAATACTGCAGCACTGGACTGAAGTGCAGGGCGGGCTTATATACCAGTGCAGCTGTAACTTGGGAGACACCTGCTGGTGGCCACCAAAACTGCACCCCTGTTACCAGAGGGAACAGTGCCACCAGCAGGCGACCCAAGTCATGACACCGATCATGACAGTTCCCCCCCAGGGCGTGGCCTCTGGACACCCCATTCTGCCCTTGCCCTGGTAATGCATGTGGATGCAGAAAAGTCCCAAAAAGTCTTCCGGTCAAGGTTCCTTAACCCATTGGGAGACAAGTCCCCCAAGTCCGGAAACGAAGCATGCATCCTACCACCACCAGGGTCTGGAAGTTGGTATCTAGTGGTGAAGGCAGGCAGGGCAGCAAACTCAGGGTTATTTGGCTGGGAAGGTGACACATCGAACTGAAAGTCAGGCTGGGCAGCAGACTGGAAGTCATCAGGCTGGGCAGTGGACTGGAAGTCATCAAGCTGGGCAGCGGACTGGAAGTCATTAGGCTGGGCAGCAGACTGGAAGTCATCAGGCTGGGCAGCGGACTGGAAGTCATCAGGCTGGGCAGCCGACTGGAAGTCATCAGGCTGGGCAGCGGTGTGTAAGTCATCAAGATGGGCAGCGGGCTGGAAGTCATCAAGCTGGGCAGCGGACTGGAAGTCATCAAGCTGGGCAGCGGACTGGAAGTCATCAAGCTGGGCAGCGGACTGGAATTCATCAGGCTGGGCAGCGGACTGGAAGTCATCAGGCTGGGCAGCGGACTGGAAGTCATCAGGCTGGGCAACGGACTGGAAGTCATCAGGCTGGGCAGCGGACTGGAAGTCAATAGGCTGGGCAGCGGACTGGAAGTCAATAGGCTGGGCAGCGGACTGGAAGTCATCAGGCTGGGCAGCGGGCTGGATGTCATCAAGCTGGGCAGCAGACTGGAAGTCATCAGGCTGGGCAGCAGACTGGAAGTCATCAAGCTGGGCAGCGGGCTGGAAGTCATCAAGCTGGGCAGCGGGCTGGAAGTCATCAGGCTGGGCAGCGGACTGGAAGTCATCAAGCTGGGCAGCGGACTGGAAGTCATCAAGCTGGGCAGCGGACTCAGGGTCATTAGGCTGGGAAAGTGACACATCAAACTTAAAGTAACGCACCGGGACATCAGACGGGAAGCCGGGCACGTTGGACCGGAAGCCAGGCACGTCAGGCTGGAAGCCGGTAACCAGGACACCAGGGTAGACAGCAGGAACCAGGACACCAGGGTAGACAGCAGAAACCAGGACACCAGGGTAGACAGCAGGAACCGGGACACCAGGGTGGACAGCAGGAACCAGGACACCAGGGTGGACAGCAGGAACCAGGACACCAGGGTGGACAGCAGATGGTGGCAGATCAGCAGACTCCGGGTCATCGGGCTGGGCAGCAGACGGGAAGCCGGGCACGTTGGACTGGAAGCCAGGCACGTCAGGCTGGAAGCCGGTAACCAGGACACCAGGGTGGACAGCAGGCACCAGGACACCAGGGTGGACAGCAGGAACCAGGACACCAGGATGGACTGCAGGAACCAGGACACCAGGGTGGACTGCAGGAACCAGGACACCAGGGTGGACAGCAGGAACCAGGACACCAAGGTAGACGGCAGGAACCAGGACACCAGGGTAGACGGCAGGAACCAGGACACCAGGGTAGACGGCAGGAACCAGGACACCAGGGTAGACGGCAGGAACCAGGACACCAGGGTAGACGGCAGGAACCAGGACACCAGGGTGGACAGCAGGAACCAGGACACCAGGGTGGACAGCAGATTGTGGCAGATCAGCAGACTCCGGGTCATCGGGCTGGGCAGCAGACGGGAACACCTCCGGCTGGGCAGCAGGCGGGAACACCTCCGGCTGGGCAGCAAACGGGAACACCTCCGGCTGGGCAGCAAACGGGAACACCTCCGGCTGGGCAGCAAACGGGAACACCTCCGGCTGGGCAGCAAAGAGGAACACCTCCGGCTGGGCAGCAAACGGGAACACCTCCGGCTGGGCAGCAAACGGGAACACCTCCAGCTGGGCAGCAAACGGGAACACCTCCGGCTGGGCAGCAAAGAGGAACACCTCCGGCTGGGCAGCAAACGGGGACACCTCCGGCTGGGCAGCAAACGGGGATACCTCCAGCTGGGCAACAGGCACAACAGGCTGGCAAACTGGCACTGGAACGGACTGGACCGCTGGCACTGGAGCATCGGAGTTGCAAACTGGCACTGGAGCATCAGACTGGCAAACTGGCACTGGAGCATCAAACTGGCAAACTGGCACTGGAGCATCAGACTGGCAAACTGGCACTGGAGCATCAGGCTGAGCGATTGGCACTGGAACAACAGGCTGAGCGGTTGGCACTGGAACAACAGGCTGAGCGGTTGGGACTGGAACAACAGGCTGAGCGGTTGGCACTGGAACAACAGGCTGAGCGGTTGGCACTGGAACAACAGGCTGAAGCAGGTTGGCCGAAGTGGATGCAGATTGGGTTAGTGCCAGGATCGAGCGGGTTGGAAAAAACTTTTTCTTCTTCTTTGGTTTCACCACTGAGGATTTGTATATGGGTATATGGTTGGAAGTAATGGAGCAGAAGAGCGGAGGGGTAGTGAAACAGAGGGTTCCGACCTTGAAGAGGATTTTGGTGGAACAGACGGAGGCAGTTGAGAAGCAGCAGAAGGGTTAAAGGCAGGGTAAGTGCAGCAGGAGGAAACAGGGGACCGGTACTTTGTTGTGTATTGTTCAGCAAAAGTGGGAATTGGGGGTAAAGAAAAAGATTTCCCAGCAGGTTGGTAACTAGACACAGAAATGGATGGTTGGGAGCTGACAGGGGCTGAGTACAACAAACTGGACCAGGCTTGTAATAATGGTCTCACAAAATCAGGTTTGCACATGGCTTGTCTGACCAGAGACTGCACAGAATCAATGCATGCTCCAAGCACCTGTTGAGGACAAGCTGAGTACTGCTCATGAAAGAAGGCTGAGTCATCTTCCAACAGCCACACTAAAGACTCTAGCTGAGCTCCACTAAAAGGCGGTGTATAATCATCACGTCCACCATTAGCATCAGACAGAGCCAACTTTGTGCAGATCTGAATCAATGGCTGCACATCCTCAAACAAAAACTGCCACGATCAAAAAAAACATGAGCCATACGGATAAATTCCAAAAACTGCTCTCTAGTGTAATCATTTAATTCCTGATAGCAGAAATCTCTGTCATCTGTTGCCAGGAGTGACAGGTACAAAATATCTTCCAGAAGCATTTTTAAAATAGCAAGTGCCCCAGAACCAGTTTCCCAAGTGCAGCCGACCTGTTTATATGGCTGCAGTATTATGTCAGGGGAATGTCTACACAGACACCCAATACTAGAAGACAGGTCAGTGGGCTGCACTAAGGAAATAGGCAGAAGGTAAGTGAACAATATGAACTTATTGAGGACAAGGCACACGTGAAAAAACAGGACACCCACAAACAAGCACGCCAACTACACATACAATAAACGTCAAAACCACCAAAACTAGTGAACATAAATATGTACAATAAATCAGAACGTAACCAGCAGGGATACGAAACAAGCAAGTCCAGGGGCAAAGCCGGGGTCAAGGATCGGAGACGGCAGCGAAGTCCAGAAGTACAAGCCAAGGTCAAAGGGAGCAGATCAAGAAACAGACTGGTATCAGGACAGACAGGAACAGGGCTTAACAGACAAAATGCTGCAGCACTGGACTAAAGTGCAGGGCGGGCTTATATACCAGTGCAGCTGTAACTTGGTGGCCACTAAAACTGCACCCCTGTTACCAGAGGGAACAGTGCCACCAGCAGGCGACCCAAGTCATGACACCGATCATGACAACCAGTGTGCCTGCCCATGCCATTGTGTCGACGTACATCTGCGTGCGGCAGTCGGCAAGTGGTTAAAGAAACTGATTTAGAAAATAAAACACAAACCTTTCCAACCTATTTAATATTGGCAGATGTCTTACTGGGAGAGATTGGGAATGAGACCTCTACCACTTTTCCAGCCAGTCTGGACCTGTTGTTGTTCGATGACTCAGCCAAGAAGGTGTAGTAGAGGAAAATACAGACTTTATCGCACCAAAGTTTTTCCAACAAGATGGAAAATTTCTGTTATTAGAAAAGAATCCCAGTAGTTTGAGTTAGCCCATACTGCCCCTATGCCCTGTACACACGATCGGTTAATCCGATGAAAACGGTCTGATGGATTTTTTCATCAGCTATCCGATGAAGCTGACTTTCATCAGTCTTGCTTACACACAATCAGTTAAAAAAACAATTGTGTCAGAACGCGGTGACGTAAAACACAACAACGTATTGAGAAAAATGAAGTTCAATGCTTTAAAGCATGCGTCGACTTGATTCTGAGCATGTGTGGATTTTTAACCGATGGATGTGCCCACAGACGATTGTTCTATCGTTTTTTTTAAACATCAGATAATTTTAAAACAAGTTCCTAGTTTTTTCACAGATGGATATAAAAACCGATGGGGCCCACACACGATCCATCAGACTGTTTTCATCAGACGAACCGATCGTGTGTACGCGGCATAAGCCCTACATGCCCCAAATCTCACATGATTTCAGAAAAATGCTTGAATCAGGTAAGAGTCCTACAATGTGTGACCATTCCAAGCATTTACATAGATGAACAGGTCTCTCCCACATAAAAATGGGAGATAAGTGATTGACATATTGATGATTTGCCTAAGCTTGCTAATGCATTTCAAGGTTGCTCTTGCACTGCCAAATCTTTGTAAGCAAGGCTTATATAAATATCATATCATTCTTAAAAATCACATTTTGTATGGGTATGCCCACAAAGATATTTTCCTTTCTGTTCATTTAGTTGGATTTTACCTCATTAACTCAAGTCATAGAACTTTCCTCGCACTTATTCACTAGCACAATCGTTTAAATAACTCTAACTTGTCTTTCACCCTTTGACCTTTCATTGGGACCTGTTGCTTTTCACTTTCATTTTGCTGACCTCGAGGTCATCTGTCCTGAGGAGCAAAGGAGAGGAGTCACTAGCATATAGATAAACCCTAGTACAAGTCTCATCTCTCTCTGATAATAAGGAGCAATACTAAGAAGCACTTATGATCTGTCTGCTTCTCTTCTATTATTCTTAAAAGACTGTCTCCTCCAAATCCACATTCACATTTCTGGAATTGATACTGGATACATTATCTCTTAAACACACTTCAGATCCTAACTTAATGGCAATGATATCTCTTAATTTATACTGGAAAAAACTCCCTAAGTACATTTTATGAGACTAAAATGTTACCATTTACAACTACATTACCTTTTCAGTGTATGCAAGATGCACTGATTTACTTTACTGAACTCATTCCAAAATATTCTCACATACTTAATTAAAACTATGGTTTTCAATGTGGCTAAAAATAAATAAACGTGCATTATACTTAATAGTATTTCATTTAGGAAATATGTGCTATCTTATACTATAGGCAAGTTGTTTTTGTTTTTACTGCTGATATATATATATATATGTATATATAGGATTTTTTTTAAAATAACTATTAAGACATGCACATACACAATCACATATGAATACATATGCATACATATATGGGTGTACTTATGTAAGTTAAAAATAGCAAGCCCACCATTAAGTTTCTAGTTTTAGATAGTAGGAAAGGATTAGAATTCCTGTTGAGTTTTTAAAGTTATCTGGGGTTCTGTTAGAGAAACTTTCCCTCACTTTCTGCTCTGAAGACAATAGACATGAATGAATGCCAAATCTGCAACAAGGACACAGATAGAAAAAATAATCTTACAGAGTCTCCAACCCTCCCCAAAGCCTGCCATAGACAGTCAGATTCTCAGCCAGTGTAGCTGGAACCGGCCAAGATTTGAAACATGTATGGGCAGGCTGTGAAATCTATTAACTTGGGTACAACCAGCCTGTCTTATTTTCTATACGCTTATCGCTAGCAGCTATTATAAATGCTAGCAGTAATCACTGTGTTCTCCTGGTGGGGACTGCTCTCCCCGCCGGTAGAACACCATGACCCTGTGGGAGGAATTCCCCCATCAACACTGACTGTGCGTTTAACCACCTGCTGCTGCAACCTTACTTTGTGCCAGTGAAATGATGGAAGTTAGGAACACACTTGGTGGTCAGGTGACAGAGCCTTTGTAGATACTGGGCTGCAGATGCAACTGAGAGGAAGACTGCCCCGGTGTACCTCGGGTAGGTGGGGGTTTGTGACCTCAACTATGATTATACCCTAGAGGGATTTTTTCAGTAGATTTGTCATCGATGTTGTTTTAAGAGGGGGGGGGGGTGGTGTGTGTGGCTGCCCTTCCAAGATTGGGGGTGCCACTAATCTAAATTCAATGGGCAGATAGGCTGTAGCCAGCCTGATCTTTGATTTATTTGGAAAGCCTTTCTAGAAGGGATTTTGCCTTCCAGGATTTGACTAGAGAGGATTGGAGTTCAGGGACCCAGCCATTGCCTTTAAAGCTTTACCTGCAGAGATTTATTGTGAGATTAGTGCCCTTGCTTTTTGGACTGCTGCCTAGAAAGGGTATATATATCCAGACAAGTCTAGATAATACATCTCAGGCCTATTGCCTCATGAAGGAATCTGAAGGAGAATTCTGCTTAGTCAACTCGCCAGCCTTTGCATAAGGGCCCACAACTAGCGTGTGAGAGGGTCTAAAGATATGTTGCACCCCCTAGCATTTCTAGCATTCTAGAGTCAGGGTTTTGTGCAGGCTTGGCTGGCAGCCAAGCCTGTGTGTTTTTTTTCCTGGGTTGGGCAGAGATCCAGGGAGGGCTAGGTGACTCACAGGCAGCACCACTGATACCTCCCCCCTACTTCTAAAACTCACTGGAAATGTGAGGGGAAGTGAAGTGGAGCTGCCTTGAGTATTCATGAGGGCCCTGACGAATCCCCAAAAGATGCGTTTGCAGGGGGCAGGCCCCCTCAAATACTCAGGGTCAGCCCAGCTGGGAACAGTGGAGTTTGGATGGAAGCTGGAGATGGAGTGTTAGCTGTCAGAGGCCTTTAAGAGTAACCCCCAGTCTGGGGGGTGGGACTCGGGCCGGGGCTTGGGTGCGGAAGAACCCTTTTCATGGCACACAGACATATCCTGTCATGTACCTGGTGGAGATCGAGCTGTAGAGAGGGCTTTTCTTGCACCTTCTGTCCCATGCCCCTGGTAGAGGTGACAGGGAGTGAGGGACACAGAGTGGCATGAGAGCCAATGTAGCAGATGGTACTGGCTGGGCCTTGGCAGGATCCTGATGGCTGAAGACCACTAAACAGGCACTAAGAACTGGAACTCTGTGTTGCTGGATTAACAGGCAGAGGCGTATCCAGAACGTAAGCCAGGGGTTCATCAACAGCCGGGCAGAGCAGGTACCGAGACGTGAGGCAGAGGCTAAGACAGGATTCGGTACACAGTCGGCCAGCGAGGTACAGGAGCACCAGGTGGGAGCAGAGTCAAACACAAGCCAAGGTCCCAGGTAGACAAGTGTAGGTCCAAGGAAAGATACAGTTGAAGCCGGATGAAGACACTGGAAAACTGGAACAGATCAGGTAAACAGGAAGGAGCTGAAAGACCACTCAGCAATGTGTAAGTGTCAGTGCTCAGTTTAAATAGGATTGACTGGGGCCAGTACGTGTGCATGATCCCGCATGCATCAATACAAGTCATTCTTTGTGCACACACTGGTGTGTGTGCACCTGCGCGCCAATGCAGAAGGACACTGCTGGGCAAATCTCCAAGGAGGAAGACAGCCAGATGGGCTGGTGAATGACGCACAGTTGGGAAGACAGAGAGACAGCCTGGGAGCACTGGGTGTGAGCAGTCTGGGATGTATGCAGAGTCAGTCAGGAGGACTATGGTGGAACGAGAAGGAAAATGGGGCAGTTACAGCCAGGTGGGCTGGCAGTGCCTGAAGAGGTTGTACTGGGAGCAGTAGCCACAGAATTTTTTTTTTTTTTACCAAAAAATAAAATCGCCAGTGGTGATTAAATACCACCCAAAGAAAGCTCCTATTTATGTGATTTTTTTTAATGAAAATGTCATATGCATACAGTGTTGCATGACTGCGCAATTGTCATTCAAAGTGCAACAGCACTGAAAGCTGAAAATTGGCCTGGGCAGGAAGGGGGTGAAAGTGTACTGAAGTGGTTAAAAACAAAATATTATTTATTAATGATTACAGGGCTACATTGTGTCCTTTATATCTGCCTAGAGTTAGACTTTGAAAACACATCTTCCACCCAACTGCACCTCCCTGGCATGACTCCTGCCTATATATGAGGTGGCTTGCCCCCTGCCAGAGCTTTGGTGGAGATTGGCTGAAGCCCTCATAAATATTCCAAGCAGCTTCGCCTTACCTCCACCCAGTATATCTAAAACATTCTCCAATATCCCAGAGAACAGGAGGTACCAGAGAAGCTGCTAGGATGAGTCACCCAGCCCTAAGTCACTGAACCCTGAACCAGATATCCACCTCAGGCTTGGCCCTCAGCCAAACTAATTTTTACCTACAATAACAACAAACCTATATACATCTCGCACACACTAGAGGGTGTTATAACCAATATGTGATAAAATGTTTAATGATACACATAAAAGTTATCTTGCATCATGTGCAAAAAAAAACTACAAAATGTATTAATTCAAAAAAACACTTTGTGAACCCAAGTGTTAAATTATCAAATCAGAAAAAGTTCAAAGGAAATTTGTATATTGTTTGACTCTGAGGTACTGAAGCACTTTTTGTGAATTTTGAGCACAGAGCCCTTTTTAATCACTTGGATGGACTTTATTCAAAGATCATATTTTAAAATATATTAATTAATATTTTTAGTCACTTACGTATATGAATTTTCTTTTGCACTTTTTCTGATTTAATAATTTAGCACTTGGGTTCACAAAGTGTTACTTAAATTTGCATTTTTTTTTGCACATGATGTGATACAACTTTTATATGTATCATTGTATATTTTATCACATATTGGTTATAACATATGACAGATCAAGAGACGGTGCACTTTTTTGTAGTTTAATCTGGTATGTAGTCTTTTGCTGTGCTGTTTTTTTAAGATATTATCAGAGACATTAATGCATGCATAATACATTGATTTATTGTTAAATAAGCTTGAACAATACAATACAATGCTTGAAACCCTGGGCTGCATTGAACAAATATTATATTGAATAGACTAGTCTTTGGTAAATAATGTGTTTCTTATTTCTCTACAGTCTCTTCATGTAGTGTTCTTTTACCTGTGTAGTCTAGCACAAAGCTCTGAGATGTTTACATTTTTTAACCTGTGCAGCAACCAGGGCAAACTTCACGAGTCATTTGCAAGGTCTGCTTATCAGTGTCATCCAAGGGTTAGAACCTCCCTTTTCTCCAAGTCTCATCCTCACAGCACTGTGACTTGATATGAAATGTATTACATAAGATGAAAATCTAAGCTGTTTTTGGAGGGTATAAGAGAAGTGGTGTCCCATGTTGCAATAAAATTAATTTTGTGACTAATATATACAGTCTGTCTATCTACACAGTTATGTGCCGACTGATCAAAGGGACCTTGGCTTTGGGGCTATCGCATTCAGACCCTTAATGCTTGAATGTCAAAACAAGATTCCTGGGAGATGCTTTGAGGTGGGCGCCTCAAGGGAGCGTGAGCCCCCCTTCTGCTGTATAATATATACAGAGTGTGGCTATTATAGCTTGCCTCTAATTCCTCTTGGACATTAATATAAACACAAGAAACACGAGCAATATACAGATTATTCTGGGAAAAAGAAATGTTTCATGTCCTGTATGGTTTCTCACAAATGGTTGCCTTATGTAACTGACCTTTCTTATAAAATGTATAATTGCACAACAACTCAAGGTAAGCCAAAACGCATTCCTTTAAAGACCTCCTGTGACTGATCTTACTGGTTACCATTTTCAGATAATATAAGATACAAAGGTATAAACTGTGTTGTTTCTTGCTTAAAGATGTGCTAATTATAATGGCCACGTAAAGTAGAAACTAATAAAAATCTACCTTTATCACAGTAAATATGTTTTTTTTTAGATACTGGAAGGAGGACCTTGGCTTTACTCCAGCACTGAGCTCCCCCATGCTTATTTGTCTTTTGTGCAGTGTGTGCCGAAGTTCTACAATGGAGTGAAGATGGGACCTGCTTGCAGAATGCTCTAGGAATTAAGCTGTAAAGAAACAACATGCATATTTGTAAGCGTCCTTGCCAGCACATGTTGGTGACTGTTGTAAAGTTGATAATATTTGACAGACTCTCTCTATGGTGTCCGTTTATGAAGCAGTGAACAGTTTATGCACTGATCACAGCCCATAAACAGTTTATGAAACAGATAATCGGGGGGGAGAAGTGTTTGAATTTGTTCTCCCATCTCTACACACAATGAAGTCTCATAGACTGACACAGAAACAGCCAGTTTATGAAGCTGTGATCTGAAAGCTTCACTGGCGATCTGTGTCAGAATTCACATGCCCCGATTCACCATTTCAGAGCAGTTGAAGCGGGGAGTGAAGATGGAATCCCGGGGGATCTGAGGAGGAAGGAGGAAGATTTTTAACTTCCTTCTACCTCGTTCAGACCCCCTAACACTGTAACTATGTTCCCCTGTAATATTTATGTGTGTATATATATTTATATATACAGTGGGGAAAATAAGTATTTGAACACCCTGCTATTTTGCAAGTTCTCCCACTTGGAAATCATGGAGGGGTCTGAAATTGTCATCGTAGGTGCATGTCCACTGTGAGAGACATAATAAAAATAAATAAATCCAGAAATCACAATTTATGATTTTTTAACTATTTATTTGTATGATACAGCTGCAAATAAGTATTTGAACACCTGTCTATCAGCTAGAATTCTGACCCTCAAAGACCTGTTAGTCTGCCTTTAAAATGTCCACCTCCACTCCATTTATTATCCTAAATTAGATGCACCTGTTTGAGGTCATTAGCTGCATAAAGACACCTGTCCACCCCATACAATCAGTAAGAATCCAACTACTTACATGGCCAAGACCAAAGAGCTGTCCAAAGACACTAGAGACAAAATTGTACACCTCCACAAGGCTGGAAAGGGCTATGGGGAAATTGCCAAGCAGCTTGGTGAAAAAAAGGCCACTGTTGGAGCAATCATTAGAAAATGGAAGAAGCTAAACATGACAGTCAATCTCCCTCGGACTGGGGCTCCATGCAAAATCTCACCTCGTGGGGTCTCAATGATCCTAAGAAAGGTGAGAAATCAGCCCAGGACTACACGGGAGGAGCTGGTCAATGACCTGAAAAGAGCTGGGACCACCGTTTCCAAGGTTACTGTTGGTAATACACTAAGACGTCATGGTTTGAAATCATGCATGGCACGGAAGGTTCCCTTGCTTAAACCAGCACATGTCAAGGCCCGTCTTAAGTTTGCCAATGACCATTTGGATGATCCAGAGGAGTCATGGGAGAAAGTCATGTGGTCAGATGAGACCAAAATAGAACTTTTTGGTCATAATTCCACTAACCGTGTTTGGAGGAAGAAGAATGATGAGTACCATCCCAAGAACACCATCCCTACTGTGAAGCATGGGGGTGGTAGCATCATGCTTTGGGGGTGTTTTTCTGCACATGGGACAGGGCGACTGCACTGTATTAAGGAGAGGATGACCGGGGCCATGTATTGCGAGATTTTGGGCAACAACCTCCTTCCCTCAGTTAGAGCTTTGAAGATGGGTCGAGGCTGGGTCTTCCAACATGACAATGACCCGAAGCACACAGCCAGGATAACCAAGGAGTGGCTCTGTAAGAAGCATATCAAGGTTATGGCGTGGCCTAGCCAGTCTCCAGACCTAAACCCAATAGAGAATCTTTGGAGGGAGCTCAAACTCCGTGTTTCTCAGCGACAGCCCAGAAACCTGACTGATCTAGAGAAGATCTGTGTGGAGGAGTGGGCCAAAATCCCTCCTCCAGTGTGTGCAAACCTGGTGAAAAACTACAAGAAACGTTTGACCTCTGTAATTGCAAACAAAGGCGACTGTACCAAATATTAACATTGATTTTCTCAGGTGTTCAAATACTTCTTTGCAGCTGTATCATACAAATAAATAGTTAAAAAAATCATACATTGTGATTTCTGGAATTTTTTTTTTGATTATGTCTCTCACAGTGGACATGCACCTACGATGACAATTTCAGACCCCTCCATGATTTCCAAGTGGGAGAACTTGCAAAATAGCAGGGTGTTCAAATACTTATTTTCCCCACTGTATATATATATATATATATATACTGTATATATATATATATATATATATATGTGTACATGTATTTATATATATAATGTGTGTGTGTATATACATGTGTATATATAGTGTATGTGTGTATACATATATATATTATGTAGGGGGACTCGTTATTTTAATTACATTGACCACAGGGTCTGTCAGTGTAATGAGCGGTGATAATTTATCACTGCTCAATAAACTGACATCCCTGTATTTCTGGTACTGTAAAGTCTCACGAGATTCCAGTATTAGGGGGCGTTCTCCAGTGTTAGAAGCGTTGGAAGATCACTTCACTCCTCCGAGGGTGAATCGATCTTCTCTGCTTGATAAACCGGCACACAGAGGAGAAAAATCTTTACTGTGATAGCCGGAGAACGAAGCAGTGAATAGAATTCACTGCTTCATAAACGGACACCTATGCTTGTAGCAGAGTGTCCATTTACTCACCATGCTCAAATGCAGGCACATGCCCTTTTAACTTTTTCTTCCCCAAACTACCTGGTTTCCTGGACATGCCTGGGGAAGATACAGTTTTCTGTCTACTTCCCTCACCAGCTCAGAGAAGAAACACCTGATGAGACAGAGGTAGCTAGGCAAGTTATATTCCGCTAGGTGAGAGGCCTTACACCAAACACAAGGCCTGTGGCCCGAATTCGGCCCTCCAGGCCATTTCATGTGGCCTTTGCACCTCTCCTGCAGCTGCAGGACAGCTCCAGCCCTCATCTGGTCCCACTCCAGACCCTTACTTTCTGAAATTTAAGCAATGCATCTAGCTTCTTCCCAGCAACAGCATAAGGAAAGTGGGGTGCACTGTGATGTAAGGTAGAGTGGGGGACTCAACTTCTGATGGTGAGGTGGCTCTTGACATCTAATGTAAAGGGGAAGGGATGTGCTGGACATCTAATCTTACAGATACAACTGGCCCTTTTGAGGGTAATCATAATTCTGATGTGGCCCACGATGAAATTGAGTTTGACACCCCTGCCTTACACTGTTAGAACAGGCTTGTTTGTTCTGGGCCACAGCCTACTAGCAGGCGGATTCGCAAAAAAACACCCAGCCACTGCGAGGAAGCCCTTCTTGATTGCTACTAGTTCCAGCTACTGTGAGAAGGACCTTCTCTAGTTCTGCTGTTTTAGTGGTTTAAACAAAACAGTGTTCAGTACACCCCACGTACTTCACAAGTTAAAGGATATGTGCTCCACCCCACCATGTCCGAATCAACACACACCACACTCACCAGACTAACAATAATTACACTAGTTGATATAATGTACACCTCAAGACCAGAGTTGAAGACCAGGAACGCTGTGCTAGCTATCAATCAAAGGGATTGCCCAGGATGCCATTTTCCACTACCTCTTCAACCTATATTAATTTGCTTCTTAAAGTGATTGTAAAGTCTTGTTTTTTTTTTTTTTTTAAATAACAAACATGTTATACTTACCTGCTCTGCACAGAGCAGCCCATATGCTTCTCTTATTGGGTGGCTCTTCTGTGCTTTTCGCCCCCCCCCCCCCTTCTGTTGAGTGCCCCCACAGCAAGCAGATTGCTATGGGCACCTAAGCCGAGAAGCAGCTCTGTGTGTCCATTTAGAAACCAAGCTCTTTTTCGACCCCGCCCCATCTCTCTTCTGGTTGGCACTGCTGATGTGTCTCAGCCAACCAGAAGGGAGAGTCTCGGATGGTCTCGGATGGTTGAAGGACTCGTGGACATAGCTAGACAGCGATGAATTGGGTGCTGATGAGGCTGTTGCACACAGAAGGCTTTTTATCTTAATGCATATAATGCATTAAGATGGAAAAAAAAAGCCTTCTGCCTTTACAACCCCTTTAAATCCTCACAGAGCCACTGGACAGCAGGTTGATTAAGAAGGATAGGAGAAACCTCCCATAATAAAAACACATTTTATTATATCGCAAGCAAATATAAAGTTTCACTTGCAGACTATTAAGTGAAGCCAGGTATTTACTACAACAAAACCGGAAGTGCCACCAATTCTCTAGCGTGTGTTCCACTAAAGCAGAAGTGATGTAACTAGAAGTCTCTCCTTATGCATTTCGTCATTCATGCGCAATGTCCTCAGGAGCTCCTGAGGACGTCTCATATGAATGACAAAATGCTTAGGGGTACTTCCAGTTAGGTCACTTCCACTTTTCTCAAGTACACACTGGGAAATTATGTTACCCTTACTAAGCTACTTTGAACTTTGCACCTGTTTAGTGTAGTTACTCTCTGACTGATTATTCTGCCGCTTACCTATTGTATTGCATGCTCTTCATGTACGGCATCTGTAAAGAAGATAGGTGGAGAAGAATGTTCTGATATGCCAAATTACAGTTAAATCTGCCAAAAACCTGCTAGTGCTGGCACTGAAACAAGAAAATTACATGGAAACACACAGCACCGGGTTCTTACTAATTTTACAGGACACCAAAGGTCCAGGGATCTTAAGTTGGATTGGTGTGCAGTACATCTGCCCTAACGACCCAGTTAATGGTCTTTTTGCATAGTAAATGATATCTTATTTTCAGTACACTTATGAAAAGATAATGTAAGTCCCATCTTCAGTATTAACAAAAATTGTAAAAAACAACAACAAAAAAAACATTTATCGATTTTTCTTTACACTTCCCGGTTTCTAATCTCTCAAAATGTCTTCAGTACTACAGTATCTCACAAAAGTGAGTACACCCCGCACATTTTTGTAAATATTTTATTATATTTTTTCATGTGACAACACTGAAGAAATTACACTTTGCTACAATGTAAAGCAGTGAGTGTACAGCTTGTATAACAGTGTAAATTTGCTGTCCCCTCAAAATAACCCAACACACAGTCATTAATTAAACAACTGGCAACAAAAGTGAGTACACCCCTAAGTAAAAATGTCCAAATTGGGCCCAACGTGTCAATATTTTGTGTGGCCACCATTATTTTCCAACACTGCCTTAACTCTCTTGAGCATGGAGTTCACCAGAGCTTTACAGGTTGCCACTGGAGTCCTCTTCCACTCCTCCATGATGACAGCATGGCGTTGGTGGATGTTAGAGACCTTGCGCTCCTCTACCTTCCCCACAGATGCTCAATAGGTTTTTGGATCTGGAAACATGCTTGGCCAGTTCATCACCTTTACCCTCAGCTTCTTTAGCAAGCCAGTGTTTGGGGTTGTTATTGTGTTGGAGTACTGCCCTGCAGCCCAGTCTCAGAATGGAGGGGATCATGCTCTGCTTCAGTATGTCACAGTACATGTTGGTGTCCATGGTTTCCTCAATGAACTGTAGCTCCCCAGTGCCGGCAACACTCATGCAGCCCCAGACCATGACACACCCACTACCATGCTTAACTGTAGGGAAGACACGCTTGTCTTTGTACTACTCCCCTGGTTGCCGCCACACGCTTGACACCATCTGAACTAAATACATTTATCTTGGTCTCATCAGACCACAGAACATGGTTCGAGTAATCCATGTCCTTAGTCTGCTTGTCTTCAGCAAACTGTTTCCAGGCTTTCTTGTGCATCATTTTAACCATGCAGACCACTTTGATGCAGTATATAGCGTATTGTCAGATCACTGACAGGCTTATCCCCCCCCCCCACCTCTTCAACCTATTTAGCAATGCTGATAGCACTCATACGTCTATTTCTCAAAGACATCCTCTGGATATGATGCTGAGCATGTGTACTCAACTTCTTTGATCGACCATGGCGAGGCCTGTTCTGAGTGGAACCTGTCCTTTTAAACCGCTGTATGGTCTTTGCCACCGCACTGCAGCTCAGTTTCAGGGTCTTGGCAATCTTTTTATTGCCTAGGCAATCTTTATGTAGAGCAACAATTCTTTCTTTTTAGATCCTCAGAGAGTTCTTTGCCATGAGGTGCCATGTTGAACTTCCAGTGACCAGTATGAGAGAGTGAGAGTAATAACACTGAATTTAACAGACCTGCTTGCCATTCACACCTGAGACCTTGAAACACATTAAAGAGTCACATGACACCAGGGAGGGAAAATGGCTAATTAGGCCCAATTTGGACACTTTTACTAGGGGTGTACTCACTTTTGTTCCCAGCAGTTTAGACATTAATGGCTGTGTGCTATTTTGAGGAGACAACAAATTAACACTGTTATACGAGCTGTACATTGTAGCAAAGTGTCATTTATTCAGTGTTGTCGCATGAAAAGATATAATAAAATATTTACAAAAATGTGAGCGGTTTAATCACTTTTGAAATACTGTATATATGTGAAGCCTAGTTTGTGGCACTCCCAGGACTGTAGCCGCACAAACAGAGCTATGGCAGCTCACAACTACCAGCACATTGTCATTTGTCATTTTCCCTCTCCTGAGGTAAGTGAGGTGTGCTGAGTGGATTCACAGGGAGAAAGGGGGGAGAGTAGAGAAAGCTAGCCAGAGGCTGTGAAAGGCTGCTGTACAGCCATAACCACCTGACAGAAGGACAGCAGGTGAGACACTGTGATTAGCTACATGAGTGAAGAAGAGAGCCCACCCAGGAAGCTGCATATGATTGATTGGAGCTGCAGGGATTTGTGGGATATGTGTTTCCCACCTGGAGACTTTATACTAAGAGAGACTTGGTGGGACTACAAGTCATAGGAGGAAGGTGGGCTAGAGAGAGAAGGAAAAAGGAGAAACCTGGAATTTGAAAATCTCATGTGGAGGGTGAGGAGAGACAGTTGGTGGAATGCTTATGTCCAGAGCTCACTGTTATATCAGAGTGGAACTGTATTGATACACCTACTTGGGAAGCCACTGCCACCAGAGGGACCCAGGGACCTAAATTAGAGGCTTCATAAGAGATTGTTGACAGGGTTGTGGCCATCGCCACAGATTTTATGGGAAGCGGTGGATGGGGAGCATGGGTGAGATGCATGGGTGTGGTCATAACTGCACTGCACTGAACCCAGAAGGAAGCTACCACTCCGGCCCAACCAACTACAGCTGGGGCATTTTCTTTTTTGCAGATGCATGTACACAAAGGGACAGGGATGCTTACAACATTATTGACCTAGTATAGCCACGGTTGATTGGGCAGCTTTGGGTGGAAGTGACTGCTTCCTTTACAGGATTGACTTGAACTCATGGTTATACCAAACCCTTGCACATCTCTAGTCACAAGGTTAGCATTAACCATTAAGTGCTTACCATAGCTCCGATTATGCTGTTGTCAGGTTTCATATCAGGCTAGCAGCAGACAACAGTTCAGGTGTGCTAATATGCTTATAGTTCAATAACAAAAGCACATACCATGAGCAGGTCTTGAGAAGCAGGTCAGCGCTGGGACTTGTAGTTCACCACGGATGCAGGGTTGAGACGAGCGGGACAGCTGGCACTTATAGTTCACTGCTGAAGTAGGTGTTTTGATGAGCAGGAAAGCTGGAACTTGTAGTTCACCGCAGGTGTGGATGATGGTGGTGTTGCTGGTGCTAGTAGTGCACCACTGCAATGGATGTGGTCTAGGCAAGCCGGGTCATACACGGATAATCAGAGTTCGAAAGGTACCAAATCGGAAGCAACAAGCAGGGTCAAACAAGCCGAGTCATACACAAAGTTTACAGATAAACAGGTCAGGCTGGATCTCACAAGGCAAGCAGAGTAACTCTATCACGAGCACTGATTGGGTGAAGCCACAGGTGTTTTAAAGGAGAGCTGGCCAATCAGTGTTTCCCAGCCAAGGCTGTGTCAGGTGAGTGCGCTGGGTCCTAGAGGGATCCAGTACTGACAGTACCCCCCCTTCTCGAGGGGTTGCTCCTGCACCCCCAGGCTTACTTGGATATCGAAGATGGAACTTCTTCTTAAGGCGATCAGCATGGAGATCGCGAGCTGGGATCCAGGATCGATCCTCTGGGCCAAAACCTTTCCAATGAACTAGATATTGTAAGGAATTGCGTACTCGTCTGGAGTCAAGAATATATGCCACTTCATATTCCTGGCTATCCGACACATCTACAGGTTCTGGTTCATTTACTTGGAGACTAGAGTGAACAGGTTTCAATAAAGAAACATGGAAGACATTAGGAATGCGCATGGACGGGGGGAGTTTTAATCTATAGGACACAGGATTAACAATCTCCGAAATCTCATAGGGCCGATGAATTTTGGGCCAAGTTTCTTGGATGGAACATGCAGGGACAGATTCCTGGATGATAGCCACACTTTGTCACCAACTTTATATCCAGGAGCCTTTGAGCGCCTCTTATCAGCCGTTTTCTTAAAAGCCTGCACCGAACGAGAAATAGCACGATTGACGTCAGACCAGATTTTGGAGAAATTTTCAATCGTGGTGTTGGCATCTGGAACATCAGAGGGTGGAAGATCAAAGGAGCACACACGAGGATGCAACCCGTAAACACAGAAGAAGGGAGAGGTCCCTGTAGAAGAGATGGCACAATTATTAAAGGCAAACTCTGCCCATGGAAGGATGTTGACCCACTCCACCTCATCATTGGCCATCAGACAACGTACCATCTTCTCCAGAGTCTGATTAGTTCTTTCTGTTTGGCCATTTGTCTCGGGATGATAGGCTGAAGAATATGATAACTTAATCCCTAGCTGAGAACAAAGGGCCTTCCAAAACTGGGCTATAAACTGAGAGCCGCGGTCTGAGACAATGTTAATTGGTGCCCCATGGAGCCTGAAAACATGTTTAATGAATAAAGATGCCAGATCTCTAGCAGACGGCAGTTTCGGAAGTGGAACAAAGTGGGCCATCTTACTGAACCTGTCTACCACCACCCAGATCGTGGAACATCCCTGGGACGGAGGCAAGTCAGTGATAAAGTCCATAGATAAATGGGTCCAGGGACAAGTAGGTATTGGTAGAGGACGTAGAAGACCGGAGGGCTTAGAGGTACTGCCCTTGCTTCTGGCACAAGCCTGGACAAAGGCTAGCACATCCTGCCTAATCGATGGCCACCGGAGGTTGCGAGAGATAATCTCATAAGTTTGTCTAAACCCCGGATGCGCTGCAGGCTTTGACGCATGTACCTGCTGCAAAACCTGCAAACGAAGAGCCAAGGGCACAAAAAGCATACCAGAGGGAGTGGAAGGGGGGGCTTCAGCCTGTGCAGGTAACAAGGCCTCAGAGATGTCAGTCTGGGTGAAAGCCAAAATCCTGTCCTCAGAGATAATGGATTGTGGAGGAAGCGGAGGTGGGGATTCTGATAAAAAACTGCGAGACAAGGCATCGGCCTTAACATTTTTCGGCCCTGGTAAATAAGAAATTGTGAAGTCAAATCTGGAGAAGAACAATGACCACCTGGCCTGACGTGAGTTCAGTCTTTTAGCAGAACGGATGTATTCAAGGTTTTTGTGGTCAGTCAGAACTATGAATGGATAGCGAGCTCCCTCCAGCCAATGTCTCCATTCCTCCAAAGCTAGCTTTATGGCTAACAGTTCTCTGTTGCCTATATCATAGTTGCGCTCTGCTGGGGAATATTTACGGGACAGGAAGGCACAGGGGTGGATGGCAGCAGTTACAGGGTCCTTTTGTGACAGAAGCGCCCCTACTTCGGATGCATCTACCTCCACAATAAAAGGCAGCTCAGGAACAGGATGGCGTAGAATTGGTGCAGAGGTAAAGGCTTTCTTCAACTGAGTGAAGGCTGTCTGGGCTTCAGTAGTCCATTTAAACTTAGACTGAGACTTCCTGGTGAGAGAGGTGATGGGATGTGCAATGGTGGCAAAATTCCTAATGAATTTCCGATAGAAATTTGCAAAGCCCAGGAAGCGCTGAACTGCTTTCAGGTCTGAAGGTGATGCCCAGTCTAGGATGGCCTGAATCTTGGCTGGATCCATGGTTAGGCCTGTGTCAGAGATTAGGTAGCCCAGAAAAGGTACTTGTTTGACATGAAATGAACATTTCTCAGGCTTAACAAAAAGGGAATGAGCCTTTAATCGGGCCAACACTGAGCGGACGTGCCTCTGATGCGTTTCAAGATTGGGAGAATATATCAAAATATCATCCAAGTATACAAGCATAAAGCGACCCAACAGGTCACGGAAAATGTCATTCATGAAGTTTTGGAAGACAGCTGGTGCATTCCTGAGACCGAAAGGCATGACAAGACATTCGTAGTGGCCATCCTTGGTGTTAAAGGCTGTCTTCCACTCATCTCCTTCACGGATGCGCACTAGATTATAGGCTCCCCTTAGGTCTAGTTTGGAGAAAATCTTTGCTCCCTGGATTTGGGAGAACAACTCTGTGATGAGAGGGAGAGGGTACCGATTGGGAACGGTTATTTTATTTAGACCTCTGTAGTCAACACAAAGTCTTAGACCCCCGTCCTTCTTTGGGACAAAGAAGCAACCTGCGCCTGCGGGAGAAGTAGAGGGACGGATGAAACCTTTAGCTAGGTTTTCCTGGATGTATTCTTGCAAAGCAAGGTTCTCTGGTTCGGACAATGGAAAGACTCTCCCTCGCGGAGGTGTAGTGTCAGGCAAAAGGTCAATGGGACAGTCATAACTGCGATGAGGTGGTAAGGTGTCAGCACTCCCTTTAGAAAACACATCCTGAAAGTCCTTATAACAAAGCGGAATCTGTTCCATTCCCACTTGACAAGCAGCAAGTCGAACAGGGTGCCGGATGCAACTTTCTTTACACTGATTGGACCAAGCCAGAATATTTCCTGTTCGCCAGTCAATTACAGGATTGTGCTTCTGAAGCCAAGGAAGGCCTAGGATCAATGGAGTGGATGGAGAGTCAATGACAAGACATGAAATCTTCTCCCAGTGCAGGGCCCCCAATTGTAACTGGAAGGGATTGGTGGACTGAAGCACAAGGTCTTGTGAGAGAGGTCGGTTATCCACAGAAATTAGGAGGACTGGGCAATCTAGCATATGAGTTTCCAGGGACAAGGAGGTAATCAAAGTCTTATCAATAAAATTCTCAGCAGCTCCAGAATCTACCAAGGCCAGCAGTTCATGAGTCCCTGTCCCAAAGTGAATAACACTGGGTAGAAGTATACGACTGTCCCCCTGGGAGATGAAAGCAGACCTAAGGTGACCTCCCCATAATCACCTAGGTCCGGGAGTTTCCCGGACGTGTAGGGCACGAACGGAGCATGTGACCCCTGAGGCCACAATACAGGCAAAGTCCCATATTACGCCGGCGTGTGTGTTCCTGGGCAGATAGCCGGGTGGAGCCTAGCTGCATAGGTTCTTCCACTGAACTGGCACTGGAGGTTGGATGGTCAGGTGGTAAGGGAGGTATACAGTTTGCCACAGCCATATTTTTTTCTCGCCCCCTCTCTCGCTGACGGCGATCAATTCTAATAGCTAGACACATAGCTTCCTCCAGTGAGGGTGGATAGGAGAAGTTGACCAGAGCATCCTTAATTGCATCTGAAAGACCTATTCTGAACTGGCTGCGGAGAGCTGCATCATTCCAGCCAGATTCTGGGGCCCACCTGCGAAACTCTGAGCAGTACATTTCAGCTGTGGTGGTTCCTTGCTTTAAGTTACGCAGGGTTGATTCTGCAGTAGCCATACGATCTGGATCATCGTACAGCAATCAAAGGGCTTCAAAGAAGGCATCTACAGTTAGCAGGGCTGGATGGTTTGGTTCAAGGTTAAAGGCCCAAGCCTGGGGGTCACCCTGTAGCAGAGAGATAATGATCTGAACTCTCTGAGTTTCAGAGCCAGAAGAGGATGGCCTTAATTTGAAATATAATTTGTAGCTGTTTTTAAAGTTGCAGAATCCCTTACGGTCGCCAGAAAAACGGTCAGGCAAAGGAATTTTCGGTTCAGATAAAGTTTTTGTAACAGTTGTAGTAGGGGATTGCACCTTGGTGAGCTCTGTGGCCATTTGCTGAACTTGATGGGATAAACGGCAAAGTTCTTGTGCAAACATCTGAGCCTGCTCAGAATCCATAATGGGTTTTCCCTTTTTATGTATGGCTCGTGATAATGTCAGGTTTCATATCAGGCTAGCAGCAGACAACAGTTCAGGTGTGCTAATATGCCTATAGTTCAATAACAAAAGCACATACCATGAGCAGGTCTTGAGAAGCAGGTCAGCACTGGGACTTGTAGTTCACCACGGATGCAGGGTTGAGACGAGCGGGACAGCTGGCACTTATAGTTCACTGCTGAAGTAGGTGTTTTGATGAGCAGGAAAGCTGGAACTTGTAGTTCACCGCAGGTGTGGATAATGGTGGTGTTGCTGGTGCTAGTAGTGCACCACTGCAATGGATGTGGTCTAGGCAAGCCGGGTCATACACGGATAATCAGAGTTCGAAAGGTACCAAATCGGAAGCAACAAGCAGGGTCAAACAAGCCGGGTCATACACAAAGTTTACAGATAAACAGGTCAGGCTGGATCTCACAAGGCAAGCAGAGTAACTCTATCACGAGCACTGATTGGGTGAAGCCACAGGTGTTTTAAAGGAGAGCTGGCCAATCAGTGTTTCCCAGCCAAGGCTGTGTCAGGTGAGTGCGCTGGGTCCTAGAGGGATCCAGTACTGACAGCTGTTACACAGCCTTCTGCGCTGTGTAGTGATATTTTAAAGTTTATAAGGTACTCCAAGGCTCTTGTGATCATCCTTAAATAATGGAAGAACATTTCCCCGAGGAGTTTTTTTTAGCAGCAAGCAATAAGTCAATTGGAATAAAAAAAAAAAATATTGATTTTATTTATAGAAAAAAGACAATGGCACATATACAAACTGGTGACCTCATGAGTTGTAATAACAACAACATGAACTACAGAAATAAGCGAAATACAGCGAAATAAAGATCATACTACCATTGGCAGCAGGTTGGTGGTTGCTAGGGATGCTTTTCGACAATCTTCAGTGTCACCATTACCTTCTCCCATGTTGCCTATGCTGAAGAATTTGAACCAGGCCTCCAGAACCCTAATTTCCAGTGTCTGGTTTTGAGTGGTCGTCTAAATTTTTGTGTGTTTACAGGATCTGACGGTCAGCTCTCTTCTTCTGCCAGAGAGACCACGATTGACCCTCCGCTAGACTTCTGAAGCAATCTCCAGATATGTAATTTTCTTTGCCAGTGTTTGCTTTCTCAGGGTATACTTCGCCAGCTTACAGAACTGGAGCACATCTGTCATAGGATGGAACTGATCTGTCATTGTCTTTCAATGAATTACTCCTCCATAAATCGACCAGAGACAGGTTATGTTCCTTACTAAGTGGGAATCAGACCTTGAAACCCAATGCACTGACTCACAGGAGGAGAAAATCCTTCATTTTGCCCAGAAATCTTTCATTGCCACTAGAGTTCAAGAGACTAGTTTTCCTCAGGCCCCTAGTAGGTGCTGACGATGTGGCAATGCTGAGGGAACGATGCTACATATTTCCTGGGATCGTCCCAAACTCTGGCCTTTCTGGACGAGAGGTGATCTGTACTTTCAAGCTATTGACTAACGTTGATTTGGAAGGAAACCCTGCGGCATGCTTGTTAGTTACCACTATCAAAATGACCTATTAAGAAGTATAAGGCTTCTCTTACAATTCGGCTACTGAATGCGGCTAATGCACACATACCCCTGTGTTGGAGATCCGAGAACCCGCTGTCAAAGTCCCTGTGGTTTTCAAAAGTCAATGAGCTTAGGTATATGGAGGATCTCACAGCTACCTTGAACAACCGGGAGGAGATCTTCTGTGACACCTGGAGACCTTTGTATACACCGTAGGTCTCGCAGCACTATCTATCTATCGTTCTAAATCTGTACTTTTTCTTCTAACAAGGGACACCCCTTTTCACACTTTCTTTTTCTTCCTCTCTCCCCATCCCCCCACCCCATATATTCGGCTCAGCCATGGGCATTTTATTTTTCAGGTATTTGAATATCCTTTTATGCATTATCCGAGTCTCACTGTTCCCTGTCTGGGTTTGGATGGCCATCGGGATGCCCAGCTTCCCAGTATAATGTTGTGTCCTATATAGTTGCACAGTTTTAAGTCTACGAGTATTCGTTCTGGGTCTCCCATGCCACCACCTCATATGCCTTATATACCCTGCACATTGATGATCATTTTAATGTTGGTAATGTTATATGTCCCATATATACTATGTCTTGCCTAGCCTGTTGGCTTGTGGATCTAAATGGTGTGACCCTCTTAGTTATTGTCATTGGGTTTTCCCCTTTTGTTTACCTGACTGTAAATGGCAACTTTTTGAAAAATAAAGGAATTACAAAAAAAAAAAAAGTTTATAAGGTACGTGCAGTGGGAAATAAGAGGTGGGGAATATTATCAGTAGTACTAATAAAGCTGACATAACCCTTTAAATCATCTCTGGTCCTCTTTGGATCCAGTAGGAGTCTGCAGGTGATGATGTCAGTGTGAGGGGACTGTCTGGGACTGGCCAACATAGGCTCAACTACAGCAATGAACTGCTGGTCTTCTGGTGACAGACTTGGGTGGCAGACATAAATAGGTTTGAAAAGCTGCACCAGGTTATAAAATAAAATAAATATTTTGCCTAGGGATGAACTTAAATTTTTAGGTTGCCATTTTGGGTGCAAATGGTACTTATCAGAGTGATTCTTCAAAACAGGTCATGCGCAATAAATAAACTTACAATAACTGTCAGTTTGGCCAGCACTGTAGCATTTAGTCTCCAAATATTGGAAACATGGGTGGCCCCATCTGCTTTCTTTAATTGATTGAATCAATATCAATGATCTGTAGATTTCTCTTGTTTGGTCATCAGAGTATTCTGATGTGACAAGCTGTCTGGGTATTGAATTTGGGAAGCCTCTGGGAAAAAGGTTAATGAACTTAAATGCTTGCATACTGAATTAACCCAGCAAATAAATATATGAAGGCCAAAACAATGTAAACATACATATATATCTCAGATAGGAACCCATAATTATTAAATGGGAACCTTATATGACCTATGCTGTTACCTAAAAAAAAGAGCATTTAATTGTTCAGACTTTTGGGAGAACATACTGTATTAGTCTGCTGTAAACAGTACAATATTTTATTATGTTTTAGGATCTTGGACAGTGTGGCAACAGATTGAGGCAGTGAGGAGGCACATGAAAGGTAAGTACTGACCGCTTAAAGTCCCTGATGTGCAGTTAACCATACTTGGCAAAGTACACATTAACTAAGGTTCTTCTCATGAGGGGTGGAAATAAACTAAAAATACGTAGAACTGGCACAAAGCACTATATTTAAAAATAATACTTTATTGCATTTTCATAAAAGCAACAGCAAGCAAATCCGGGATGCGTAAAACACGTATTACTTTCAATATAGCAGCACTGTTTCAGGTCTTTTATAAGTGGATGTGAATTAATTTATAAAGAAATTCAAATAACAGTATTGCCTTATACTGGAAGATCAAAGAATAAAAACAGTTGACTACAGCAGAATTGCATTTCCTGGCAGGCAATGTGGCATCACCATTTCCAGGAAGGAACAGAGCAATACCGTTGGTATTAATTGATGCAGTGGCAAAGTAGCCAAGAACTCCCTTTGAAGCACTGTATGTCATAGAGATTACAGTGTACCTTGCTCCATGCAATGTCTTTCACTTATATCGACTTCATCATGCCACCTTCCCATGTTGTACAAGCTTTATTCAGCACCTGTATTAATTCAAAGTTGTTACACCTCTGTATAGTTATTATAGATCAAGCTACGTAGATACTAGGTAACAATTGCTGTTGTTTTCCACAAATCACAGAAATAAGTGACTATTCTCATATATGATTTGCATTGAATTTTCTGCACTGGAAGAACGACTGTCGCTGCTAAGACACACATAAAACAATTGTTTTCAACATGCCTTGCCCAAACTGCAACACAGCTGGGAACTGTGGTGCAGTGAGCAGTGATAAAATGCAGACAAGCTACATTTTATAACAGCACATTGGAAAGCACTTCATGTCACTGTACAGCAGTGCAACACACCATCCTGCTGTACAGTGACATGAATTAAATATCACTTTTGTGCACTTCAGATAAAGTTTGTGCAAAACTGTGCGATACATTAAAATGCGCATCATACCACCCCTACACTGGGCTTACTGCAGCTAGATCAGAGCACTGCACACACAATAAGGTAGGCCATAGACCTGCCCCTATCTATCCATTAGAATGCATGTGCCTCCACTGTGGGGACGCTCATTGTTTAGTGTTAGGACCACAGATTACAGGGTGCCTTGGTACGGCTCTGTGGCTCACGCATGCGCTTGCAAATGCGTGCCGACAAAACCCCTGTTTTTAACACATACTGTTAGACTGGTTAATTGGTTGTTCTGCAGGCTGGTCGGTAAGGAGGCTTGGTTTTTCCCTGGGCATTCCCCAGGTTTTGTTGTTATCAACTTGGGTACCAGCCTGCTGGATCTTGCATGCGATTATCGCTAGCAGCTAGTGGCATTAAAGTGAATCTATAGGTAAAACATTTTTTTTCGTTGTAGGGGAAGGATAAGAACCCCTGTCGGGTTTTACTGCTAAATGAAAAAGAAAAGAAAGTAGGGCGCACCAACCTTGTGCATTACCACTTTAAAATTTTTAATATCACGGACCACCTAGGCTTTGAAGAAGGGGGTACGCCCCAGAAACGGGTCAGCCATGTTGATGTCAGGGGTTTGACTGGCAGGTGCCGCGAGGTCCAGTTTCAGCTGTTTGAAAAGCGCTTACTTTCGATTGTTTTGTGAGTAGGACCATTGCTTTTTTTGTTGTTTTATTAAAAATTTTAAAGTGGTAAAGCACAAGGTCGGTGCGCCCTCCTTTCTTTACTTTTTCGTTTTAGCCATATGAACACCCTTTGTTCTGTGGGGGGCTGCAAGACTTCAGACTTTGCCGTTAGACTATACTGTCATACCCAGTTTGGCGATACACCAGAGCGCAGGAGGATTTTGTGTTCTGCTGGGTTTTTCTGCTACCCAGGGCTGCCTAGATTTCCCCTAATTTTCTGTTTTGGTAAATCCATTTTACCTGACAGGAAGTGGGGGGAAATATGCAACAGTGGTACTAAACAAAGGTATTAAGCATTACATGTAACAGAGAGATATGACACGGTATGTAATAGAAATGTATTATGCATTGTGTATACTAAAGAAGTATGAGGCACTGTGTATTATACATGGGTATGAAGCACTGCTTATAATAGAAATGTATGAGGCATCTATTATTTTAATAGATGTGTTTTCAGACACTGAGAATAATACATCTTAGGCCTCGTACACACGACCCAGAAACTCGTCGGATGAGACACATTGTTTTCCTCGACGAGTTCCTTGTTAGGCTTGTAAAGAAACTTGACAAGCTGTCTTTGCGTACACACTGTCAAGACAAAATCTCCTTGTTCTCAAACACGGTGACGTATAACACATAGATGGCAGGGGAAGTTCAATTCCACTGGCACAACCCTTGAGGCTTGCTTTTGCTAATCTCATGTTACTGCGTGTTAAGTAAATGTTTGGTGAGAGACATTTTCACTTTTCCGTCTGTTACAGCGTGACAAATGTGCTATTTCCATTACAAACGCTACTTTTACCGAAGGTGTGCAGGTTTCTAAGCATACACACCAACGTGTTTCTCGTCGAAAAACAGCCCGACGAGTAACACGATGAGGAAATTGAAACTCCCGTCGAGAAAAAAGAGAACTTGCTCTCTTTTTCCTCGTAGAGTTCCTCAACAGTTTTCTCGATGAAAAACATACACACGACCGGTTTCCTCGGCAAAAAAGCTCCCCTCCCCCCAAGTTTCTTGATTGATTGTGTCGAGGAAACCAGTCGTGTGTACGTGGCCTTATGGTTATATCCTTCCTACATTGAAATTAAATAAGATCCTTTATGAAATAATTTGGTATTCCGATATGGATGTTTTTTTTCCTTTCATAGATCTCGAGATAATTGTGAAAAAGAACATCTGACCATTATATTTTAAGGTCCATCCCATCTGGTGAGTGAGTCTTTCTGGTGTGGAGTTCTGGACAGTCGCATGCAGCATTGCATTGTTGATTATTTACCTGAATAAAGGTTGATTCATTTAATGGGGAACATTTTTTGTTTGGTTAATGCACCACAGTTAGACTAAAAGACTGTGGACCTTGCAACATTGTATTTTTTATTTTTTATTTGTAGCACATGTTTGAATTTTGGCACTGGTTTTGTATGTGGATATAATCTTGTACTGTATATTAAATACCTAATATATCTAGCCTCAGAGTTGCAAGGCCCAACTCTTTACAGATCATTACTTTAGAGTTGCCTAACTGATGGTGAGAGGTGATTTAACCTCTGCCATGTGTGGTCCCTGATCAGAGTCTCTGAACTGCATTCTAACCAGTCATTGTTACTAGTATACCTTATACTCAATGTCTGAACTTGGACGTTATTAGAGCACTTCAGTTTTCAATGCAGGGAAGTGGTGGTTGTCACGATCAGGGGTCAGGCTCAAAGACCATTTGTAGCAGTAGTGGGACTACCACTCACCAGCAGGATAGGTACACAGACAGTCACCCTGGTGGATGACTCTGGCTCACCTGGGGTGTGGAGTCTAAAAATTGACTGGTGTTTACCGTAGCTCCTGATGGTGGATACCAGGCCTGGACTGAGACAACAAATAGACCCGGGCATTTTAGACTGAGCAGCCCATGGGATATTTACCAGAAGGCATTGAAAGCACTGGGAGGGCCTGGGGAGCACTGGGGGACCAGAGAATACAGGTGGGCCTTTGAGCACTGGGGGGCTGGAGAGCACTGCGGGACCCGAGAGTACAAGGAGGCTGATGAGCATTGGGAGGGTTGGAGAGTACAGGAGCTGGAGAGTACTGGGAGAGGTTGGAGAGCACTGGGGGGCCAGAGAGTACAGGGGTTGATGAGCACATGGGAGCCTGAGAGCACTGGAAGGGACCGGGGAGCACAGGGGGGCTAATGAGCACTGGGAGGGGCTGGAGAGCTCTGGGGGGCCAGAGTGTACATGGGCTGGAGAGCACTGGGGGAGTTGGAGATCACTGGGGGAGGGCCAAAGAGCAGTGGGTGGAGCCTGAGAGCACTAGGGGGCAGTAGAAAGAAGCTGGATAGAGAGAAGCAGCTGCATACACAGTAGAAGAATCCATCTCTTTATTTTTCTCCTACAGCGACTAAATGCCCACAGGAGAGAGGGAATGAGGAACAGGCGTTCAGAGGCTGTAGGAGAAAAATAATGAGATGGATTATTCTACTGTGTATGCAGCTGCTTCTCCTATCCAGGTGCACGCATGGGGAACAGCACTTATTTTCCCTCCTGTCCGGTGGCCACATCTCATGTAGATCTCCTTCCTCTTCGTGGTGACAGGTGACGTGACCTGAAGTCGCTGCCCCCTGTCCCGCTGGCCGAACTAAAATGGCTGCGAGCCGGCCAGCCAGCCAGCCGCGGAGAGGCTGGGTGAGCGGTGAGGCTCAAGGAGCAGCTTAGCTGCCTTGGTCCCACAGGCACACTGGGCAAGTGCCCTATGGCCAGTCCGGGCCTGGTGGATATGAATTTTGCTGCATGTTAGCACCAGGTCACCATCCTCAAGATCGCCTGACTTGAAGGTGAGCAAGCCAGGGTCCAGAAGCTTATAAGCAGGTAAGGATTAACAGAATTGTAGTCAGTAAAGTGGTAGCACAATATGGATAGCAGCAGGGAAGACGAGAGCGATATACTGCTGGAGAGAGCACAATAACCTGGCAAACAGGAAGTGCAGTGACATGGCTGAAATCAGGATGTTAATGGGAGGAGCAAAGAGTTAAAGGTTCGGCAGGAGTTAAAGGGGTTGTAAACTCTCATGTTTATTTACCTTAATGTATTTTTTGTCCTGAGGCAGCCAACAACTTCCCGAGCTCACAGAGAGACCTGGTGGGTGCCAGAACCAGAAGGGGGTATCCTCCTCAATCACCTCTAATAAGTAGTAAAAATTTGGCTTATGAGTTTCAATATAGACTTATGGCTGTGAGGTTATTTATACCTATTTACCTGTGGTAAATAGCACAAGTCCAAGGCATTTAAAGGGTTAAAACAATGTACTCTTAGTTACCTGCACATTCTTTATCCAGCATCATTAGTGCCCTGGTTGCCCCCAAACCGGAGGTGCCCTGATATTATTATCTCAACTTTTACAGAAAAAGTCATGGGCTGCCCCATGTGACTCCCCACAACTTTCATTTCATCACTTTAACCGCTTAAGACCCGGACCATTATGCAGGTAAAGGACCTGGCCCCTTTTTGCGATTCAGCAGAGGCTATCTCCACACCAGGGAGAAAGCCTTGCATTACGGTGTGTAGTTACAGACAGAATAACAGGAAGTGAGCATTTCTCAGAAGAAATAAGGACATTTAAAAGCAAAATTGAAGGATGAGGTAAGTGAAGGAGGACTGCACTAAGGTAAAAGAAGCTATTTAGGGGGAAAAAAAATTCCTTCACAACCCCTTTAAGTTGTAGAAAAACTGCAAAATGTTGACCTGTAGAGTTCACTCTCCTATGTTAGAACATTTGTTTATTAAAGGGGTGTTCCAGCCTGTTTTTATGTTTATTAAAAGTCAGCAGCTACAAAAAGTGTAGCTGCTGGCTTTTAATAAACAGACGCTTCTCCAAGGTTCCAGCGACGCGCCGGCCGGGGCTCCGCTCCTCTCCCCCCCTCCCCGGCCGGCGTCTTCATTTCAACTGTGGGCACCCGGCTGTGACAGCCTTCGGCTTTATGGCCGGGCACCCACTGCACATGCGCGAGCGGCACTGCGCATACACGAACAGCGCTGCGCCATCCCATTGGACAGGCGATCGCCTGGGACCTGTTACGTGTCCCAGGTGATCGCCTACAGGGAGGGGCTGGAGAAAAGCGATTAAGCTAATCGCCTAACCAGCCCCTCGGCGGAAGGAGGAAGTGGGACAGGAAGTCCCATTCCTCCTGAAGCCCCCAACCCCCCCCCCCAAAAAAAAATTACATGCCAAATGTGGCATGTAAGGGGGTGAGGAGTGGGTTAAGCGGAAGTTCCAATTTTGGGTGGAACTCTGCTTTAAAAGGTTGTTGTGTTTCCACAATGTACAGGTCTTTGCATTTGTCACTACACTGCACTAGATACTGTATAACAGGTTGCTTTGCTTTGGGTGTTGGGTCATTTCGATGTATAAGCTCCTGTCTCATACATGTTTGTCACACAATAGGGGCTGTACAGAGATATATAGTAGTAGTACTGTAAAAAAATGTACACAATAAAAAGTGGGCAAAAGGTAATCACGCGCATGCATAGTACAACAAAGTACTTGTTACTTGTTATAGCCACATTTGACTACAGACATATGTGAAATTTTATAGTTTGTCTGTTATAGTTTATGCTCTATTTTTCTTTTACGATTTTAGGTTCGCAACTGGATCTGCTCTTAATTATGTATGTGCATAACCAAAATGTTCTAGTATAAAAATCAACAGCAAACGTTCAAATATTCTTTCAGTAGAACCTCCTACAGCATTGCAGACTAGTTTGCATTATGGAAAACACTCAAAATATTCTGTGTCATTTGTTTATTGTGTATAATCTGTGCTAAAACTGTGTTCTATGTGCTTAAAGGGGTTGTAAAGGTTAATTTTCTAAATAGGTTACTTTAAGATAGTGCATGTTGGTTCACTTACCTTTTCCTTCGATTTCCCTTCTAAATGTTTTTTTTTCTTTGTCTGAATTTCTCACTTCCTGTTCCTCCCCAGTAAGCTTGCTCCATCATCCGAGCCGTTCTGGCTGGGGGTATTCAGTGTGCTCGCCCCCTCCCTTGGGACTACATCCCTGCGGGGAGACGCTGTGAACGATACATCAATATATTTATAACACAGTAACTGTGGGCACTTGGCCATGACAGCTTGCGGCCTCACGGCCGGGCACGCATTGTGCATGCACGAGTCACACTGTGCTCTTCTATTGGCCAGCCGATCTTCTTGGACCTGAGTTGTGTCTCAGAAGATCGCTGGCAGGGAGGAGCTGCCTAGGGCAAGAGGAGGAGTTGCCTAGGTGGCCAAAGAAAGGAAGCAGGAAGTGGGACAGGAAGTCCCACTAAAAAGAGGGTACACCCCCCCCCAAAAAAATGACATGCCAAATGTGGCATGTAAGGGGACGAGGAATGTTTAAAGCGGAAGTTCCACATTTGGTTGGAACTCCGCTTTAAATAAAGTTTCCATGAGAAAGCTTCAAAACCAGTGAAGTAAATTTGATGATGCTGCTCTTGGCAGACAGCCATATTGTACCTCTCTTGTTTCCAGTGCCATTCTGAAATTAAATTAAAAAAACGTACTCATCACAAAAAACAGTGCATTTATTTTATTGCTTTAATGCTATAGAACGCTCAATCCTAAAAATGGTAATGTATTAAAAATATCTTAGATGTTTCTGTAGTGATCACATTAACTGTGATACCCCCCATTTTAAACAAGTATATTTTGTGCAGAATGCATTGACTGTAATCAAACACCACTCTATTATAATAGCATTTTATTCTTTCCATTCTGCAGCTGTCAATACAATTCATCATACTTCTGTTCCCAATGCACATCAGTCCTGTCCTGTAACACTTCTGGTACATAGACATACAAGACTCTCTGGAGATGCTTTACACTGGATCATTTTAAAAAAAAAGTTACTAAATTGCCTTTCTTTTACTCCCAATGGATCTCTGGAAAGTTGTGATGCCAAAGCCCCCTTCCAGACGTGTAGTATTAATGGCTTATTGATCAAGTAGAATTTGGTGAGTGAAGAAAGACCCACTGACCTCTAGCTGTGTCTGGACTAAGAGCCTCACGTAACATTATAAGAAGAGTGATGTTAACATGGTGTCTGACAGACCGATGCCCACAGAGCTGCGTGTCCCTTGTCAAAACACGCAGTGCCTGGCATGTGTCCCTGAGGGAATATGGGGGTGAGGGAGGGTGCGTACCTATACTGACAGTAGGTAAGAAGTGACACAATCATAATGCATTTGGAGAGAGATGTAGTAAAGAATCTTTGAGGAGGAAATATGAACTTTCAGGATTAAAAATAATTAACTGGGGCAAATGAAGATCATCATTTCCGATGAAGGGCAGTTACATATTTCTGTAAAGTCTTAATCCTTCCTTAACTGAAAGTTTACTATTAGAGTTTTTTTTCCATTAGAGTAACAGTATATGGAACCTGGAGCACTCAGGCTTTCACAGAACTTGCCACATCTATGCAGGGTTTATAGATTGAATCAAATACTCTAAAACAAGTGTATTCAGTTCATTTAATGAAAGTCGATAAACAGCATGGTTTCCATTTGCAGCAATATATTCACTTATTATGCTTTGAATTGAAATGATGTTTGACAATCTTGAGGAATATTATTTCAGGCCTCACTTGAACAATCACTTCTTCAGTAAATAGTATATTGAGTATATTACTTATTCTCAGCAATGTCTCTGCTAATGTAACCTTGCCGACCAGTGGTTCTGCCAAATGTTTGTTTGGTGGTACATGCATTTGTCTTTCAAAAACATCCTGTTTACTGCAGTTTACTATTGCTTTTTTTTTGCTAAAGGGTTTACCACTTTGTTGACCTACTATTTGGTCATCATAATAAGTTTAGGTACAACCACTGAAGTATTATTCTCATAATTCATGGACCGCCAAAGGCATTACTTCGGGAATAGGAGCTTTGCACCTGACACACACTTGCATCCGATGACAGTCGGATGAGCCTCATAGAGAACAGCGGACCTGTCATCTGCCTGCTCAGGTGGGAGATCCCCCTGCTAAGCAGGCGGATGCAGACTACAGGCAAAGCCTATGTGAAACCAGCCTAAGACATAGCCTATGAACACAACTCTTTGCCATTGCCATTGTGAAATGGTAGGGGTACAATGTACCCCATTACCAATTCACATAGGGGGGGCCAGGATCTGGAGTTCCCCTTTGTAAAAAGGGGGCTTCCAGATTCCGATAGGCCCCCCGCCCGCAGACCCCCACAACCATCGGGCAAGGGTTGTGGGGAGGAGGCCCTTGTCCCCTACTCCCCATGTTGAGGGCATGTGGCCTGGTACTGTTCAGGAGGGGGGTGCTCTCTCGCCCCCCCTCTTTTCCTGCGGCCTGCCAGGTTGCGTGCTCGGATAAAGGTCTGGTGTGGATTTTTTGGGGGAACCCCAAGCCATTAAAAAAATGGCGCGGGGTTCCCCTTAATATGCATACCAGACCTAAAGGGCCTGATATGGAATTTGGGGGGGGGGGGCTACGCTTTTATTTTGGTTTGGATAAGGGTCTGGTATGGATTCTTTGGGGAAACCCCAGGGCGCTAAAAAAAAAGGGTGCGGGGGACCCCTGCCGATTTTTTTAACGACTTTGATCTGTATTGCTGGGACCAACAATTCATTAATAGCCGCGAGTAGTTTTAAATTACTTTTTTTCCTTTAGAAATTACATTTTGTGCAGGAACAGTTCTAAACATGGGAAACGTGCTAATTTACAGGCATACATTACACACCCCCCAGGTACGAAAATTAAAGGAATATTTTACTTTTATTGTTTCACTTTAAGCATTATTAAAATCACTGTTCCCGAAAAAAACTTCAGTTTTTAGAACTTTTTTTTTAATTGATACATGTCCCCTGGGGCAGGGACGGGTCCCCAAACACTTTTTATGACAATAACTTGCATATTAACCTTTAAAACCTTTAAACCATTAAAACCTCAAACATAAAGCTCATCCCTAATAGTGGGTCGTTTCTTCACAGGAAATTTCAGTTCTTATGCCGCGTACACACGATCACTTTTTGTGATGAAAAAAACAACGTTTTCAAAAACGTCATTTAAAATCACCGTGTGTGGGCAAAATGTTGTTTTATGTCTTCAAAAAAACGACCAAAAAAAAAATTCAAACATGCTTGAATGTTTTGTGTTGTTTTTCAAAACGTCGTTTTTTGTGTCATAAAAAGTGATGGTGTGTGGGCAAAACAATGTTGAAAATGAAGTTTTTAAACCCGCGCATGCTCAGAAGCAAGTTATGAGACGGAGCTTCAATGGAACCGTCGAATATGTCTTACGTAACCATGCTTTGCTAGAGCTTTTTGGAAAAACGATGGTGTGTATGCAACGTCGTTTTGGAAAATGACGTTTTTTTTCATCACAAAAAGTGATCGTGTGTACGCGGCATTAGGCTACAGACAGAGATCATGCATTGACCTTTAAAGTGCCATGCCATATGCCTCATGTTTGAACACAAACAGAAACTTCTGACACCAGAATTTGAAGAGTTACTCCACTATAGACTCTGGGCCAGATTCTCAAAAGTGATACGACGGTGTATCGCAGGAAACACCGTCGTATCTCTCTTTTTTTTACTGGGTATCTATGCGTGTGATTCATAGAATCAGTTACGCATAGATACAGTGAAGATCCGACAGGTGTAAAACACTTACACCATCGGATCGTAGATGTAATGACATCGCTGGCTGCTACCAGACAAATTTCTCACCGCTCCAGGTGAGCCCCGTGTGCAATCAAGGGTTGTTGAACCACCAAGGTGCTGGCAATGCTAATGATAGCAAATTGAAGGACAAAAACTGGACAGCCGCACTCCGAAATCACTTAAAATAAGTTGTCTTTTATTTTTCAACTGTACACACAGTCACTGCAACCAACAAAATACAGTATGGCCGACGCGTTTCGCACTTACAATCAGTGCTTAGTCATGGCTGGCTGCTAGGTGGCCTTTACATTGACTTCTCATTTGCCTATGCAAATGAGCCGAATACGACGATTCCCGAACGTTTTTACGCCGCCCCGTCGTCGTTTACGTTGTTTCCGTAAGCGAAAACCTACCCCTGCTATATGCGGGGTAGGTTTACGAAGTTCCGTCGTTGCCATGTTAAGTATGGCATCGGGTCAGCGTCGTCTTTTTCCATCGGTTAGGTCGTTTTACTAAGTCGCTTGCGAATAGGTATTTACGCTCACATCGGTTTCATTCACTGTTTCCGACGTGAGTCGGAGCATGCACACTGGGCAATTTTTGCGGCGGGGGCATGTGCAGTTCGATCGACGCGGGGACGCGCTTAATTTAAATACAAGCCGCCCCCTTTGAATTACGCGGCCTTACGCCGGGCCATATACACTACGCCGCCGCAACTTACGGAGCAAGTGCTTTGGGAATACGGCACTTGCTCTGTAAATGGCTTACATAGTGTAAATGGCTTACGCTCCGCCTGCGGGCAATGTACAAGAATCTGGACCTCTGTGTGCAGGCCAACAAATGGCTCCATGACACTATATGATCTATAAACAGTACATCTTATGCGGGGCAAAAAACACAAGGTAGAGGTAGAATTGTATATAATGCCTTTAAAGTGAACCTGTAGGAAACAAATGTTATAATGTGCAACCTTTGCCTGATACTAGGTAAACCAAGAGACAAGAGGCAGATCTGGGTCACAGGCAGAGGGTCAAGCACAGGAAGCAAGGCAGAGTCTGTTAAGCAGGCCGAGGGTTAGGTCCAGGAGAAGAGCAGAGTAGTCAAGGTCAATCCGGGTCACAACAGGAATTCAGGTACAGGAAACAGGAACCACACTCAAACAAGAAGCTGAGGACAAACCAGCAATCTTTCAGAGCACCTGAGCAGACTTATATAGGCCAGCCAGAGTGTCAATTGGGGGTTCACTAGCGTGCATGCGCATGCTGTTCCATCAGGATGTGAAAACGCATGCGCCGAAGCACCGTTCTGCCGCGCATGCGCACAGGGACGCGGCTGGCGCGGCTGAATTGGTTGTTTCTCTGACAACAAAATTACTTTGGTACGCCTTACGGAACCACAAATCTGGTTCCGTTATTTATCACATAAGTCTTTACAGCAGGGCTGTTATATGCCTCTTATTCCACACTGAGTGCAGGGTCAGCCTATAGATTATCATACTGTTTGAACTATGAAGTTTGAAGAGTGTGACAGAATCGACAACTTTGGTTGCAGATTGAGATTTGGCATTTGGTGGGGCTTGGGTTGGTCCCTCAGCCACTATTCACACTTGAGCATTTTCAGCTTGTTTCTGGCTATGTCTGACTACAATCAACATGCAGAATCCTATACTTCCTTGTGCCTATTCACACCTGCATGCTCATTTGACCTACGCTCTATACAATACATTCAAAAATGTATATGAGCTTTTTTTTGGGCATATTCAGGAGTTTGTCACCACATAGATAATAGCAGCACTTGTAAGTTCACAATTCTGTGTGTTCTACCTGCAATTGTGCACCTAAAGAACTTCTCTAAGTTTCTTGAACTGTTCTCTTACTTTTGTCGAGTCCAGGAAAAATTGCCCGAGGCTTGATACACATGCAAAAATGTTGTCTGTAAAATGCCTGAAAAACATGCTTAAAAAATCACAAGGAATACATTCTGTTTACGCTCTGCTCAGGTGAGAATGCAGTCTTAGGTCCAAAACTACTTTGGTGCACCTGTTATTATGCAAATATCATGCTGATATACTTCCCAACGTTTTAATTTGACAGAGGCACAACTGGTAAAGAGGTGAAATGCAGTTTAGTGCACTGGGGAAAAAAGTGGTTATGGCCAATGAAAAGTGGGAAGACCACATGAGTGTGGTTTAAAGAGGAATACCAGGTATGGAATATTTTTATATGGTTACATGGGTCCAACTCGGACCAATGTAATTATGTATATATGATACTTGGCCAATGCCCCTGGAAGCTGGAAATCACTGAAGTAGTCACTGCTGCTCCAGTGATCGCCACTTGCTTCATAAACACCAATTACACTGCACATTTGTCATAAAATATTTGGAAAACATCATTGATTTTGCCATTGCTGCTGAGTACTGAAAGAACTGTTGTTTCTGCTGATGGGTTGAAGGTTTTTTAGGAGTCAAAAATTCTGTGTGATAAAACTAGTTAGGACTCTGTCAACTAGACTAATACAATGTACAACATAGGAGTATAATGTACAACATAGCATATACTGTACAGTGTACAACATAGTGAATGCAGTGCAAAGGTCAAGAGTATAACATACAACATAGATTATACAGTACAGGGCACAGGATTAAAATGCACAACATGGTGCACGTGAGGACGTGACGCGCTTGGGGAGGGAGGGACCTGAGAGTGTCGGGCCGGAGCGTGTGTCGTGGAACAAGGACAAACCACGGCTGTCCCGTGGAGTGAGAGGCTGCGAAGACGCCGCAGCTGACACCCCGCCACTGCATCGGAATCTCCCTGCAACTATCCAGGTGAGCGGCGAGGAGCTCCGGTGCTCGGTATGAAGTAGGGGGATCGAGTACTATCGTCCCCCCCACCTCCCCTTATCCCCACCAAGGTATGTCGTCGGGGGAATGAAGATCTCTCCCGGCAGACCTTCATCATAAGACGCTGCAAAGAGATAGAAACAGTGGAGACACGGACGAGCTGCAAATCTTTCTCAGATGAAGAGAAGGTAGTATAAAAGAGAAGCAGATCTATAAGGTACCATATTTAATCATTGCACTGAGGATTGAAAGAATGTTGGCTGCACCAGTATCACCTGCCCTGATCAGCTAAACCGACAAATGTTTAAATTCTCATATGAAGGCATATAATTCCCTGAAAGTGTTGTATCTTTACATAGGAGAACAGCATCAGCAGTTAGTAATAAGTGAGTGGACTGAAATGAGTGTGTGAATTCATGAGAAGAATTTCCCTCCTTACACACATATATCAACATATGCTGAACTAAACTGCTGATCCCACAATAAGGAGATGTCATTTTCCTTTTGGTATTACATACCAGATGCACCATTCCACATGCTTGGATCAGTAATGCCGATAAAAATGTAAATCGTTATACGAAATACACATAGAAAATTTCCAGTACATGTTGTATTTTCATATATGAGAACTGCACCTGCAATTTTGAATCAAGCAGGTGGACCGTGGTGTAGAGGTGGGCTATGTGAATCAAGAAAGGAATTCTCACTTGTACATATACATATCAATCTATGCAGAATTAAACGGATGACCTCCTAATAAGGAAACATCAAAGAGAGGCATAAAGATTGGTGTAAAGTGAATCGTACCATCTCCATGAACTCGTCTATGCCTTCCTTTTTTTTTTTTTGTACTCACTCTCTCTCTCTTCCGATAGTTCGAACGATGACTAATTAGGAAAAAAAGAAAGGGGGAATAATCAGCTAGTAGCAGGTCGCTTTAAAAAACTCCTCAGAGATCAACCAGTAAGTTGGGATTGTCACTGTACGTAGTTAAAAGCTAGATCAAAACTTGTACGTAACTAACTTATAAACGCTGTATGAACGCTGTTAAAGGCAGGAAGGGGTTCACAAGGATTCTCGGGCCCTTATCTCTTCCCCCTATCTTGTTTGGGCGCTTTTTTCCTGCCTCTCCTGTCCTCACCAGTAGGAGTTAAACAGCAGCGATCAGGTAGAACCACTCTTGGGCCGCTTACATAATATTGAATAGGGAGAAAGTTGGTCACCCTTAAAACTTCTAAGGGTTGAGGAGGGGTAGGAAGTGGTGAAAGCCGGTCAAACTGGGGAAGAGAATCAGAAAAGTAAAAAATAATATGTACAGAACGACGAGCAGATCTACAAAGGGCGGAGCCCCGAAAACACCAAGCAGCACTGCTGCAACAAGCTCCATCAAACAGTACATGACCCAGGAGGAAAGCCCAAAAAAACAGGGACTAACGAACCAACAAGTGAAAAAAGATAAAAAGACAGACAATAAAAAGTCCCAGAGCTTAAATTTAGGGGAAACGTCCATTGAATCGAGAGAGGAAGAGACCATAGTGAGCGAATTAGAGATGAGCAGAATGGAGGAACAACAAATGGCAGAGATGCTTCTGCGACTTGAGAATGTGATCAAGGGTGAAATACACATACTAAGAAAAGACCTTGGACATTTACTTTCTAGGGTAGAGTCGATAGAAGAGAGATCAGAGAAATAGGAACAGGAGTCAAATACCCTAAGAGAACAAGTAGCACAGATACAACTACAACAGAGGAAAATACTATATAAGTTGGAAGATCAAGAAAATAGAAATAGAAGACAAAACCTGAGAATTCGATCAATTCCAGAGGAAAAAGGTGAAGAGCTGAGGAAAATAATGCAGAGAATATTTAACCCTTTGTTGGAAAGAGCACTAGAAGATTTAATTAAGATCGAGAGAGTCCACCGAGTGGGATAACCCAAAAGAACGGACACAGATCGACCAAAAGACGTTATAGTGAGGTTCCGATTGTATAAATAAAAGGAACAAATCTGGAAGAAACTGAGGGGGTAGCCCCCCCTAGTATACGAAGGGTCTTAAAGGACTCTTAAAACCACTCTTAGAACAGCTGATAGCTCAGAAAATTAAATATAACTGGGGCTTTCCGGCCTGTTTAATTGGGACGAAAGAAGGGAAGTCACAGACTCTGAGACTTCCAGAAGATCTCGGAGAATTTGGCAATAGATTGGATGGGAAGGAGGAAGGGAAGAGGGAGGGAAAGAAGGGAGGGTGGGTTGGGGGCCTATCTCACCAAATTAGTCAGAGAAGAAAGGAAAGTAAAGATGCCCACCCTAGGGATTAAAGCAAGACAAAGGTATATAGAAATGACAAGATGCCAGTAATTAAGTGTTTGTCATATAATGTGAAGGGCCTTAAAAGTCCCACAAAGAGGCATAAAATATTAAGTGAGCTGAGAAGGTATAGAACGGATATAGCTTTCCTACAGGAAACCCATCTGAAACCCATCTGACAATAGAATCCAACATTTGGCTATACTCCCCAGATTTTCCTACTTGGTACTATGGTGACACTATATCAAAACGAGCCAGGTGGGTGGCAATAGGAATGGCTAAAGGGGTACGCTTCACATTGTATGACAGAATGACAGACCCAGAAGGCAGATTCATATTTTTAAGAGGGAAATTAGAAGAGATAGAGTGTACCTTGGTGAATATATATGCTCCGAATACAAACCCCCGACAAAATATCTCGAAGAACTTTTAGGAAAGCTAAAAGATTTCAGGGTTGATAAGGTAATCCTAATGGGCGACCTAAACTTCTGTATAGAGCTGAAAGTAGACAGGACATCCCGGGTGCAGGGGACAAAAAGCACACAGTTAAAAAAGATGAAAAACAGCCTGAACAGAAGTCAATTAGTAGATGCATAGAGAATTCTGAATCTGGGGCAATGAGACTACACGTTCTATTCCCCAGTACATGGGATCTATTCTCGTATCGACTATATCCTAGTCGATCATAGCTTGCTGGAAATGATAGTAGATGCGAGAATAGAAATTGCGACACTATCAGATTACGCACCAATAAGCTTTTCTGTAAACATTCTGGGAAACCAGAGGTCATTTCAAAGCTGGAGACTCAATGAGGAACTGGTCTTAGACGAGATCAGCTTAACAAGGGTGAAAAATGAGCTAGAGGAATATTTCTGAATAAATGATACAAATGAAATATCTAAAGCAACATTATGGGATGCGCATAAAGCCCTGATAAGAGGTATCTTGATATCAGAAGGGGCAAGGAAGATAAAAGAAAAGTGTAGCAAAATGAATAAATTAACTGCCAAAGTATTTAAAATGGAACAAGATCATAAAAAATTGGGGAAGCAACGAGAGCTATATCTGGAACTAATTAGTAAATGAAAAACAAACTTAAAGAACTTATCGATCGAGACACGAGAAGGAAATTTAACAGTATTGCAAAAGAAAGGTACATGTGGGGAAACAAAACAGGTAAACACCTGGCTAGGGTGGTACAGAAAAAGAAAAAAATAAATTATATTGATAAAATTAAAAACGAGAAAGGAGAGGTAGTTCACTCAACAAAAGATATAGCGGAAACCTTTAGAAATTACTATGAGAAGCTGTACTCGGTGGAGCAGAAGAAATGGCAGACGGGTGAGAAAAAAGATAAAATTACTGAGTTCCTAGAGGGCGCAAGACTGCCAAAAGACAGAGTGATGCTCTAATGATGGAGAGACCAATAACAGAAAAATAAATTATGGTAGCATTAGCAGGATCAGCAGCGGGCAAAAGCCCTGGCTCGGACGGATTCATAGTATTATACTATAAAAAATGCACTGAGATACTCCTCCCAAGACTCTGTAAATATTTCAGTGGCCTGAGTAAAGATTATACACTAAGTAGAGAGGCATTGATGGCGAATATGACAGTTATCCCAAAGGAAGGCAAAGCTATAAGGCTATGCTCTGGGTATAGGCCAAATCCCCCTATTAAATACCAATACAAAGTTATTGGCAAAGGTATTAGCTGAAAGAGTGAAACAAGAGATGACAAGATTGGTCCATCCAGACCAGGCGGGGTTTATCCCAGGGAGTGAGGGGAGGGATAATAGAGTGAGAGACCTCTTGCTTCTCAAAAAAATAAAAGATAATGGGTCTCCAGGACTATTCCTGTTGATCGACGCAGAAAAAGCGTTCGACAGGGTAGACTGGGGACTCATGCTACAAACTTTGGAAACTATGGGGTTTGGATACAGGATGCAAGAGTGGTTTAAGACACATTACCAATCCCCAACGGCCAGGATAAAAATAAATGGTAGCCTTTCTCAAACTTTCAAGATGAAAAATGGTACAAGGCAGGGGTGTCCCCTCTCACCGCTTCTGTTAACGCTATCCTTGGAACCTCTGTTGGCCAGGATCCATAAATGCCCAGAAATAAAAGAAGTCAGAATAGAAAAGGAGGAGCACAAACTATCCGCAATTGCGGACGATGTGTTTTCTTCTATTTAGTAAACCCCGAAACGTCGATCCCGAACTTATTAATTATATGCAGACAATACGGAGAAGTCTCAAACTTTAAAATAAATGTTGCAAAAACAATAATCTTGAACGTAAACCTATCCAAGACAGAAAAGCGATACCTAAGAACGGAGTACCAATTCCATTGGCAGAAGGAGCTCAAATACTTAGGGATTGAACTAGCAAACTCCACTAAGAAGATCTACGAGACCAATTACATTTCCCTATTAGATGAAATTAAGGTAGAAATAAAAAGAGTAACAAATAGACCAATCTCGTGGACAGGGCAAATAAATTTCTTCAAAATGGTCCTTCTCCCGAAAATCCTATATAAGTTTCAGATGATACCAATAGCTCTACCGAAATCACTCTTTAGAACTCTCTAAAACTTGATAATGAACTATATCTGGAGAAATAGGAGAAACACAGAATTTCTTTTCAGATAATGAAACAAAAAAAAAAAAACATGTTCCTGACATTAAAAAATATTACGAAGCAGTGGTCCTGTCCAGGGTAGTGGAATGGGCCAGGGTCAACCAGGAAAAAAGGTGGGTTAAGCTAGAAAACGCATTATCTAAGGCCAAATTAGAAAATTTAATATGGAATCCTCCACAGTTTAGGACACTAGACGTTAACACTCACGGGATAACAAGAAATGCACTGAAAATTTGGGACACATAAAAAAATTGACAAGGAATATAACTCACCCCTCATAGCGCTAAAAGAGAATGAGTACTTTGCACCTGGTAAATTATCGGTGGGGTGAAATTGGATTAAAAAGGACACTGCACAGTTAAGGTATATAATTAAAGAAGGTAATTTAATAACACTACAGGAGTTAAAACAAAAACAAAATTTAATGGTGATTGATAACTGGAGATATCAACAGTTAAGCCACTTCATACAAAAACTACCACAACCAGTAAGGTCAGGGGAGCAGTTAACAGCAATGGAAAGACTATGCTCCACGGATGGAGCTAAAGGCACCATTTCAAAGCTGTTTAAGATCTTACTAGAGGTGGACGAACAGGAGATACCTCCATTTATCAAAAAAGGGAGATAGGGACACAGAGAGATAAAGGCACGATAGAGAAAATTTGAGGTTGACACACTCCTCTGCAGTGGACAGTAGGACAGCAGAGATGAATTACAAATGAATAACAGGTTGGTACATAACACCCGACAAATTGAGCAAATTCAAAGAAGGGCAGTCAGCAGATTGCTGGCGGGGCTGCAGGTCTCCGGGAACAATGACCCACCTATGGTGGGAGTGCCCAAAAGTCAGAAAATATTGTGAAAAAATTCTGGGATTCATAAGGAACATCTCTCAGGCCGCGTACACACGATCAAACTTGTCTGCTGAAACTGGTCCGCAGACCAGTTTCAGCGGACATATCCGACCGTGTGTACGGGCTAGCAGACAGGTTTTTCCAGCAGACAAGTTTTAAAGCATGCTTTAAAACTTGTCTGCTGGAAACCCGTCTGTCCGACATGTCCGCTGGTTAGTACGCCTAACCAGCGGACATAAATCCCCCGCATGCGCCGAATGGATTTGACGCATGCATGGAAGTATTTTACTTCCTCGTTCGGTGACATGGCGGCGTCAACATCACCGCCACGTCACCGCGCTGTCCATCCGTGGGGATTTTGGTTTGATCGTGTGTACACACATCAGACCAAAATCTCCAGGAGACATATCCAATGAAATCGGTCCGTCGGACCATTTTCATCGGATAAATCTCCTTGTGTGTACGCGGCCTGATCCCAAAAAAGTGGCAAGAGGTAGAGTGCCATTTGGGAATGGATAGATGCGGTAGAAGAGACATATATGATGGAAGATCTAAGGAACTGTATAGAGGAGGACAACATGATCCAAAATAAAAAATGGGATAACTGGAGGGCATTTAAGAGGATGTGGAGTTATGCAGAAAACCTAAGGGAGGACATCTAAAAATACTTAGGAGAACTAGGTAGAAATGAGGTGAGAAGGGCAAAAATGGTGATGGAGCGGGAAGGGGGGGGGAGGGGAGGCGAAGAAGAGGGTGGAGGGGCCGTGAAAAAAAAGGAAAAAAGATTTTGATGGGCCCAGGCAATGTATTTGAGGGGAATGTCAACCGTGTAAACATTGTGTAAAGCCTGTATAACGGTAAAAAAAGTTTAACAAAAACATTTGAAAATAAATGAATTATGAAATGTTGTACCACAAATGATGCAAAACCAAAGTAGAGACGCTATGGGCTGGCAAAACGTGAGCAAGTCTCGTGTCCTCTATGTGGGTTGAGTCTGAATGTGGAAAAAAGAAAAAGAAAAAGCACAACATAGTGAATTGTGGCAGGAGTTAGGAGTATGGTCATGAATATACAGTAATGTCTCATGCCCTGTCTGCTTACCTCTCTGGTCTGTGTATCAGCTTTAGGGACCGTGCTGTCACACCTGTTAGTTTAAAGGGGTTGTAAACCTTCATGTTTTTTCAGGTAAAAACACATTGCACTGTCCAGCACCCCAGCCCCCCGTTTTACTTACCTGAGCCCTGAATTTCAGTGGGCGTGATCCCGATTCACTCTCTCCACTGCTTCTTGGCTCTTCATTGGATAGACTAAAAGCGCAGTCACTGGCTCCCGCTGCTGTCAATCAAATCCAATGATGCGGGCATTGGGGCACGGGGCCGAGTCATACACTTGGCGGCAATGGACGCCGACTGTATGACACAGGAAAGCACCCGCAAGGTAACCCCCTCGGAAGGGTGCTTCCCAGAGGGGGTTATCTATTGAGGGGAGGAGCCACGAGAGACACTGTGGGACCCAAGAACAGGAGGATCAGAGGCACTCTGTGCAAAACGAACTGCACAGTTGAGGTAAGAATGACATGTTTGTTATTTAACCACTTGTCATCTGCCCACCGTCAAATGACGGCGGGCAGATGACTCCATTATGCTGACATCACGTCATATGACGTGATGTCCCTTTAAAGCCGCGGGCGCGCGCGCGCACCCGCCGCTCTGCGGGGATCCCGTGCGAGTGCCCGGCGGCAACGATCGCCGCCGGGCACACGCGATTGCTCAGTAACTGAGCGGGGATGTGGAGCTCTGTATGTAAACACAGAGCTGCACATCCCTGTCAGGGAGAGAGGAGATCGATTGTGTCCCTTGTACATAGGGACACAATCGGTCACCTCCCCCAGTCACCCCCCCCTCCCCCCACAGTTAGAACACTCATAGGACACACATTTAACCCCTTCCCCGCCCCCTAGTGGTTAACCCCTTCACTGCCAGTCACATTTATACAGTAATCAATGCATATTTATAGCATTGTTCACTGTATAAATGTAAATGGTCCCAAAAATGTCAGAAAAGTGTCCGAAATGTCCGCCATAACGTCGCAGTCCCAATAAAAAAATCGCAGATCGCCGCCATTAATAGTAAAAAAAAAAAAAAAAAATGCCATAAACTATCCCCTATTTTGTAAACGCTATAAATTTTGCGCAAACCAATCGATAAACGCTTATTGCATTTTTTTTTTACCAAAAATATGTAGAAGAATACGTATCGGCCTAAACTGAGGGAAAAAATATTTTTTTTATATATTTTTTGGGGTTATTTATTATAGCAAAAAGGAAAAAATATTGCATTTTTTTAAAAATTGACGCTATATTTTTGTTTATAGCGCAAAAAATAAAAACCGCAGAGGTGATCAAATACCACCAAAAGAAAGCTCTATTTGTGGGAAAAAAGGACGCCAATTTTGTTTGGGAGCCACGTCGCACGACCGCGCAATTGTCAGTTAAAGCGACGCAGTGCCGGAAGCTTATATTTTGTCTGGGCAGGAAGGGGGTGTAGGTGCACAGTAGGCAAGTGGTTAAAGTTTAAGTAATCTTCTCCATCCCAGCCTCTAATAGGAAACACTATTTAACCCCATGCACTGCAAGCCAGTCTTGCCAATCAACAATTGTGTGAAGGCTTCCCTGTAGGGATGAGCCGAACACCCCCGGGTTCGGTTTGCACCAGAACCGTCGAACAGACCGACCGTTTGCGCGAACATTTAGAACCCTATTGAAGTCTATGGGACTCGAACGTTCAAATTCAAAAACGATCAAGACCAATATTCAAGTTATTGTTGGAAAACGTCTTTGAGAACCCGGGACCGTTTTTAAAACTTCTTTCCATTGATACATATTCCGTCGGGCAAGACCCGGGTTCTCAAAGATGTTTTCACAGGCAAACTATAGACACCCAGCAGGTACAATATTTAAAGGAATGTTTTCCTTTTTTTTATTTATTTAAACATTATTAAAGTCACTGCTCCAGGAGCAGTGATTTTAATGATGCTTAAATAAAAAATAAAAAAATGAAAAATTCCTTTAAATATTGTACCTGCTGGGTGTCTATACCTGTGATAACATCTTTAAATAGCACAATCACCTGCCTGCCAGTAAATTAGGAATAGCTGATCTAGCTAAGCTATACAGTGTATACATCTATGTACAACTCCTAGGTATGTATATATATCCTCTACACACTGTAAATTAAGCTAAACTGACTAGCCTGCCTGCCTGCTCTATCTAGCTATATAAAAAGACTATCTCTCTGTCTCTCTGACTGCTCTTATTAACAACCGCAACACACTACACGAGGCCGCCCAGCAGGCGGCCTTATATAGTGTGGGGTGTGTGCTAAAGCCCTGAGCCATAATTGGCCAAAGCCACCCTGGCTTTGGCCAAATATGGCTCTCTGTTTTTTGCGTGCTGTGATTGGCCAAACATGCAGGGTCATAGTGCATGTTTGGCCAATCATCAGCGTGCAATGCCGCAGTGAATTATGGGCCGTTACGCGTCACTCGAATTTGGCTCGAACGATCCGTTTTGTTCGAATTTCGTCGAACGTACGAACAGACAATGTTCGAGTCAAACATATTTTTGTATCGAACGCGGAGCTCATCCTACTTCCCTGGGTGATTCTTGCCATGTGCTCCACGTTTGATTCCAGTGTACCAACTTTGGCTTGTTCTCCTGACCATCCCTGTCTGCTTGTTGCCCGACCTTTGTGTTCATCCTTCTGACCATCCCTGTCTGCTTGTGCCACAACCTTTGGCTTGTCCTCCTGACTATTACTTGTTGTTCTGGACTGCAGCTTCCTCTCCATCCACCAGAACCAGCCGTGAGCATGAGCTGGGAGAACTGGAGTCAGCTGCAACCAAGTCCATTCGTACCATCAGAGGCCCTGGTGAAAACCTGATGGCTCTTAGACTACGCACCTTGGGGAATCTTTTTACTAAGTTGGATCTCAGGGGTGCATACAATCTGATCCGGATTCCAAAACGTTGTCAACAAAATCTTCAGGGATCTGTTATATCAAGTTGTTGACATCTATCTAGATGACATTCTCATCTTTTCTGAAAACCTGGTGGTTCACAGAAACCATGTCCTGATTCTACTCCAGTGTCTTATGCCGCGTACACACGATCATTTTTTGTGATGAAAAAAAACAACGTTTTCTGTGAAGTAAAAAACGACGTTTTTGAAACTTCACTTTTCAAAGACGATGTTGCCTACACACCATCGTTTTTTTCACAAAAAGCGAGGTTACGTTCACCACTCTTTTCCATTGAAGCTTGCTTCATAACTAGCTTCTGGGCATGCGCGGGTTGAAAAACGTCGTTTTAAACGACGTTTTTGCTACACACGGTGACTTTTTGTGAAACAAAACGACGTTTTGAAAAACGACACAAAAAATTCAAGCAAGACAAAAAACGACGTTTTGCCCACACACGATCAATTTAAATGACGTTTTAAAAAACGACGTTTTTTTTTCATCGCAAAAAACGACCGTGTGTACGCGGCATTAGAGAGGACAATCTGTATGCCAAGTTAAAACAGGCCTTTGTTTCTGGATCTCTCTTGAGGAGACCTAATTCTAGGGATCCATTTTTTATTGAAGTGGACACTTCTTTGACTGGGGTGGGAGCTGTGCTTCAAGCCTTTAAGAAAAAACTGTAACCATGTGCATTTTTCTCCAAAAGATTTTGGCGATCGGGAACGTCTTTTAGTTTTTAATTCAATTAAATTGGTGTTAGAGGTGTGGCGTGATCTCTTGGAGGGTTCCTCTCACTCCATAACATTTTTCACTGATCATAAAAACCTGCAGTAATTACAGAACGCTAATTGACGGAGTCTTTTTTTCCCTACGTTTTAATTTCAGTATTACATACAAACCTGGTTCCTGCAACAGTCGAGCTGATGCACTCTCTAGGTCAGGGATGTCCAAACTTTTTTCAAAGAGGGCCAGATTTGATTAAGTAAACATGCTCGAGGGCCGACCATTTTGCCTGACATTCTTTAAACCAGAGATATGCAATTAGCGGACCTCCAGCTGTTTCAGAACTACAAGTCCCATGAGGCATTGCAAGACTCTGACAGCAACAAGCATGACATTCAGAGGCAGAGGCATGATGGGACTTGTAGTTTTGCAACAGCTGGAGGTCCGCTAATTGCATATGCCTGCTTTAAACCATTAAATTCGGTCTAAGTGCGTTAGTCCGAGCACTAATACACTGCCCGACAAGAATCCTCTTCCCTTTGTGGCTGTGTGTGGTGAAGAGATGAGCTCAGGCGTATTATTTGGATATACCGTATTTATCGGCGTTTAAGATGCACCTTCGGTTTAAGAGGGAAGTTTCAGAAAAAATAAATACATTTTGAATAAAGAACTGTAAAGCAAAATAAGGGTCAACGCCCATCTGCAGCCTCACAAGTGCCTATCTGCAGACCCACCATTGCCAGCAATGCTGCACCCACCATTGCCAGAAACTCAGCACCCACCATTGCCAGAAATGCAGCCAGGTCCGTAGCACCCACCATTGCCAGGGACGCACCCAGGAACATAGCACCCACCCACTGGCGTAGCGTGGGGGGGGGGGGCAGGGGGTGCTGTGGCCCCGGGCGCAACATTTAGGGGGGCGAAATTCCGTGCGTCTTGCCTCCTAATTTTTATTTCCTGTGTCCCCGGATCTCTGGCCGCCATGTTTAATGTCTAGCGCCCTGTGATTGGGTGTATGGGGGTCATGTGTGGCGTGGGGCTGGCCAGTCCGCGATCCGCACATGACCCCCATATGCCCAATCAGAGTGCGCCGGGAAACATTGAACATGGCGGCGGGAAACAAGCACAGGAAAGGAACCCGCTGTCTCCTCCCCCGCCTGTCTCTGTGGTGCAGCTCTGTGTGTGGAGCGGGGCTCGGTGGAGATGGGACTGGAGCATGGATGTTTGTCTGTGGATGACGCTGCCTGGCGGGGACTCTAACACTCTAGGCGAGCGCAGTGGAGGGGCGACTCGGCTCAGCAGAGATGGGACTCGGAGCATGGATTGAGGTGCAGCGACTAACACCATGGAGCGCGCTGTGGGTGGATGGCGCTGGCGGGGAGTCCGACAGAGACAGAGGTAAGGAGGACTCAGAGGATGGATTTGCACACAGCTGTGGGGAGGGGGGTGTGAGTAGTACAGGAAGTAGGACGCAGACTGTAGGTGTTGAGGGTCAGTGTATGTTTTGGGGGGTCAGTGTATGTGTTGGGGGTCAGTGTAGCTGTCGGGTAGGTGTCGGGGGTCAGTGTAGGTGTCGGGGGTCAGTGTAGGTGTCGGGGGTCAGGTCACATATGTTCAAAAAATGGAGAGTGCAGCGCTTATGTGGTTAAAACCATGTTTCAAATAAATGTTATACCTTGAAATGTAAACAAATGATATGTGAAAAATGTATTAAAAGGAAAACTAATGCAGAGTCCAAAAAGAACACAACATAGTCCGTGAAGAGTTAATTCCAAAAGCAAATCCGTGAAGGGTTAACTCCCAAAAAGACACATTGCTTGCCAAGAAAGTGAAGATAGAGTTCTGTGAATAATAAGTCCCAAAATTCTCTGGAAATACCCTGGTTTATTTTGGGACTTATTATTCACCAAACTTTATCTTCACTTTCTTGGCAAGCAATGTGTCTTTTTGGGATTAAAGGGGTGGTTCCCCTAAAAATAAACTTTTAACATTGCCTGTGTCTTCTTAATAATAATTAGAATCGGCTGGTATTTTTTTTTTTAACCACCCGTACATACCATTTTCGGCATGTACGCTCACCGCCGCTTCCGGGTCTGGCAGCCGGGGACAGGCATCCGATCGACGCATACAGCGCGTCACGAGATGCCGAAAGAAGCCGAACGTTGGTGCGGCTCTATACGGCGCATGCGCACCAACGTTCGGCTTCTTTCGGCATCCCGTGACGCGCTGTATGCGTCGATCGGATGCCTGTCAATGAAGCAGGCCCTCCCATCCCCGGCCGCCAGACCCGGAAGCGGCGGTGAGCGTACATGCCGAAAATGGTATGTACGGGTGGTTAAAAAAAAAAATACCAGCCGATTCTAATTATTATTAAGAAGACACAGGCAATGTTAAAAGTTTATTTTTAGGGGAACCTCCCCTTTAACTCTTCACGAACTATGTTGTGTTCTTTTTGGACTCTGCATTCGTTTTCCTTTTAATACATTTTTCACATATCATTTGTTTACATTTCAAGGTATAACATTTATTTCAAACATGGTTTTAACCACATAAGCGCTGCACTCTTTCCATTTTTTGAGATCTATCCTAAGTTTTTTTTTTTTTTGTAGTGTACTTAAGTGCCAGCTGCTTTCTTATACACTTTATCATAATTTCTTAAATTAGCGCAGCGTTTGCCTTAGGGCTTCTTTTTTTCTAAGGTCAGTGGTTCAGGGCGGGGGGGAAACAATCCTTGGTGGTCAGGGTAGTGGTCAGTGTGGTGGTGTGTGGGTTAGTGGTCAGTGTTTACTGCATACTTACTAGTGTAGTGTAGTGGTCAGTGTAGGAATCATGTAGGTCCATGTAGAGGTTAGTGTAGTGGTCAGCATAGGAATTGGGCTGGTCAGTACTATTATAAGAAGGGAAGGGACTCAGGGAGTGCAAAAAGTCTGCAGGTTAGGGGGGGGGGGCGCAAATTTCTTACCTTGCCCCGGCGCTGACAACCCTAGCTACGCCACTGCACCCACAATTGCCAGGAACACAGCCAGGAATGCAGCACCCACCATTGCCAGAAACACAACACCCACCCTTGCCAGGAACACAGCCAGGAACGCAGCACCCACCATTGCCAGGTACGCAGCACCCACCATTGCCAGGAACACAGCACCCACCATTGCCAGGAACGCAGCCAGAAACGCAGCACCCACCATTGCCAGGAACACAGCACCCACCATTGCCAGGAACACAGCTAGGAACCCAGCACCCACCACTGCCAGGAATGCAGCACCCACCATTGCTAGGAACACAGCCAGGAACGCAGCACCCACCATTGCTAAGAACACAGCCAGGAATGCAACAGTCAGGAACGCAGCACTGAACACAGCCAGAAACGCAGCACCCTTAATTGCCAGGAACACAGCCAGGAATGCAGCACCCACCACTGCCAGGAACGCAGCACCATAGCCATTAACACAGCCAGGAACACAGCACCCACCATTGCCAGGAATACAGACTCAACATTGACATCAGTGCAGCCCTAGTAATGCCCATCCATCTGCAGCCTTGGAGGGTCTGGACAAATGCCAAAAGATTACATACAGGAAAAACTTCTGTTTACAGGGTGGCCTCTTTAATAAAAAGTCCCGCCTCCTGTGATGGACAGAATAGCCGTTTAATGGCAGCGCAGGAGCCGGGACTTCCTGTTACAGAGCCCGCCCGTAAACAGGAAATACTCCTGTATGCATTGCACAGCACTCGTCCTGTCATCTTCAAGCCAGCCATCATTACAGTAAATATCTTTTGTGGCCCCCGGCGTCGGGAGATCGGTGGGGCCACAAAAGATCTATACGTCCAAATAACCAGGCGTGCCGTTCAAAACTGGAATGTGGGTCGGACTTTGGACATGCCTGCTCTAGGTCATTTGACACCCTGGATGAGGAGCCCACCTCTGAACCTGAGCCAATCATTCCTACCTCATGCATTCTTGCCCATTCTACCACCTTGGAGTCAAAAACTCCTCCTGGCAAGACCTTCATGCCCACTGGGCTAAGAACTAAGATCCTTCATGGGGGACATGATTCCAAAGTGGCAGGTCATGCTGGTCTCCTCTGAACCGTTCTTCTCATCAGTCATCACTACTGGTAGCCTTCTCTCCATTCGTATGTCAAAGACTATGTTGTCATGTCTGTGCACAGTCTAAATCCTCCACGCAAGCTACTGCTGGTCTTCTTATGCCCTTACCCATACCTAAGGAGTCCTGGTCTCACTTTAGGACTTTATCACTGGTCTTCCACTGTCTGAAAATAATACGGTCATTTAGGTGGTAATCGATCGGTTTTCCAAGTACTCTCTGTGTGATTCTTGGCATGTGCTCTACGTTTGATTCCAGTGTACCAACTTTTGCTTGTTCTCCTGTTTGCTTGTTGCCCTGACCTTCAGTTCATTATTCTGACAATCCCTATCTGCTGGTGCCTTATCTTTTGGCTTGTCCTTCTGACTGTTCCTTGTTGCCTTGGACTGCTGCTTCCTCTCCATCCACCAGAACCAGCCGTGAGCATGAGCTAGGAGATCCTGGGGGCCGTGATCTGGAGTCAGCTGCAGCCAAGTCCATCCTCGCTATCAGAGGCCCTGGTGAAAACCTGCTGGCTCTTAGACTCTTTGCCCTGGGGAATCTTATGCTCTAGCTCCCTGTCCAGGACCGTGGCTGCAACCTTGTGTAGCTGCTTCTCAGCAGTCAGCCGTTGGGTCCACAGCCTCTGCAGTCGCTCCCAGTCACTTGGTCCCGCAGGTGATAAAGTATAAATGTAAAATGTGTAAATCTATGGTGCTCCAGTGTTAATTTGCATATAAATGAGCTGTGGGCACACTGTAGCAGGGGCAGAGACTTTGTGGGAGAAAGCCTCAGTACACAAGACCCCAGAACTATGGGGAAAATGTGGGATAGGTATGTACTATTGTACTATGTAATTTTAGCACCTGTTATTTACATATCTTTATTGCAAATGCATATTTTTCCAAATTCTATTTTGTGATTTTGTAGTTTAGTAAGCTTAAGTCGTGTTCTCTAAGCAGAGAGCATATTAGTGTTCTCTAAGCAGAGAGTATAATGTAGAGGTGGAGCCGGGAAAGGTTTTCAAGAAAATAGATTCCCAAAGCGTGGTCATGCGTTTCTCGTTATAGTGCATCCATAATAATGCCTCCACCATAGAAAAATACAGGCACGCTCACCTTGTTCAATGAACCCCTGTTTACACAGTCAGGTCAATTAAGCCTTCCCACACTGGGAGTAGTATATGCTGATTGCCTCTGTGGAGATCCTGAGTGGTTTAGATCACACAATTTCAAGAAAGCCAGCTTTATCTTCCAACTCAATATGGGACAGTGTTGCACTGTATCATGAAAAATCAATAAAGAATATATAGTGCTCTCTGCTTTAGGTATGAATTTATTAACCCTTTCATGACTAAGTCTATTTCTGACATTTGGTGTTTACAAGTTAAAATCCATATTTTTTGCTAGAAAATTACTGAAAACCCCCAAACATTGAATATATATTTTTTTAGCAGAGATCTAGAGAATAAAATGGCGATTGTTGCAATATTTTATGTCACAAGGTATTTATGCAGCGGTGTTTTAAGCGCAACTTTTTTGAAAAAATTAACTTTCATGAATTTAAAAAAAATTAAAAAGCAAAGTTAGCCCAATTTTTTTGTATAATGTGAAAGATGATGTTACGCCAAGTAAATAGATACCAAACATGTCATGCTTTATAATTGCACACACTCTTGGAATGGCGACAAATTATGGTACCTAAAAATCTCCATAGGCGACACTTTAATTTTTTTAGGTTACCAGGTTAGAGTTACAGAGGAGGTCTATGGCTAGAATTATTGCTCTCACTCTGAAAATCGCGACGATACCTCACATGTGTCATTTGAACACCATTTACATATTCGGGCGCGACTTCCGTATGCGTTTTTTTTTGCTGTGCCAGCTCGTGGGGACAGGGGCGCTTTTAAAAAAAAATCGTATTTATTTTTATACTGTAAAATTGTGTTTTAAAAAAATAAATACAAATTTGATCATTTTGATTGCTGTCACAAGGAATGTAAACATCCCTTGTGACAGTAAGAAGTGGTGACAGGTACTCTTTATTGAGGGATCAGGGGTCTAAAAGACCCCCAATCCCTCCTTTGCACTTCAAAGTATTCAGATCGCCATTGGCAGCCGAGTAACCCAGAAGTGACATCATGACGTTGCTTCCATGGTTACATTGAAGAGACTAAATCAAAGCCGTTTGCGGCTTCGATTCAGTCTCTCTCTAGGCTCTGAAGGTGGCGCATCATGGATCGGGTTTCCCGGTTGGATGGGAGGCCTGGTGAGAGTGGCGGAGGCATCAGGGGGGCTGTCCCCTCCCGCTCCTCCGTGATAACAACTGGGCGGCTGTGTTCCCTGTCTGTCCAACCGCAAGTACCTGTTTGCTTTGCTCAGAAAAGTTTGATGTGAGCTTTTGGTTGGAAATTTTGACTGTGTGTCAGAATTTCCGACAGCAAAAATTTGAAAGCTGGTTCTCAAATTTTCCGATGGGAAAAGTTCTTGTCGGAAATTCCGATCAGCTCTATGCAACTCCGACATGCAAAAAAACATGCATGCTCGGAATCAATTCGATGCATCCTTAGAATCATTGAACTTCATTTTACATGGCTCATAGCTCATGTAGTGTTGTACGTCACCGCGTTCTTGACGGTCAGAATTTTGTGTGACCGTGTGTATGCAACACAAGTTTTAGTCAGAATTCAGTCGGCAAAAAATCCACGGTTTTCTTGTCGGAATTTCCGATCGTGTGTACACGGCATTATTTGATTATTTGATCATGATTTGTCTTGTTGGGCGTTGAGGCTTAGAGCAGAAAAACGCCCAAAAACGCCTAAGTGTGGTGCCCATCATTGTGAACATTTAGATGAAAAAACTCCACCCTGGGATGAATGTCCCTGGGATATTTATTGTCAAGTAAGTGGGTCTGGGACATTCGTAATGTGGCTGTTGGGTAGCTGAAGAGCAGTATCTCTTCAATTTATGGCAAATTGGCTACCAATAGTGCTACACAATAATTAGGAATGCTCTACATTTAGTTTTTTGGTTTGAATTTTTTACATTACAGCTGAATGCATTTGTATTATTGCTGCATGCTAGAGTCCTGGTTGCTTTAAAATGTTTTTGCTCTAAGATGGAAAGCTGTCAAGATGTATTCTACAGAACACAAGATGACGGCTTATGGTGGTGAAGCTAAAAGGAAGTATCTTGTGAAATTGTAGACTGTTAGAATAAATGAGCAGTTAATATGTGTCGGTTTTGGAATATGTTATGGACTAAGTGATTGGCATTTGGCAGCATTGTGTATGATACTCTCAGTTAACTTATAGCGTATAAGTAGAAAAATACTTTACATTTTGATGATGTCACAGGAATTCTGGTGTGAGCACACATGTGCAGCACTTTATATATCATAATAAGAGAAAAACTGAGATTTGACAATAAGAAACATAATGGCAACTCAAGAGACTCAGAAAAAAAGCTTGTTATTGGCAGGCCTGTTGATGGATGCTAGGCAACATTATAAAATTCCTGGAACCTTTGCAGCTAGTTTGGACCATGTTCCTTTAATAAACAGCTTAGTTTTGCACCATTATACTACCTTACTATTCTCACTTTATTTCAGGCAAATAGAATTTTTGAATAGTTTTTCAGTTTTCAGCATCAGAATTCAATATATAAATCAGAGTACAATTAACCATGTTATCTGGATATATTATTAAAGATACAAGGAGGCTTACATCCTCTCTGCACTCCTTGGAAAAGAAAATCCACCCACTCCCCCGTCTGTCCACTTAGGTAATGCAGATGTTTATAAAAATTCTTCCTGCCACTAAGAAAAATTGACATCCCCCATCCTCTGAATTTCACCCTCCTTCGTTTTCCTATAACGCTTTGGTTACGTTTTTGTTCATTGTTGTCTCCCTCCTTCATATGTTGGCGCTGCCCGCAACATGCATGGCAATTTATCAGGATTCCATACTGCAGCCACACACCCATATGGAATTAGTTCTGCTGGGATAAGGGGAGGGGACCAATAGGTATCCAGACGGTCTAAAGAAAAAAGCTGCAGACATTTGCATCAGAGGGATCTGCTCAACATCAGATAGATCCCAGCTCTTCAAATGGTTGCACTACTGTCTTAAAGATTTTATTCATTTTGTGTACGTGCTCCATTTTTAACCTTAGATGAACCAGAGGAAGTAGAGCATGATGCAGAACTGTCTCCTGTGGAATGGATGTTGTAACTATAAGACTGGGCCTGAAACTATACTGCAATTCTATAGAATTTACCCATCCGCTGTGTACATATGTATCTTAAGCAACTGTCTTAGCAGCACACAAAAAAAAATACTGTATGTTTGATATATTTTGCTTTACCACCACTTGTCTTTTACATTCTTGCTATCTCATGGGAACTTTGCTTTCATAAGTACTAATATCAGCATGATCTTCCCATGTACTGGGATAGACGCATATCAGAAACCCTTTCTCTGATAATATTAGATTGGACTTATGACAACCTCATTTTTGCCTGTAACTGATTCAGAACAGTTTGTTGTATAATCTTTTTTTTTATCAATTTTTTTTATTGAGTTTTAAAAGTTTTACAACATAGTAAATGACAGGAAGTAGTTGTACATCAGATAACAACCCAATAGTCATGACTGAAACCAGTAGAGTAGTACACAATAGGTCAACACCATTTAGTAATTGACACAATTATAGCAATTTCTACACATATGAATGATTCAGAATAATTTGTTGTATAATGTGTAAAATTAAAGGGGTTGTAAAGGATTTTTTTTTTTTTTCATAAAAAGCATCCTTTACCTGCAGACATTCCTCTTTTCACTTCCTCATTGTTTGTTTTTGCTCAGAAGTTGCTCTATTTCTTCTCTGTTCTGTTCACTTCCTGCTTGTCTGATTGTTACTCACCACCATGAAGGGAGGCTTTACTGCGGTGGTCAGTGACATGCTCGCCCCCTTCTGGGAACTACATCTGTGCGGCAGGACACTCTCTATGTGTAAGGCCTTGTACACACGAGGCAATAGATTTGTTCAAAATGGTCTGTCCGACCGATTTGAACAAATCTGTCTGCTGTCATTTTGGTTTGCTCGCGTGTACACACGAGCAAACCACAATCCCCACCAGCAGACAGCACGCTGACGTGTCGGTGACGTGGCGGTGACGTTGACGCCGCCACGTCACCGCACCAGGAAGTAAAACACTTCCGCGCATGCGTCGAAATCATTCGGCGCCGGTGCGAGACGACATGTCTGCTGGTAAGTGTACTAACCAGCAGACATGTCGGGCGGACGGGTTCCCACCCGATAGATTTCAAAGCATGCTTTGAAATCTGTCGGTTCGCCCGTACACACGATCGAATCTGTCTGCTGAAACGGTCTAGCAGACCGTTTCCAGCAGACAGATTTGATCGTGTGTACGAGGCCTTAGAGACTTCAAGGAGGTGTGAATTACTGGGCGTGATATAGATGAAGGAATTTAATAGGTGTTTACTGATTTTTTAACAGAATCGTTACACTATTCTGTCTGTCTAACTTGCAGACATTAATTTAAGGCAAACAATTGTTTTTCTTTACAACTCCTTTAAGTATAAAAAGGGAAAATCAACACTTGGTCGATTACAAGTAGTTTGAAGGTCCACCTACTCACCCCTATTGAGGGGTGGAGGATCCTGGAGTTAGGTAGCAATTGCACAGAGGAGGGAAACCTTGGATATAGAATTACCAAGATAAAAATAACTCCAAAGGGAAACACACAGCGGTGTAGCAAAATCACAAACTAGAAAATATATATTAATGCAATAAAAGTTCCACAACAAAAAGAGAAACCTTCACCACACCATAATAAAAACTGTTTAAGACAACGTTGTCAGGAATCAGATAAAAGAAAGAGGACATGGGCTCACATACATTACCCACTTGCACACCTCTAAACGACCATATGCACTATTTCAGGTGCTTAGGTGAAAAACAGCGATGGCCAGTGTCAGTACAATAGTTGTATGGCTTACAACAATTGGGGGCACATCAAAAATAGTCCTTGAATACAATAGGGAGGGGACCGAACCGGCTGTGTTGTGTGGACTGATGCTGTATTTTCAGGTACTTGAATAGTTGGGGGGGGGGATGCCCCCAATTGTTGTTAGCCATACAACTATTGTACTGACAATGGCCATTTCTGTTTTTAACCTAAGCACCTCAAATAGTGCATATGGTTATCTGGAGGTGTGCAAGTGGCCCGAGTCCTCTTTTTTTTATCTGGTTGCTGACAACGCTGTCTTAAATAGTTTTTTTTATGGTGTGATCAATGTTGCTCTTTTTGTTGTGGAATTTTTATTCAATAATTAAATATTTTTTTAGTTTGTGATTTTGCTACACCACTGTGTGTTTCCCTTTGGACTTATTTTTATCTTGGTAATTCTATATCCAAGTTTTCCCTCCTCTGTATAATCTGTAACTCTTTAGCAAATGCCAGATAAATGGCAAGCCCTACACAACAGATCCCTGGTGCTGTGGTAATGTAAACACACCCCTGGCAATCCCATGTGACAGCATTGACCAAATGTGCTCAATGACATCAACCTTTATTCCTGGATGTGTGTTTACATTACTGCAGGTCCAAAGATCTCCCATTTAGTGACTGGAGTGCATTGTGTAAAGATTATCAGGCAATGGGTCATCATGATTGACATTGATTTACATCACAGAATGCTGTGATTGACATGGTTTACATCTCAGGACAATACAATTGACGTTGATGCACATTTGGAGATATTCATTAACCTGTTTAATACTGCTTCATAAAGGGTGTTTTGGACACTGGTGTAGCGGTCCCCCCCTAGGAACCGCTGAGTGTAGCGGTCCACCTGTCACCCTGTCCAGCCCAACATTCACTTCTCAGTCACCTAAACTACATGGGCACTTAAATCTCTTTAATAACCAGACCAATTTTCAATTTTTAAAATTTTCAAAATTTATACTGCTACATATCTTTGGTAAAATTAAGTACAAATAGGTGGATATTATTTGGTCTTTGTGAAAGTTATAGCTATGGTTCCAATATCTGAAAATTGATCACACCTGAAGTACTGACGGCCTATCTCATTTCTTGAGACCCTAACATGCTACAAATACCCCCCAAATTACCCTTTTTTGGAAAGAAGACATTCCAAGGTATTTAGAAAGAAGCATGGTGAGTTTTTTGAAGTTGTCATTTTTCACCTCCCGTAAGAACAATCAAGAGGCGGAACAGCTGCCATTATCGTTCTTATGGTGTATAGAATCGCCGGCTGAAAAAGTTGATATCTGAATGATGCCTTTAGCTGCAGGCATCATTCAGATATCCCTGCATAAAGTCAAGAACGTCATATGACAGCCGGCGGGTGGGAAGTGGTTAAAACGCATTTTTTTCCAGAGTATTTTCTGTGTATTGCAGAGTAATTTCCGTGTATTGCAGAGTATTGGCCGTGTATTGCAGAGTATTGGCCGTGTATTGCAGAGTATTGGCCGTGTATTGCAGAGTATTGGCCGTGTATTGCAGAGTCTTGGCCGGGTATTGCAGAGTATTGGCCGGGTATTTCAGAGTAATGGCCGGGTATTGCAGAGTATTGGCCGGGTATTGCAGAGTATATTGGCCTGGGAATTGGCAGAGTACTGGCAGGGGTATTGCAGAGTACTGGCAGGGGTATTGCAGAGTACTGGCAGGGGTATTGCAGAGTACTGGCAGGGGTATTGCAGAGTACTGGCCGGGGTATTGCAGATTACTGGCGGGGGTATTGCAGAGTATTTGCAGGGATATTGCGGAGTATTTGCAAGGATATTGCAAAGTATTTCCATGGACGTCCTTCCAGAGTTAACAAACTGCCCTGTAGACGTATTTTGTCTATGGGCGGGTCGTTAAGTGGTTAAGGCCCCTTTCAAACTTGTACGTCTTGTCCTACGACTTGGGACTGCAAAGTCATATGGCAAGTTGTTCCCCATTATTTCCAATGACTTCCATTCATATTAGTACTACTTCAAGTCGTGCCAACTTCAAAGTAGTCCCAGCGTTACTTTGGTGCAACTTTGACGCAAAATCGTGGTAAAATTACATGACTTTATAGTCGCTGTAGTGGGGAAGGGGCCTTAGACAATGAACAGTCCATATGCTTGTTTTTGTTTATTTTATTCAGGGAATTTAACCTAGATGCGGTGAGGGAAATATGGGATGCCCAGTGATTTGTGTATCAATCAATTGGTAGATTGTATATCAATCAATTGGTAAATTGTATATCAATCAATTTGTGGATTGTATATCACTCAATTGGGACAACTACTGTATATACACTTCTCTGTACAAATTACCACTTTAGTCTCCTCCAGCACTTTCCTTGTTTGCAGACTATTCCTTCCTTCTGCACAACTCTTAACTCCCAGGAGCAGCTAGCACATTTAAAGTTAGGCCTGACACTGGCTCAGCCAGGCCTTAGCAATTACCTTTTGTAGGCAGGGACCGTGGGCCCCTATGGTGTAGCAAGAAATTAAACGTCTTTAGTGCTAGCTGTCCTATTGGTGGACTACTGCTCCAAGTCAGCCCTCTTCGGGCCCTGCCAGCCCTCCTGGCTGCAACAGCCTAACTCCACTGCTCATAACATTGCAGTCCTCACTACTGGTTCTGAACCCATCTCTGACTCATGCTCCCAGTCATCTCAGGCATGCCTCCCCAGTCCTCCTTACTGCATATGTCACTCACCAGCCCCCTGGCTGCAACCGGTGGTTCCCTTCTGAAGACTTGTCTGGCAGTACTAGCACCTGCTGTCCTCTCTTGCTCCACCAGTGCCTCCTGTCCAGAACCTTCATGCTTTCCTGAAAGGCTCCATCCTGCACCCGAGCCCAGGCCCAAGGTTATCCCCCCAAACTGAGGAGCTCCCTCAAAGGCCCCAACAGCCAAATACTCCATCTCCGGTTCTTCCACCTGACAACTTCTTCACAGCTGGGCCGACTCTAGGTATTTAAGGAGGACTGCCCCCTGCCAATCCAGGTTGGGAATTGGTCAGGGCTCCTTAGAACACCCCAGGCAGCTCCACTTCTCCTCTCCTTCAAGAATCCTGTAGAAGAAAGTATGAGTTCTCAGTGAAACTGTCTGTGAATCACCCGCGGCTAACTCTGAGCCACTCCCAGTGCACACAAACCAAAACAAACAGGCTTGGCTGCCAGCTAGGCCTGCCTAAATTTACCTACACTCATAAAAATAATTCTAATCTAGCACCTACCTGTGTAGAGGGTGCTAAACTGGCAACAAGAAAAGCCCCAGCATGCCTCAACTTTTTTGCTTGGATAGACATTTTTTTCTCTACTGAGAAAGGTGCAACTTTTTATATACCATTTCATAATATTTTAAGATTTTTTGCTTCAGACAATACCTTATCTGCTTGATCTGATGTTTTCATGCAACTATCCATATGAGCATGTCCTCCACACTAGCATTAGAGAATGTAATGCCGGACTAAATTGAACAGGGATTGCTTGGAATGTGACCTTTAGGCATTGGACAATGCTTGGGGTACTTTCCAGAACTTTGTGTATGGTGTTAGTTAACCATCGAGAGTATTCCAGGTCCAGAGCCTTGACACAGCCTCTGGATGCCACTCTTCTATTTAACTCAAAGAAAAGGGCTTATAGATTGACCAACTGTGTACTGTGTCACTTGCTTAAACACTTGCCGACCGCCGCACGCAGATGTACGCCAACATAATGACACAGGCAGGCAAATGGGCATACCTGTACATCCCTTTAAGAGAAAAAAGCGCAAAAAAAACCCAGTGTGGGGTCCACCCAGGTCCATACAAGACTAGTATGGAATCGGAGGGGACCCCTCCATGCCAATTTTTTTTGAATGGCGTGTGTTCCACCCCCTAAAAATTCATACCAGACCCTTATCCGAGTATGCAGCCCAGCAGGTCAGGAAAGGAAGGGGATGAGCGAGCACCCCCCCCAACCATACCAGACCGCTTGCCCTCAAAATGGGGGGGATTGGTGCTTTGGGGTGCTTTGTGGGGCTGTGGTTGTCGAGGTCTGTGGGTCAGGGGCTTATTGGAATATGGAAGCACCCTGTAACGAGGGGACCCTCAGATCCTTCCCCCCTATATGAATGGGTAAGGGTACATCATACCCCTACCCATTCACCCCAAAAGGCAGTGAAATAAAAAAAAACTAGAGTCAGTTTTTCACAAGTCTTTTACTGAAAAAGAAGCCCTAGAGCTGTCTTCTACCGGTGCTGTCTTTTCTCTGAGTTGTTTTATCAAAAAGCTGTTTTCTTTCCTCTGCTGACATCTTCTTCTGGAGCTGTCTTCTACCGGGTCTGTCTTCTCCTGGAGTTATTTTCTCCTCGAGCTGTCTTCTCCCAGTGCTGTCTTCTCCTGAAGCTGTCTTCTCCTGGAGTTGTCTTCTCCCACTGCTGTGTCATCCCCCCATGTTAAGGGGAAGCGGCCTGGTATGTTTCAGGGGAAAGGGGCTCGCTCATCCCTCCATCCTCTTTCCTAACCTGGTGGGCTGGGGGAACCAAATTTCTATTCCTACTAGCTTAATTTCATTCTTCCCCAGTTATTTCTTCTCCACCCTGATTATCCGTATATTCCCTATGTATATTTCTTGATTAGACTAATTCCCTTTTTATCTCCGTCACCCTCCCTTCCCCGTTTTTTTCCTCCTTCCCTCCCCCTTATCCCCTCCTCAAGACCCCCATCTCCACTTCTTCTCCTCCTCTGTCCGGTGGGCGATATCCCTACCTCCTTCCTATTTTCCTTTTCTTTCCTCCACCTCTAATTATTATTCTTGCTCCCCTAGTAACTTTTCCTTCCTCTGATTGTACAAATAATTCCCAGGGTGCCCATATCATTTTAATTTGCTCTTTCTTGTCTATCGTCCTCAGCAGGAGTTTCTCCATTATTCCTATTTTCCTAACTTTTTTAAGCCACATAGAAATTGGAGGTGCTTCAGAGTCTTTCCATTTTATTGCAATGCAACTTTTTGCCGCATTTATCAGATGACATATCATCGACCTTGTATATCTTTTCAGAGAAATTTGTGTATGATGTAATAGAAAGAACGCGGGGGTCATCTGGAATCTGGTGTTCCATAAGTGATTGGGTAAATCTCTGAACTGTTTGCCAAAATTGTATTATTCTTGGACATCCCCAGAATATATGTATCATTGTCCCTTTCTCCCCACACCCTCTCCAGCATCTATCTGACATTTCTGAGAAAAATATATTTAGACGCGCTGGCATATAGTACCAACGAGTTAATATTTTATAATTTAATTCTTGTATTTTCGTACACCTTGAGGATTTTAACGCTAGATCTATGATATTTTGGCATTGTATTGGGGAAAAGGTTTTCCCTAAATCTCTCTCTCATTTGGCCAGGCACAACATTCTAAAGTCTTCCGGTGGTGCAGTCAACAGTGTATACATTTTGGAGACCATGTGGGCTAGTGGCCCCTCTCCCCCACAATACTCCTCAAACTTTGTAAGTGTCAGTTTCCGGAAAATGTCGTACCTGCCGCGCTTGCCATATCGGTGTTTCGCATCGCCCTCCCCTTTGTGAATATTCTCCTATTTGTTATCCACCCCCTTTCTCCAAGAAAGTGAGAGGCTTGAAATCTACCTTTTTCTCTTAATTTCTTAAATATTTGAAATTCTGGATTTCCTATTATCGGGTAAAGGGGGGAGTTTTTAGTCGAAAATTTCGAATTACTTTATTTCCAGTCCATAGAGTTGGACCTATCGTAGGGTGGGTTTTAACTATATGGGGTAATGCTAAATAACACTATATTGCCCTATTTAGGGGTACGGGGGAACATTTGTTGCTTTATAGTTATCCACAATTTACACTTCCTACAGCTCTAAAACTGACAGCCTGTACCGCGGTACAGACACAGAGCTGTAAGCAATGTCTTTGGGAACCTGACATTGCACCTGTGATTCACTGATCACAGATGCAATTCTCTTCAGGCTCCTGTGAACAAAAATAATGAATGCACATTTTTTCCCTGCAAAAATATGTTCATTTATTCTTTTTCATAAAGATACATTTATCCTTTAAAGGAAAACCTTGCAGAAAAAAGGCAAGTTTACCTTTAACCACTTAACCCCCGGACCATATTGCTGGTCAAAGACCAGAGCACTTTTTGTGATTCGGCACTGCGTCGGTTTAACTGACAATTGCGCGGTCGTGCGATGTGGTTCCCAAACAAAATTGGCGTCCTTTTTTTCCCACAAATAGAGCTTTCTTTTGGTGGTATTTGATCATCTCTGCGGTTTTTATTTTTTGCGCTATAAACAACAATAGAGCGACTATTTTGAAAAAAATGCAATATTTTTTACATTTTGCTATAATAAATATCCCCAAAAAATATATAAAAAAAACATTTTTTTTCCTCAGTTTAGGCCGATACGTATTCTTCTACATATGTTTCGTAAAAAAAATCGCAATTAGCGTTTATTGATTGGTTTGCGCAAAATTTATAGCGTTTACAAAAAAGGGGGTAGTTTTAGGGCATTTTTATTAATATTTTTTTTTTACTAGTAATGGCGGCGAACAGCGTTTTTTATCAGTACCGAGACATTATGGCGGACACATCGGACAATTTTTACAAATTTTTGGGACCATTGGCATTTTTATAGCAATCAATGCTATAAAAATGAATTGGATTACTATAAAAATGCCATTGGCAGTGAAAGGGTTAACACTAGGGGGCAGGGAAGTGGTTAAGTGTGTTCCTGGGTGTGTTCTAACTGTATGGGGGGTTGACTCACTAGGGGAAATCACTGATCTTCTGTTCATACATTGTATGAACAGGAGATCAGCGTTTCCCCCGCTGACAGGACTGAGAGCTTTGTGTTTACACAAAGCTCCCGGTCCCCGCTCTGTAACGAACGAGCGCGCGTGCCTGGCGGCGATCGCGCCCGCCGGGCACGGGTGCGGGACTAGGTGGGACAACCGGGGGCGTGCGTGAGTGAGCCAATCCACAAATCATTTTACTAGACTTCAACAGTTGCTAAATAAATATTTTTAGATATAGAATTCTAGCACTGTAGAACTTTAATTGGAAATTGATGTGTAAATTAAAGCTTTACTCCAGGCCTGAAGTTTTAAGGTTAGATTTGAGCTTCTGCTATTTATTAAGTTTAAACTGTTTCAGTCACCTCAGGCTAAGACCAGTAACTGGCTCTGTTGGTTTGGATGAATAAATTCATGAAACCTTTGAAGATTCCCTGTTGATGTGTAATTTAGTGAAGGAACACCTTACCAAGTAAAAAAGATCTTGAGTCCTAATTAAAATTTTGATTTAGAAATTTACTGGGCTATGAGGGCAATTAATCAGTCAATATGGACGTTTATACCACATGCCTGTTTTGGAACACTTATTTAGCAAGACTTCATTGCAAAGAATTTAAGTGTCACCCTCTGATAGGCAGTTATTTACTGAACAATGACACAATGGGGTTGATTTATTAAAGGCTTATCACTTAACAAAATAAATATTATATAAAGTGTGTGTTCACTTTGCAAAATGAATGATATTAAATAAAGTTAACTTATATCGACTTTGGGGTCTGTTTATTATTGTTTTCACTTAATCTTCCCACAAATCTCACCTAAGATTCATGCATTTTTCTAAAATAAAAAAATAAATGTGTGAATCTTGGGTGAAAAAAAAAAAAAAAATCGACCCTTAAAAATATGTGAGGGAAATCCATAAAAAAAAAAAAAAAAAAAAAGGATTTTGCTAGCATGTCGGTTGATTAGAACTCAGTAAAATATTATTTTGCTAAATGAACAGTCTCTGTTTAGAAAATTGATCCTATTGGATGCCCAAACGAGAATGCTATTATGCTGCTGTTCCAACATATTAATACATTTATGTGATTTAACTATCTTTTAGGTGCTCAAACATTAGAACGTTTAGTTGATAGAATAAGTCAGGCTGCAAATAATATATTTATTATTTTCTCCTTAATAGTGCTCGAATCCTAATCCACTCTCCTGCATTTGCCAATGTCCACTTCCCCAGAAGTAGGCCGGAGATCCCAACTGCTACAATCTGTGTAAAAGCAGTGGTTTACCTGGTCCTAATATCCAGTTGTGCTGCCAGGAAAGAAGGGATAGGCTTAAAGTGTCATTAAACCCACAACATTTTAAACGGTCAGTACTTGCTGTATTTTATGATGTTTATACTCACTCAGTCACTATGGGATTTGTTTTTTGTATTTGGCAAGAAAAAAATGGTTGATCCTGATGTTGTCACTGTCCCTCCCTCCTTGTCTTTGTCCCTGCTGCAGCCTGAGATCGTGTAGATCAGCATTTGTTACATCGACTGAGCATGCTCCAGTTTCAGTTCCCTTCTAAGCTGCTCATTTACTCCTTTTTCTTAACTGCAGCCCACATGACTATAGAGTCACATATGTGGGTGTATACACAGTGATAAATGAAAGCCCACTCCTTCCCTCCTCCTCCATGTCCACTAAGCAGCTAAACACAATGGTGGTGGGATATTACATTTTGGTTGATAGAAGCATCACCTCCCTGTAATTCTAAGCACATACAAACAACAGACACAGGCTGGACTGCACCTTACTGCATTAGTTAATTACAGAGCTGACATTTATAAACATAAATAGTTACTTTCAATTGGTTTAGCACACTTCCTAAAATGTTATCTCTTAGATGCCACAGTAATTTGGTAATAAGCTTTGTTCAGCAGCTCATATATCAAACAAATTGGTTACTGGTGAATAACGAAAAGTTAATGTAATATATTGCAACTTACATATTCTTTGTTTTGGTGATTGTATTAATTTTCCTTTGTTAGGGTTTTCCCCCCTTTCATCTGTTGATCTTACCAGTAGGTCTGTTATTTTACAATGTCCTTTAACAGACCAAGCTGTACACCAAAAAGTGGCAGTTATAAGGTTGAGACAAACCATTTAACACTGACAGGGGTGATTGCAATGATCATCTTTTATTCATTTTCATAATACTTTTAGCCCCCCCCCCAAAAAAAAGCTGCTGCTGTAACTGCTTAAAAAGTGTTAGCTGGAGTTTGGCTTTAGGCTCTTTTCATACGGGGTGGACTGTGGCTGTGATCCGCTTGCTCAGCAGGGGATCCCTCTGTCGATCCCCGTTGAACAAGCAAATGAAAGGAGCAGAACAACACAAACCGCTCTCTTCTATGGGCAGCCGGATGTAAATGGACGGCCTGTCCATGTACACCAGACTGCCATCTGATCTGATCCACTGGATCCACCGTCTCTTTTTGATGGATTGGATTGGTCCGTTCATACCTGCCGCTCCAAAAAGAAGAATGGAGTTTCCGATCGGGTCCGCCTTAAAAACGGACAGGCGAACCTGATTGGAACGTCTGTGTGAAAGAGGCCTTAATTAGTTAGTCACTTGAGTAAAGTCGATCTAAACCTGCTAGTGCAGACCTAACACTACCCTCTCTTCAGATTGGCAATGCTGCAGTTCAAATGTGTGTCTGTTTCTGCTCCAGTGGAGTGGAGACACCCTTAGATAGGAAGTGTGTTACTGGGCAGATCACCAGGTTAAAATAAAGAAAAAAGACTAAAAAATGAATGCACATTCTCCACATCTAGGGATTTGTAAATTGCAATATATATAAATAAAATATTTGAGGTTTAATACTGGTTTAGTGCCTGCAATCTGCAAGTCTCCTCAATCTGAACTGAATACTGGTACAGGTAAACAGATTCCTTCATTGCTAATTAACCATGAAAAATCAATATAAAATGTGCTTTAACATCTGTTAGCTGGCTTCCTTCTTCCAGCCTGATGCAATATGGCATAATGGGAATATTTAGCAATAAGCAATTTATAAACTGTATACATTTTATACCTCATTATATTTTGTTATAAGTTATCAGTAGCCATAGCAAACAAACCTTTATTAATTAGTTCTTATCTTTCTAACATATACCATACACTTTTTAAAATCAGCCTACTCATAATTTAATATTTTGCATTGCTTTACCTAATGTTGAGTCTTTGCTTTTTTTCCACCCATTTGTGCTGCAACAATGATTTTTTCCCCCCTGAAACTGAGCTTTTCATCCTATCGTCAGACCTCATTGTTGAGAATGGTTGTGTGACCAGCTCTTTACGAGCATGTACCTTTCGCCCAAGTATGCCATATTATAGGCATTATATCCTTTACACATGCTTCTGTACAACCCCTTTGCTCACAAGTATTTTCTGTAAATCTGGTGACTGCACCTAACTAGGGAGGGGGTTGGGGGCTCTGTGGTTAGCTGGAGTCTTTCCCTTGTGATCACAACATAAATAAGTTCTGGAACACATTCCAGGTTTTTTGGTTCTTGGTTCATGTTGGCGGATCCATCGCTGCCTCTCTTCTTAAGTACACCCCTGAGAGATAGTTGTGGTTTTCCCTTTCTCTCTATTCCTGTGCACGCTCAAATGCAGAAAACCTGAGGCAATCAAGAGCGATGATGACTTAAGCCCTTCATCTATAAATTGTCGCTCTCGCATATGTTTAACCCTGGCATAACTTGTTTCTCTGAATACATTTAGATTTGACAAGCATTTACGCTTTTAATATTTCTTTATGATGGAAATCATGAAAAAGCATATCTGCTGGCAAATATGTATTCTCAAATAGACCTATGCCCTTGTGTTGTAAAGCCATGTTGTCATTTCAGATTTATTGCAGTGATTACCTCTGTTTTTTTCATTTTAAATAGCAGCACTGATATATTTACAGAATACTCTATAAAGAAATAGCATCCCATATTACACAAAACTGTACTGTACACATGTGTATTATATAATTAAATATAAGATTACGTTGTCTACAGTTAGCTGAAAATAACTTATTTTGCACACTTTGTTCCATTTTTTTCCGGACATATAACTGGTTACACCACATCAGCACAAACTGATGTACTAATTTACTAATATATTAATATATGTGTATATATATATATATGTGTGTATATATATATATATATATATATATATATATATATATATATATGTATTTAACTACTTCCTTTCTAAAACAAGGTAACTATTACATTTTTTGTCTTGTTGAATTCATTTTGAATTTACTTTATTTATTTTCCACTGCAGAACTGTTAGAACGTCACAAAAAAAGCAATCAAGCAGGAAAAATATATTATTTTTTATTATATAACAATGTCAATAACGCAACAGTTTACAAACAAAGTACAGTGGGGTTCATTTACTAAAACAGGTTTGCAAAATCTGATGCAGCTCTGCACAGAAACCAATCAACGTCCAGGTTTTTATTTTTTTGTTAACGCTTAATTTAAAGCGGACTTTCAGTAATTTTTCCATCATTTGCCCTTGTTGTTTTAACTTCGGGTAGTAATTTTTTCTTTCCTGACAGTAAATACCTTATGCAGCCGACTTCCTGATTCTTGTCTGGTCATTGGCCTAAGCTTGTGACATCATGCACAGCTCTCTCTCTCTCACTCTTGTGAGAGTTTGCTAGGAAGGGAGGGGGTGAGTCATAAGTGGGCCAATGAGAGCTGCAGGACTGCAGAGCTGGAGGTGTGCCTCTATGTGTCTCTGTAAATCCAGGAAGTGAACAGGCAGCAGATTCAGCTGCCCACCGTTAAAATGGCTGCAGCCAGACTTAGTGGAAGGAGATATCTGCAGCATATTTGACAAGTACAGAATCACAGTATCTAAAATAATATGCAAAGTGGTTGGAGGGAAGCTTCAGAATAGCAAAGATTTTTTTATTACAAATTCTGTGAGCAAACTGCAGTTCCACTTCAAGTTGAAGTTATAAGCTGATTGGCTACCATGCAAAGCTGCACCTGATTTTGCACTCTCCAGTTTTAGTAAATCAGCCCCACTGTGTATTTGGAGAGGGCAGAAATCCAAATGTCCAATGCTTCATTAGGTTCCAATGGCAACAAGACTATTGCTTAAAAGAAAATGTCTTAATTGCATTGCAGCCTTACTAAGCTCATTAATTCATCATTCATTTACCTTTTTAGTGTTCACTTTTTACATATTCTTGTACACTTTTGATTGCTAATGTACTTTCAAACACAGTGGAATCCAATGTCACCAACTTTAGCATGTTCTTGTAAAGAACCAGAGAATTCCCTAGAAATATATGTTAGTGCTATCCCAAAACAGTGCTCTTAAGATAATCGAAAATGTTACCTTTATAAAGTAGGAAGGGCAACATACCGTAATTGTTGCTGTGCTTGGGTGATTAAGAGCATGTTTATTTTTGTTTCTTAGCTGTACCTTTTATTGACCTGGTTTATATACAAGCTTTACTTTTTTAACATTTGTATGAAATTTTTGATATGATGACCCCCCAAAAAATTAAAGAACAGAAGAACACAGGGGAAGTGTAGCTTTGATGGGATCTCTGCTCCTCTCCATCACACTCTTGCTGTGTTCCCCCCCTTTTCTGACATATTTGAAAACTATTCTCCCAGCCTCCTACGTCACACAGTGTAACACACTGCAAACACCCAATGTTTTGGCAGAGGCATGTCAGTGAACTTATGAAGTGCTGCTTTCACATATAAGCACCAATCATCCTAATAAAGCCCATTGTGTGAAGTACAAAACCTCTAGTTGGGTCATTTTAGACTGTTCAGCTTGCATTTCCCAGCTTGCTTTTTCTTGCATTCCTCTTCACCCCATTTGTGATCCTGGTGCCAGAAGGAATAGGAATAAAGTGAAAAATTGGGTGAACGTTTGAGGTGTTTAAGAAGCAATGATCCAGCATACAAGTTTGTGTGTCTTTTTTAAGATATCTTCACTTTATGTTGTCCTACAAACATTTTGTTTTAGGCTTTTACTTCAAACAATGTATATTTAATGTCTGTGTTTTGTTAGCTATTCTCGCTCCAGTCTGGTACCATTCCTACCCCATGAACAGGGTGATACTGGTGTGGTGATAGGGTCCGAGGAACTCCATGTGGGTAAATGAAGTCAGAGGACTGGAGGGAAGAAGCTGGCTGTAACCCTGCAGGCTGAGGTGCACACTGCCTTACAATAGCTTGATGAGGGGGCTGATGTTGGAACATGGAGTGGGTATCTGCAGCCTGTGTGCTTGCATGGTTGCCCAATCTGGGCATGAGTGAGCTGGAGGTAAAATGAGCAGAGAAGTGCTGGTAGGGCAATCGCTCCATAGGTTGCATTCCACTTCCCACTGTGCAGCTGCTATAAGATGGCACACTTGACCAGCTATTACATGAAATGTCTTCTATGCCCGTGACAGGCTCTGTTGCAGGTGCTGAATTAGCATACATGCAGGCCTGACGTTGAGCAGACTCTGTGCGAAATGAGGTTGAGGATGAAGAAGAGGATGACGGTTGTGGATACCCAGATCTGTAATATGGATCTTCTTCGCTTGGAGATGTGTCCATGTAGGGCTTCTTATAAGGATTTTCAGATGATTCTTCACTTGCTGAAAAGAAAAAAAATTTTTTTTTACTACACAGTATCAAATTTACTTTCCTCTATAATTCAAAAGAAAAAAAACATTTTTAGTAAACTTGTCGTTTAATAATTCTTCTCCCCCATCCTTAGTGTAGAGTGATGTGTTAAATACTTACCTTCCTCCCCATTGCAGTGATTTGCGGCCGTGACCGGTGATGCACAACCGGTTGAAAGAACAAAAATGATTTATGTATGGCCTGCCTTACTTTACAATGGTCAACATTTTAAGAAAACAATATAGTGTAATTAAACATTAGAAGGGTTTATTTCACTGGTGTGGCTTTATAGTTTTCTAACTTTAGACGTATTCTTTTATTACAGATATATAGCGCTGGCGATTTAAGCAGCACTTTACATATGTATTGTACATTCAGTCCATGCCCTCATGGAGCTTACAATCTAAGGTCCTTAACTCACATTCATACATACACATACTAGGGCCAATTTAGAGAGGAGCCAGTTAACCTACCAGCATGTAGGACTTTTGGTGTGCTTTCAGAAAGCGCACCAAAATTGCTGGACATAATAGAACTCTATGTGAAAGTGCAGATAACCTGCATGAAAACCTCAAATACACTGCGCTGCAGCCAAAGCAAAAGCAGTAGGATCAGTGAGAAAGTGCCCTTATTATTGTTTTTTTTTTTTTTTTTCATTTTTTTGTAAATTTGAACAAGCAAAAATAAATAAAATGACATGTAAGCAGAGGCCTAACTGCAAAATGTAAAGCCCACTATGCATTGTTTGCGTTTATGCTGACCCAATAACAAAATTGCCTCTTTATAAATAGTGGCGTAAAATTTTAAAGTTTGACATTTTTTTTCGAGCACCATTTGTCTGAAAAATATGGCAGTCATTTTGCAAGCAAAATGTAATTCTTGCCTATTTTAAAACTCAAGGACTTGCAAACATTACACCTCTCTGAAAACTGGAATAAGAGGAAACACCATATTTATAGGAGGGTGCATATTTTTTATAAGAAAAAAAAAATGGCATTTACTGTAGTTTGAGCTGTTTTTTAATTAAGTTTCTCCAATTCCAATAATGACATTAGGATGCACTCCTTTTCTTCATTTTTTTTTTGCATACAATAACTATAATGCAAAAATATATATATATAATTTTTGTTTAATACCTAGATTAATTCCACAGCTTGGAATGCCAACCAAAATGTATTATTACTAGTATTGGCATTTGATAAGCTTGTAGTTAAAACTATTTTAAAAAAACTATTCCCCTCTGCATGTGAAACAAGGGGATGAAACTGATTTACAATGTTATTAAACTTTTATCAGTACAAAAACAGAAAATAGTAATTTCTAATCATTATTACATGTCTTGGACAATTAACTGTGTTCACCACAATAAAAGTACAGTCAAAAAAACAAATATACCAAAATCAAATGCACATCACATTGTGAATACAGTAAACTAGGAGAAATCAACCAAAATATTTGGAAAATTGCAGACTGCAAAACAGGTGAACTCAGCAATACATTGAGAAGTAGCAACCTAACCTATATAAAATAACAAAGAACAGATAGTAATATGCATATTTTTTGTATCGTAATCATGTGAATGTAATGAAAAAAGGTTTGCAGTTTATTCTTCTTAGCATGTCATCGGAGGCAAACAGAGACACAGCTTGCTTTCCACTGACTCACAATGATCTTTAGCCCTGGTTCACACTGGGCTGCGGGAGTGAAATCACGCGATTTCAGCTGAACTCGCGTGATTTCATTCCCTCTTGCAGTCCCGATTTCGGCGTGATTTAGGAGACATCTGTGCAGGGTTCTGCACAGATGTCAATGTAAATCGTGTCCTGAAATCGCAAAAAGTAGTACAGGAACTACTTTTTGAAATCGGTGCGACGCCGCAGATGCGGCGTCGCACCGATTAGGACGGTGTCATTGCCGGCAATTGCCACCGATTTGAGATGCGATTTCACATGTGAAATCGCATCTCAAATCGAACTAAATTGTACCCAGTGTGAACCTGGGCTAAAACAAGGCAAGCACTGTCAACAAATTATTCCGGTGACTGGTTTTGGACCGTCAGCTTATATGCATATACGCAAACGGCTATCCCACCTTCATTAATTCAGTAAAAATTGTTATTACCATAGGCGTGCGCAAGGGGTGAGCCAGGTGTGCCTGAGCACACCCTAATCCTGAGGTTGGCAACCCGTCAATCGTGATCTACCTGACAATCGTGGGCAGGTGACAGGTAAACCGCGATCCTTCCTTGCTGACCCCCAGAATCTGAAGAGATGGGGCAGCAGGGCTGGGATATAGTAGAACCGATCTGTATTTTCCTCCTGCAGCAGCTGAAAGTAGGCTTCTCCTCCTCTCCCTCTCCCCATCATCTTCTACATGAGCAAAATGAAGGGGGATTGGTACCAATATATGCCACCGCAGCCACCTCTGCTGTCCCTGTTCGTCTCCTTTCTGCTGCCCGGGTCCCCCTTGTCCCCCCCCCCCCATTGTTTCAGGATGGATAGTGGGGAAGAGGCCAGTACATATGTCCCACATGCATATGTGTTTGAGCTTTGAGGGGCACATCCTAATGCAATAGGCTGTGCACACCTATGGTTATTACATTATGTGTGATCTACCAGCTTTGCTGTAGGAAACTGCTTAAAATTGGAATCGTGTTAAAGTACAGTAACCTATGTCTGCCCTGTTGTGGTGCTAATACTAGCTGATCCTAGTTTTAAAGTGGTTTTCTGATTTACTATGGTAATGGAGGGCACTTTTTTTTTCAGTTTTTATGCGTTCCCCTTTACATTCAAAATGCATGATAGGTTTACTTCTTTACATTTAAATGATCAATTTTCCAACCAAAAATAGAGAGCTCTTCAAAGTAAATTGCACATACCTTTTCTTTTTGTGCAGTGATATATAGGCCCAGGTTCATGAGGAAGAGGTTGGTATGAGTTGGAAGGGGGCATTATGTCCTGAGAGGTGCTGCTAACACCATTCTCACACTGGAACTGAGAACTGAGGTTGGAGGAACTGGAAATATTTCGGGATTCAGAGGGAAATGGACTATGATTGGATGAAACTTTCTGTCGCACAGTACTTCTTGGAACTACTGGATATTCTTTGCTGAAATGAAAAACAAACTATATAGCCAGGCGCATATCAGTGTAAAACAAAAAAAAAAGAAAATACAGTTATTAGTATATTTATATGAAAAATGTTTTTTAGTTTTAGATTGAATGAGGAAAGGTTGGAACCCCTCTCAAGTTTTACTGCTGTCTGAGATCATTAGAAAGATTTCTGCTGTGGAATTTTTTTTTTCAGACAGGAAATGAGGGAAACCTGCAACAAGAAAACAAGCACAAAAAGAAACAAAAAAAAACGTATGCCCCGTACAGACGATCGAAATTTCAGATGGACTTTTTCCATCGGATTTTCCGATCGTGTGTAGCTCCATCTGAGTTTTTTCATTGGAAATTCCGATGAATTCCATCGGAGTTTAGATATAGAACATGTTCTATTTTTTTCTGATGGAATTCCGATGTGATTTGGCCAGGCAAAAGCCCAATCGTGTGTACGCGGCGTAAGTCGTTTAGTAGCATTCCCTTACTTAAAAAACAAACAAAAAAAACTTCTATCTGTCTGTGCTGTTGTTGTTAAAGAGAGTTTTCCTAATTTCCTGTCTCGAGGACAGTCTTTTTGCTAGGTAGGCAGCAATGAAATCTGTACATTGGAGCCCCCCAATTGCAGTAAAATCTAATCCTTCCCCATTCTACCCAAAACTACACAAAAAATTAAAAAATTAAAAAAGTTTTGGCGAACACCTGAATTTGCAGGGTGTTTGCCCCGCAGAACACCCTGCAATGCACTGCACACTGCACATTGCAATCTAAGCCCTGATCAGGAAGCAGTAAATAGCTGGTTGATAAGGAGCAGGGTCGGGAAGCCAGCCGAGGCGTCTTTAACAACCGATAAGTCATCAACTGTCAATGGACTTCCCCACTGATAGCTGAATAAAAAAAATTGCCCATGGCACAATAAAAAAAGATAAAAATATCCGGGGCCCCCCCAAAATTCATACCAGACCCTTATCTGAGCACGCAGCCTGGCAGATCAGGAAAGGGGGGGAATGAGGGAGCACCTTCCTTATGAACCATACCAGGCCACATGCCTTTAACATGGGGGTGTGGGTGATTTGGATCGGGAGGCCCATCACCACGACCCTGGCTGGTGGTTGCAGGGGACTTCAGGCAGGGGTAAAAAAAGTTAGGCTTTTTGCGCAATAAACACCTGCCAACTGTACTTCAATATTAGTCCCCTTTTTTCTATTTTTGGTGTTTATACCTATATATGACCATCACGTTTGGGGAGATCTCCATTGGATTCTTCTGTGGATTGTTATTTCTGGCCAGCGATTCAGCTTGATTGACCCCTGGATTGAAAAGCCAGGGATCCATTTCATTTGGTGAGTGGGGACACAGGAGGGGTGTGTGTCACACCTTGAAGTTTTGAACACTACTGCACTTGTAACGATTGGAGCACAAAAACACTTTAAACATGGGACGTTTTATATATTGTCATATCACCATATGATTCATTTGCACACCGATTTGATTTACAATTATTTATAATGTATGTTTTTTTGTGCTGTAGGTATCTTTTTATTTTTATGTTTTTTATGTTTTCAGTCAAGTGAACAGCACTTTGTGTACAGCGGCTGCAAATATCAATATGATCATTAGACTTCTTTCACTGATCACTTTCAGCGTGAGTATATTTGTTTTGTTTGTTTTTTGGTTTATTTCACTAGAAACTAAAACTAACATATTATGTGTTCATCACCCATAATATTCATCATGACCATCTTATTCATGTCTTAGTAGAACCAACATTTTTCATCATTGAGACAGGCTAGCATTTAGTTCCTCTTATCCTTTCATTAGAAACCCATGTCATAATGTTACTTAAAGTCAAGTTTCAGAGAAAACACAAAGAGGAAGAGACTACCTTTGCATCCTGGACATTCGGTGCAGCTCCATGTCATCGCTTCCCCTAAAGCCTTTGGCAAATGGGTTGTTTTCAATCTTCAGCTGTGTTATCTGATAAGAATATGAAAGTCACATCAGAATTGTAAAGTTATATTTTAGAGGCACAGTACACTCTTTAAAGATGAAAATTTGTAATTAGTAATAATCAGTATATTGACTACAAATTACATTAACTGACAATGGTACCTCAACTGAACTCATTATAGTAATCAAATTGGAACCTCAACTCAAGCCAGCCCCCTAGTGCACTATATGTATGGATGGTAATGGAGGTAATGGATCACAATTTTAATCAGATGTAAACTTACAATTTTACTTTTTTCATTAGGACCAAAAGTGAAGAAAAATATAAAAAATTGGTTTGCCACAAGAACATAGACGGAAAATCTTTCATTTGGGAACGGTTTGCGCTCACTTACAGTTGGTTCTATAGGAGAGGTGAAAGGAAATCTCCAGGACAGGTCAGAGGTGATGTTTTTTTCTGAATGGCTAACGGCAACAACCAATATAGACGAATATAGAATATATTATATAATATAATATTAATATATTATATAATTATATTACATTATACATTATATTATTATGTATAGTATTATATATAATATATTATTATATATTATTAGTATTATATTATATATATTATAATTATATTATAATTATATATTATTATATAATATAGAATATAGTAGGCCTTAAAGTGTATCTAAAACATTTTTTTTTTTTTTGGGATAGTGTGGTAGGGGATAGAACCTTGTTTAGGTTTTTAGTGCTTTCTGTGTGACTGTTGGGTAGATACACTTTCTCTATGTGCCATCATGGCCATTTTCACTGGAATTGAAAGTAAGGGAAAATCTAAAATTCTGAGTTGTCACTGGAACAGGAATAAAAGGGACATCATCCAAAGGAGGCATTTATCCTAGTGGCAACTGTCTAAGAGATGATTACCCTTACATGGGCGAGATCTCCTCTTACTTGCTGGTGTGCCTTAAGACAGAAAGTGAAATAAAATCTCCCCAATAGAAAGAAAGCTTTTAAAAAAAGAAACAAACTTGACAGGAGTTTAACCATATCCTACTATAGCCAAAACTAAAAGCAATATGACTTATACAAAATAATACTATATAATACTATATAAAGATATACTTTCATTCATACTGCTTTCAAAATGCACAGTTGTGTTTACTGAAAGATCTAAGAAAAATACAGTTGATTTACTAAAACTGGAGAGTGCAAAATCTGGTGCAGCTGTGCATGGTAGCCAATCAGCTTCAACTTGTTCAATTAAAGTGATTGTAAACCTTCTTTCTTTTTTTTTCTTTTTTAAATAACATACCATACTTACCTCCACTGTGCAGTTTGTGTTGCACAGTGTGGCCCCGATCACCATCTTCTGGCGTCCCCCAGCGGTGCTTGCGGCTTCTCCTCGCACTGGTTAACCACCTTGTAAAAGCGCTCTCCCTGGGGGTTACCTTGCGGGCGTGCTCCCGAGTCCAACATTTGTGTACATAGACACACAATGCCAGACTCGGCCTAGACCTCTAGCGCCCATGTCATTGGATTTGATTGACAGCAGTGGGAGCCAATGGCTCCGCTGCTATCAATCTATCCAATCAAGAGCCAAGAACCCCAGGCAGAGTGGGTGGGTGTGTCTCAGCCGAGGGAACGAACAGGCTCAGATGAGTAAAACGAGGGGGCGGTCAGTGTCAGAAGTTTTTTCACCTTAATGCATAGGATGCATTAAGGTGAAAAAACACGGGGGTTTACAACCCCTTTAAGCTTTGACATTAAAACCTGGAAGCTGATTGGTTTCAATGCAGAGCTGCACCAGATTTTGCACTCTCCAGTTTTAGTAAATCAACCCCAGTGTTTTTTTCTTCCTTACGTAATTTCTTTACTGTTTTAGGGCTAGATCTGCTTTAAGACTATACACACCTAAGCATTTAAACACATGCTTTAACACACCTTAGCACATGTTTTTTTATGGTGCTAGCCATTGAAATATGTTGTCTGTTTTTGATGCATTGACGTGTATTACAGGGCATGTTAAAGTGTGAATCCAAACTTAATCTGTTGGTAATCTTCCAGTAAAAGAAGCTGGCTGCTGCAACCAGCTTACAACTTCTCAGATACCAAATAAGTACAAATTTCAGTAGTAAAACCAGTATTTGCAACCATTCAACAACATTTGTTTGTGTTCCTTGTGAAGTCAGCCTGGGAGCATAATATTTAGAACTGTCAAATTTGGCCATAAAAGTTTAGGGTCAAACCTGTTATTTATGTGGGCCTGAGCAAAATCAAGAAGGAACTGAACTTAAAATGCCTTGTTTTTCACTCGGTGAGGGGGAGGTCATCTTGGAAAAGGCAGGCTTTTAAGCTTTTTCATATCAAAGCATCCAATGAGGAGAATAGTGAGCAGCATGGCAGTGACATTATCAAATCTCGCTCCAAATCTCATGAGACTAGTATTTAGAAGCAGCATTGTTTTGTGTTTTTCAGTAGGAACTCAGAAGAGGTATATTTTCTGGGATACTGCATAGACACAATTCACATTTTTAAGTTTTACCTATAACATAGCAAATCTTAAGTTCAGTTCCACTTAAAGTGACTTATTCTTCGAGGGTTTTATATTGTCTGGAGGTTTTTTGACTACAATCAAGTTACATTTTTAGGGTACTTAATGAGTTCAGATGCACACACATGTCAGTTTGAAAGCAGCGGCTGTGTCCGTGCAGCAACTGCCTCTCAATAGACATGAATAGGACTGCCTTGGCGCAAATGCATGGAACATGGATGTACACATAAGTACACCAGGTTGACTAAGGCCATATTATGTATTCATAATGTCCTCTTCCCTTACTAACAGTGCAAATGTGTTCATAATTTGAGGTCACCATAGATGTGAATGAAAGTATATCTAAAGGCAAAACTATTTTTTTGTCATAGGAGAAGGATTAAAACACTTTTGTATTGTTGTCTATTTGCCCTCTCTATTGGCCTGTTTACTGCTATCACTTAAAGTGAAAGTAAAAGAAAATTACAAATTTTGGGTTGTCCCCAGAACAGTAATAGATGGTAAATCTTCCAATAGGGACATTAGTTCTGGTGACCCTGGTAACAACCAGGGACTTCCTCACTTTGGAGGCACCTCGTATGTTCCCGCTATGTGAAAGTATGAACGGTGCCTCAGATCTCTAGGTCTTTGCAGTAGTGTCTCTCAAACTCTGGGTGTTATCTCTGTTCAGGTTCCTTCTTACAAGTCAATATACTCTAAAGATACATGCACCACACTCTGATATCCTTCAAGCTATTTTTTATTTCAAAGAAGTCACATTACCCAACCGAGCCTCTTCCTTCAAAGGAGGAGCTCAGATGGGTGATGTGATTTCTTTGAAAAAACAATTATGTGGGAGATTGAAGTACAGTGCATGTATCTTTCTGAAGTATATTGGTGTATTGGGGAATATTACTAGACTGGAAGCTGCACTCCACGCAACAGAATGTTTGGTAATTCTATTAGCCTTGTAATTCAAGGATAGATCAAGCACGTAGGTTTCATACTCAGGTATATGCTGCTTCCTACATAATATTTATTGGCAAACGGGAGTTAGGACACCTTTCCCTCAGCTAGTGCTTTAGAGGCAGCCCCCAGACATTTCTGGACCGGAGGATTGCAGTGAATGGGCTGTGCATTGTGGTGCTTTACAGACCTTTGTGTACTGTGTTAGCCTCAAATAGCCTCAGGTCCAGAGCTGTGGCACAGCCACTAGTGTCACCCAGTGCTCTATTTTCTACCTAGTGCTATTCAGTGTAAAGCAGTGTTTCTTAACTGTTTTCCAGTCATGGCGCCCTTGAAAAGTATTTTCAGCCTCAAGGCACCCCAGTCTAAGGTTTGGTTCACATTACTGTGTGTCTGGAAATGAACGCAAAATCGCTTCTTTGTATATGGCAGCCCATTAAGATAAAAAGGCTGCCCTACACACAACGGCACAGATGTGAACCAAAGGCTCATTCACATGTAAGGTTGGGGGGGGGTTAAACCACATGATTGAGCCACGTTTTTACCAACCCAACAGCTCCCCCTTTAGCTACAGATGCTGTGGCTGGAAGTATAACCCCAGATGAATGGACCTGCCCTGTGACTGCCCCACATCCACTTGAAGTGCATGCTGAATAATGCTGTAATGCAGTAATGCCGAATTTAGGGGGTTAAAACTGGCAGTGAGGAGGCAACCTATTGCCTGTCAAATGCCTCCAAACATGAATCACTTTTCAGATGACTACGCTGATAGAATTCCCTCCCTAGATTCCAGTTTGAGGTAACTGGTTTGGCCCTTTGCCCTGTGTTGGCAGTAACTCTGATCTGTTAAACCATGTCAAAATGGAATAAACTCCATACAGACAATCCTTCAATTTCTGTGGTAGGTGAGATCAGTTTAGAGTAGCTGGACCAGATTTCTACAGCCTTGTGCTTTAGTTGTGACAATCTATTACAAGCCTCTAAACTTGTGTTCTGCATAGAACTGATGTGTTGTACAAATGCGTAGGGCACTGTGCTATGTGCGTGGGAAGCTATGAGAACAGCTGACTAGTCTTTCAGGGACATCATCTCTCTGGACCCACTCTTGGTACTGTCTTTAGCAGTGCAGGAGATCTGCAGGAAGGTTAGAGAAATCCATTAGAACCCACATGGTCCTCTACATTATGGTAGGCCCTTATCCTGTTCAGTAGGAATTGACTTTGGGAGTTGTTCCCTACAAGGGTATTCTCCTCCTCTGGGAAATTGTATATCCTTGGATAATGTTGATCCTCAGTATTCTTTCTCCTCAGAGGAATCTTTTCAGTTACAGAATCTGTTGGGAAAAGTTTCCATTGCTACCTCTCCAAGCAGGGGCCTGATCCCGTCTTTTAAGGGCACTGGTATTTGTGACAGCACTGGACCTTATGTCCACCCTGGTGCTTTTTTCTTGGCATTCCCCTTAATTATAACCAATGGTGTTTTTCACCTAGGGTTCAGTTCAAGGCTTGATCTAGGGGAGTGCTGGAGTTGGCTTTTTTAGCTATTTTGTTCTTGCCCCCCCCCCCCCCCAGGACCAGTGGCATCAGCAAAGTGGAACCTATAATGAGGCCCTGAAGCCTAACCCAACCACTGTGGTGCACCTAACCACAAGGATAACATAAAAGTGTGCTGATACTTTTCACCCCCAGATCAGACAGGCTAGATCTGGCCCTGGTTCAGTTTGACTGCATACACCGACCTTAAATCAAAATCATTGTAAAACATTTATGTTCTAATTTTGTTTCCCAGGATATATTGGTAGCAGAAACACTCAAATGAAAGAAAATGAGCGCATCTAGTCTTTATTTGCAGACATATTTCCACACACATGCACACTTCAGGGTAAAAGGCTAAACAGAGTTTTGAAAGATATATTAACTGCAAATAAGGTCAAGCAGTACTATATATATCTCTCCTACCTATATTGAAACTGAGCAGATGCCATTCTTTCCAAGGATCAGGGTGTATTTTTTTATCTAAAGATTTCTCCATATGGGCAAATTCTTTGCTTTATGTATACAGTATACAGATGTTACAGAAAAAAAAACTGGTTGGCTTCCCTGCTCTCCATAAAACTGTAAAATGTGCATAAGCTGGAGAAAGGCTTGGCAAGTATGAAAGGGTGGTTTTATATGCCTGCTTCATTAACTCTTTACTTGCTGTTTAGACAGACTAGTTTGCAAGTGTTACAGTTTCATTTTTTTTTTTTTATTGAAAAATAACAATTTAACTCTCATAGATAAGCACTGGATTGGTATGTATTTTTTAATATAAATTCAGCTTATAGCCCAACTCCAGCAAAAAAAAAAAAAAAAAAAGATCACATTATAACACACTGGCCTGGGGATTTGTCAAATCCATATAATTGTATTTCCTTTAACTCATAATGGTCACATACAGACTCGTATAATACCATTTTCATTGGTCTTTTTAGCTCATTTCACCAACAACTATCTAAGCTGGATTAGTTTGAATAAACTGTAAAAATAATAGTGTATAGACAATCATTATCTTACTGTCAGTGGTCAGTAAGATAATCATATAATACCATTTTCATTGGTCTTTTTAGCTCATTTCACCAACAACTATCTAAGCTGGATTAGTTTGAATAAACTGTAAAAATAATAGTGTATAGACAATCATTATCTTACTGTCAGTGGTCAGTCGTACTTTCATGGTGTAGGTTTAAACATTTTGTCCTTTACCTTGTGGTTCTGGTAGGAAGTGACTGCTATAAATGCTGTTTCCGGGAAGACATGTGTACAGAAAGCAGTGTTCTTGGACCCAAAGCCATTATTTTCATCTGCTTTAACTATGTGGAGCCGAGGCTGATATTTGTGCATGGAATTCAGGATGATCTACAAAAAACAGCCAGGACAGAAAGAAATTTCAGGTACAAAAAAACTACAAGCTGATTTGAAATATCATATAAAAAGGTGCTGCTGAATGTCGGTTTTAAGTGCCTTGCTCCGGGATAACCACTTGAACAAATATTTATGAATAATACTTTATGATATCATATTTAAAGTAGAACTCCAATTAACAAAAACATATACTGTATATAACTGCAAAAAGAAGCAATTTTGTTATGCAGGTTTGTTAAAAATTACCTTACATTCTAAAGTCAGCTGCCATTTTCTGAAATGGCAATATAGATTTTGTTGCTGACTTACAACCATAGGATCACTGCGGCTGATTTACTAAAACCGGAGAGTGCAAAATCAGGTGCAGCACTGCAAAGCAACCAGCTTCCATGTTTTTTGTCAAAGCTTAATTGAAAAAGCTGAAGTCAGAAGCTGATTTTGTACTCTATTGTTTTAGTAAATCAACCCCACTGTAATTTCCTGCTACTGTGATTGGCTCGCTGCTGTATTTCTCTTTATTCAACATAAGGACTGAACATTTGATCACGGTAGGTAATCTAATTTCCCAAAAAATCCCTGAAATGTATATTATGGCATTGTTTTATTTCTCATCTAAAGTGGACTTTAAGTAAGCAAGCAGTGTGGTGTGTTTTAATATGCACACATGATGGTATGAACCCACGGCATTAATTAAAATGTGTCCCAGATGGATCAAGGGGGGAACCTAGGCTAAACAGTATGCATATGGAATAAAGAGCTGCTTTTAGATACGTCCTGCACCTGCTTATGAAAAAGAAGCAGAAATACATGTTATTTTCCCTGAGGCTTCTATGGACAACAAGCAGTCTTTGCATATGCACAGTGACTAACGTCATATACACGATCATTTTGGGATTTAGCCAGTGGCGGAAATGACTCTAGTTAATGGGCCACAGCAGTATTTTTGCAGTGAATGGCATGTCAACAGAATGATTCACCGTAAGTACAATTACTGGCATGAGGGCAGAAGCGCTCTAGCACATGACACAGTGATAATATTACTGTATTACTATGCAATTAGATCCAATTTGTGCCCACATCGGCTTCCTGGGTATCCTCAAAGCCTAACATAAGCAAAAACCCTGGTTTTACTTGTTCTTAACTTTGGACAGGCATAGACCTATCACATTTTTATTGTAGTCTGCATCTCCATTGGGTAAATTTGTCCTCTCATATTCTATTGGGGCAGGAAGTAATGAGAATTCTCTGCATCTAGGACATGGACAATTTAATAAGGTTAAAACCTTTCTCAGACTATTATTGCTGTCTTAGGCCTCGTACACATGACCATTTTCCTCGACAGAATCCATCAAGAAACTTGGTGGCAGAGCTTTTTTGCAGAGGAAAACGGTTGTGTGTATGTTTTTCGTCGAGAAAGCTGAATTGGAACTCGGCGAGAAAAAAAGAGAATAAGTTCTCTTTTTCCTTGTCGGAAGTCTCAATTTCCTCGTCGTGTTTCTCGTTCGTGTGTATGCTTAGAAATCCGCGCATGCTCAGAATAAAGTATGAGACGGGAGCGCACCTTTGGTAAAAGTAGTGTTCGTAATGGAGATAGCACATTTGTCACGCTTTAACAGACTAAAAAGCGAGAATCATCTCTTACCAAAGATTAGCAAAAGCAGCCCCAAGGGTTGTGCCGATGGAATCGAACTTCCCTCTTAAAGTGCCGTCGTACGCGTTGAACGTCACCACGTTTGGGAACGACAAGATTTTTTCTTGACAGTGTGTACGCAAAGAAAGCTTGTCAAGATCCTTGACAAGCCTAACGAGGAACTCGTCGAGGAAAACAATGTTTCATTTAGGAAGAGTTCCTCCGTCGTGTGTACGAGGCCTTAGACTTCCTGTTCCAGTAATGGCTGCTCCCCTAATGTTGCAGGAAGTGAGGTGAAATCTCCTTAATGGGATCATGAACAGCAATACAAATTTATCAGGAGTATATACTTTTTAAAAGTCTATCCAAAACAAGAAAAAAACATTTTGGCTGGAGTTGGGCTTTAAGCAAAGCATTCATCTGCTGACATGCCCCTTACATAGACCTAAATTGTGCAGTCCCTTTTCATAGGATTCTTTAATAAAAAAAATCCCCTTGACAATAATGCTGTTGTGCAAATTAAATAATTTCAAAAGCATTTACAAGCATAAAGAATCAACATAGGTAATAAGAATACTGGATAGATGTTACCTGCTTATTGCACATTTGTTTATTCCATTGCCTTAAACTGTACGCAAACAGGTTGAAATGTAGCTGATTCAGCTGGAATAAGACACATTTTAATCTGTGTGTGGTCTTCCCTCATTGACAGACCCAATCCTTAGTTTGGCTGCTCTTGAACAGTCTCGCTGAAAAACCAGCTTCAATCAGCAGTCTGCAGTCAATGGCTGCAGACACTGATCAGTATATTCTAACAGCAGAGGAGCCCCCACACTCAGAATAAATAAAAACCCCAGTGGGAAGGATTCATACATCCACCTTGCTTGTGTGGATGCATGAATCTAGATGTTTTTTGGGGTTTTTGCTTTTCGACCAGCTCACTGTTGAAGGAAAAAGCCAACCCAGCTTTACAATATCATACTTGTGAGAGTGATAATGATACTTTGAACTGATTTACTAAAGAAGTTCAGAATCTTCACTGAACGAAAAAAAAAAAAATGAAAACAGTCACTTCAATTATCCAGTCATGTGAAAAGCAAATTTCTGTTTGCTTTCTATACTCAATCATGTGTGCATGTTTTTCACATGACTGCATAATTAAAATAGATATAAGCTCATTTTTTTCAGTAAAGATGTTCAACTTCTTTAGTAATTCAGTCCCCATATCTACAGCTATTCTGAAACGATGGGATCCTGTTGAAGCCAGTGGCGTCACTAGGGTTGGTGTCACCCGGTGCGGTATAACATGGTGTCACCCCCCCCCCAATAATTTGTTCCCCCCTAATAACACTGCATATATTGGCAACAGTAGTGCCGTTAATAGCTATCAATCGACTAGCAATTTTGAATAACAAAATCATATGAAAATAATAGAATTCAAAGCTTAAACTGTTAAAGAACTGTATTTATTTTAACTGTGCCATCAAACGCAGCCACTGTGCCCAGCAATTGTCACCACTATGCCATGCCATCAAACGCAGCCACTGTGCTATCCCAAACGCAGCCACTGTGCCATCAATTGTTACATCTGTGCCATCAATTGTCACCACTGTGCCCAGCAATTGTCACCACTTTTCCATGCCATTAAATGTAGCCACTGTGCCATCAATTGTCGCCACTGTGCCATCAATTGTCGCCACTGTGCCATCAATTGTCACCATAGTGCCATGCCATCAAACGCAGCCACTGTGCCATCAATTGTCGCCACTGTGCCCATTGTCACCATTGTGCATCAACTGTCACCACTGTGCCATGCCAAACACAGCCACTGTGCCATCAATTGTCACCACTTTGCCCAGCAAATGTCACCACTATTCCATGCCATCAAGTGTCACCACTGTGCCATCAATTGTCGCCACTGTGCCCATCAATTGTCACCACTGTGACCATCAATTGTCGCAACTGTGCCATGCCATCAAATGCAGCCACTGTGCCCATCAATTGTCACCACTGTGCCCATCAATTGTTGCCACTGTGCCCATCAATTGTTACCACTGTGCCCATCAATTGTCGCCACTGTGTCCATCAATTGTCACCACTGTGCCATGCCATCAAATGCAGCCACTGTGCCCATCAATTGTCACCACTGTGCCCATCAATTGTCACCACTGTGCCCATCAACTGTCACCACTGTGCCATGCCATCAAACGCAGCCACTGTGCCATCAATTGTCGCCACTGTGCCTTTTTAAGACCCGTCCTGTCATTTTCATGGGATGAGGACAGAGGGACGCAGTGGGATGAGCACAGGGGGGGATGAGCACAGGGGGACAGGGTGGGATGAGGACAGGGGTGGGTGGTAGAAGACCGACAGGGAGGATGGAGATGGGAGGATGGAGATGACAGGGGTGGGTGGTAGAAGACTGACAGGGAGGATGGAGATGACAGGGGTGGGTGGTAGAAGACTGACGGGGAGGATGGAGATGACAGGGGTGGGTGGTAGAAGACTGACGGGGAGGATGGAGATGACAGGGGTGGGTGGTAGAAGACTGACGGGGAGGATGGAGATGACAGGGGTGGGTGGTAGAAGACCGACAGGGAGGATGGAGATGGGAGGATGGAGATGACAGGGGTGGGTGGTAGAAGACTGACGGTGAGGATGGAGATGACAGGGGTGGGTGGTAGAAGACTGACAGGGAGGATGGAGATGACAGGGGTGGGTGGTAGAAGACTGACGGGGAGGATGGAGACGACAGGGGGTGATAAAATGTATGACAGGAGACAGTAGGTGGCATCATAGCATTAGGGCCGGGTGTGAGGTCATCACAGCCAGCTGCTAGCAGGGATGTGACATCACGGGTTGCTGTCAGTGTCGGGCATGTACAGTACCTTGAGGCTGGCTCTCCGATAATCACTCCTCTCCTCTGGCAGATCTTTCACACTACGGCCATCCAGGAAATGAAGGAGCTGCTCCGCAGCGGCGGCGGCCATTATCCTCGCTCTGCCTCTGCACATGGCACTTGGTAGGAGATTCGCAGAGCGCGGGAGAAGAGGAGGAGCCGGGGGAGGGGAGCACATGGATCCACGTAACTGACCTTGTAACAACTGTTGAATGAATGATTGGAGGTTGCGTCAAGCTCCCAGCGCCTCCTCTTCCTCCACAGTGCTGTGCGGCTGCCGCTGCAAGGACTACTACTGTCACAAATTAAGTTAGGGAACCAGTGGCCATGGTAGCGCTGGCCCTGAGTGCAGGGGGAGTGGAGCGGGCGGATCAAAATTGCAGGTGGGCGGCAACTTTCCGCCCCTCTAAAAGTGCCGCCTGGTACCATCGGGTCCCATGATAGGGCCGGCCCTGCTCCTCCCGCACGGAGAGCCGCACAGCTGAATCCTGAAGTTCAGTGCAACTGTACGTTTCGGGACTGAACTCCAGGATTCAGCTGTGTGGCTCTCCGTGTGGGAGGATGGGTGTTCGTGGGGGGTGCTTTTTCATCTCTGCATGTCAGCAAAAAAAAAATGTTTTTCTTTTTTTTTTTTTAAATCAGGATGGTGTCACCCCTCTAAGTGTGTCACCCGGGTGGGGACCGCACCCCCCGCACCCCCCTAGCAACGCTTCTGGTTGAAGCATGCCGCTGTCTTTGTAGAATGCATTCATTGTCCACGGACAACCACAGTGGACTCCCAGAGAACCCTGACTAGTTGAGTGAGGTGGTGGCATTAGGTTTTGTCTTTTAACATCTCAGTATCTGAGTGCAAATATAGTGGAATGCTTGCATGTTTATGAAAGGGTTGCATAGACAGCAAGTAGGTTAACACAGTGAGGACAGAGTATGCACCATTTTGGACAGTAGTTGACCCAAATGGATAGAGGGTGGATATACAGAGTAGGCAGACATTGGTGTGGACCAACTAGGGCAGTGATGGCGAACCTTGGCACCCCAGATGTTTTGGAACTACATTTTCCATGATTCTCAACTACACTGCAGAGTGCATGAGCATCCTGGGAAATGTAGTTCCAAAACATCTGGGGTGCCAAGGTTTGCCATCAGTGAATTAGGGTAAAATGTACACAGAGGGTAGAGTGGACAGAATGGGGAAGATTCTATACGAAGTAAACAGAAAGTTCTTCTTGGGCATTTTACATGTTGAAATGTTTTCAATGTTTCTGTTGAAATGTATGTGCATTTTACAGTAAAATCCAATGTAAGATTCATTGACTGCTACTACAGCACTTTTTGGCAGCCACCTTTTGAAAAAGCATTATGTTCTTCCTTGATACTTGAGTACCCCAAGGTTCCTAAGTGCCAGCTTATGGCATCTAAACAGAGATGATAAGTAAAGACAGTTCAAACATGCAGAGGTCAGACCAGAGCAGACAGAGGATCAGACAAAGAAAGGTCAGAGTCAAACCAGCTGGTCAGATAGGGTACTGTGAGTGAACAATAGACTAGTCTAGAAAAACAAGAGGAGGCCATGGACAAGGCAGGATTCAAGAGAACTTTAAACAACTGCCTTACAGATGACTGATTTGTAACCAAATGCCCAATGTAGGGCACCACATATGACTGACCAGCTAAGACTTGCTGTCAGACAATGAAACAGCAGAATGGGTTTCTTACCAATATATTTTAATTTGAAATTAATATAAAATGTGCATAGAATATTCATTTTTTAATCCATTTAGGAATACTTTTCGTTTTCAACCATTGCTTGCAAGAAATAAGGCTTTAGGTATCATCAGGAGTATCAAACAAGGCCCACGTGAAAGAAGGTAAACAACTGTTGCTTTAAAAGGGACATACCTGTACTAAAACATTTAATGTGAAAATGGCTTAATGTAGCTTAACGAGCAAAAAAGTGCTTAAACCTCAATCATTTGCCCTGAAACTTTGCACACCCCAAGAAATCAACGTCCCAAACATATCCAAGAAGTTTCAAGCTATTTGGTGTTCCACAAGGCAAACTAGGGACATTAAACTTGTTTTTTGGGGAGCTTATTGTGGCTTAACGTACGAAAAAGACCTTAAATGTTAACCAATTTCCCCCCAAACTTCACACAATAGAAGACTCTATTCATGCCAACATATTCTGAAAATTTCAGCTCATTTGGTTAATCATACCAAAAGTTATTCACATTAAGCTATATTTTACAATACTAAAACATTTAATGTGAAATTGGCTTAATGTAGCTTAACGAGCAATAAAGTGCCTAAACCTCAATCAATTTCCCAATATTTGTAGAGTACGTTTGGGCTTTATGTAGTATGCTAACATGAAGCTGTTCAGGGCCGATCCTAGGCAGGGTGCACAGGGTGCATCGCACCCAGGCACCTGCAGAGGTGGGGGCGCCAAACATCTAACAGACTTTCTAACAGAAGCCCTCTCTATGTCCATCACAGAGGCTGCCCCTCCAGGTCCCAATAAAGTACTCTGCTTCTCTTCCTGCATTTTGTTTATTGTTAAGAGATCATGTAAGGATCCCAGGGTAATGAAGACTTTGTGGGGGAGCATCTCTTTGCCATAGAAACATTTGTAAAGGGGAGGAGTTAGTAAAATGGCGACGCCCATGTGGGGGCGTCAGAAATATTTTTGCACCCAGGCGCCTGTGACCCTAGGATCGGCCCTGAAGCTGTTTTAAAAACCAAGTCCATGATAACAGGCTGACTGGTGCACAGGAACAGTGCTTAAGAAAAAAAGTTCATGTTTGATTCCTGGCAAGTTTGGTATTTGATCTACCCAACCCAACCTGACTTTTGATTAACCATTTGGTACTTTATGCCTCCAGCCTCAACCTCCATTGTACTATGGGCCAAATGCTACCTGCCTTGATCCTTATTTCTTCAGATTCCTCTAAATGTTGTCTTTGACCTTAAGTGTCCAATGATCTAAGAAACTTCTTCTAAAATGCCCATATTTCTGTGTAGAGGTTCCTGGTGGAAGTAGTTATTCTTTAGACGTCACAGCTCAAGGAAGCCCATGCCTACCACTGGTGACATAGGAGGCCTATACTACCCATGATATCCCCATCAGTAATGGTACTCTTGATATACACAAATGCCTCACCCATTCAATGTGAAAGGTGAAGCATATCTCTTCTAGCTAGTAAACACTTCATGATAATGACACTTCCACTGGCTTATATGTGAACATGTAGAAGTTGTGTTACTAAAGAGTGCAGAAAATATTTATTTTTGTCAGATTTATGAGGGAATAAATATTTAAAAAACTGGACGTGGACATCCGTGACAGTCGAACAATCACAAAGAAAGCGTAAACAATTTAGTGTGTTCTGAGGACTGTATGCACACTAAAATACATGTGTAGCTTTTTTTTTTTTATAACACTACAAATGTAATTTTAAGTATTACTTTTACTGTGTAAATCTCACTCAACTTTAAAGATTTTTTTTAAAGTCTCACCTTCCACCCCTGAAGGGTTAAGTGTTGTCATCTAACAGTCTGATTTAGACTGTAAAGATTTCCATTCCCGAATAGGAAAATCTATAAACTTTACAGAACCTGGAAGAATAACCATTTTAAGGGGCCAGGAGCCAGCTTGCTAAGGCAGGCACACAAGTTAGGCATCATACCCTCTGATTCAGGCAAGTTCTATGAAGTAAAAAATAAGGAAGATTTTACAGGCTTCAAAATATAGTGGGTGTTAACTCTTACTGTACTTTTCGGGAAGACATACTTAAGAATTTTTCTGCACACCCTGGCCTGAGAAGATTTTTAATTCTTGTACTAAACCATATTGGCCCTTTTGGAAACACTACGAACTGTAAGGGTGACCTTGTATATGGTGCATAAATTAGCTAGCATCGCATAGGATCTGGTGGGCTCAGAGGTTCCATTTGATCTTATATACATATCATATTCTGTTAATTTTTACTTATTTAAGCTTATCTAAGCCCAAAATTGACATTTCAAAGAATGATTGATTGCTCTCCATTACAATGATGACTATATTTAATTTTCTTCTTAAGGATTGCAGTGTCTATAATGGTGATCCTGCAAGTAGTAGCCTTTTCATGCACTTCTCTTATAGGCTGAAAATGTTTTCTCAGTATGTCTCTATGCAGGATTTAGTTCTAAAAATCATAATAAGCATCAATTACCCGCAGACATTCCTCTTTTCACTTCCTCATTGTTCGTTTTTGCTCAGGAGTTGCTCTACTTCTTCTCTGCTCTGTTTACTTCCTGCTTGTCTGATTTTACTGACCACCGTGAAGGGAGGCTTTACTGCAGTGGTCAGTGACGTGCTCGCCCCCTCCTGGGAACTACATCTGTGCGGCAGGACGCTCTCTACGTGTTAGAGACTTCAAGAAGGTGTGAATTACTGGGCGTGCCGCAATGCATACTGGGAAATGTAGTTCTTACATGAACAAATGATGCAAACCAGGAAGTGAATGAGAGAACAGAAACTAGAACACTGGAGGTGATATAGATGAAGGAATTTAATAGGTATTTACTCGTTTGTTAACAGAATCATTACAATATTCTGTCTGTCTACCTTGCAGACATTAAATTTTAGGCAAAAAAAATTTCCTTTACAACTCCTTTAATAGCAGCTTATAGCACAAGGAAAATCTTGAGCTGGTTTTGACAAGCCATGACAGGCATTGGTTTCTCCTGCCCCACATTGTTTCCAAAATAGTGGAGCTGTCATTAAAAATGTTTATGTGGAACTTACCTCTTGTACTGAAGTTGATCCATGAAACAACTTCAATACAACCAGCCTGCCCATTGACTGATTGAAATTTAGCCAGTTCCTGCTGAACCAGCTTAATTTTGATTTGTCTATGGCTGGCTTAAAGTGGTTGTAAAACTAGAATTTTTTTTTACCTTACTGCATTCTGTGACACAGACACAGGGCAGTTATACTACATCAGCAAGGTCTCTCTTGGGTAAAAATTTCAACGAAGGCTGTGGTTTCAAGATGTGCTGTTCAAACTCTTTTGAATAAGCACAAAGAAGCAGACAATGTTGTGGACTGTAGACGCAGTTGTTGGTCAAGCAAACTTAATGCAGATGAAAGACAAATCATGCTTACATTGGAAGATGTCCAGCAGTGCCATCAGCAAAGAACTGGCGGAAACTATTGGGACCCAGGTACATCCATCTATTGTCCAGGGAAGTCTGGCCAGAAGTGGTCTTTATTGAAGAATTGCAGCCAAAAATCCATACATCCGACGTGGAAATAAGGCTAAGTGATTCAACTATGCACAGAACATAGGAACTGGGGTGCAGAAAATGGCAGCAAGTGCTCTGGACTGATGAGTCAAAATTGTAAATATTTGTTTGCACTTGGAAGCGATTTTTTCACCAACGGGCTGGGGATTGGTACAATAGTGAATGTCTTCAGGAAATAGTGAAACATGGTGGAGGTTCCATGCAAATTTGAGGCTAAATTTCTGCAAATGGATCTGTAGATTTAGTCAGGAAGGATCAATGATGTCCTCCAACCTGAGAAATACAGGCAGATATGTATCCATTATGTCATACCATCAGGGAGCTGCGTGATTGGCCCCAAATGTATTTTGCAGCAGGAAAATGACCCCAAACATACAGCCAATATCATTAAGAATTATCTTCAGCATAAAGAAGAACATGGAGTCCTGGAAGTAATGGTTTGGCCCCCACAGAGCCCTGATCTCAACATTGAGTCTGTCTGGGATTAAATAAGGAGACAGAAGGATTTGAGGCAGCCTACATCCACAGAAGATGTGTGGTTACTTCTGCGAAATGTTTGGATCAACCTACCTCAAGAACTGTGTACAAGTGTACCTAGAAGAACTGATGCTGTTTGAAGTCAAAGAGAGGTCAAACTAAATATTGATTTGATTTGGATTTCTCTTCTGTTCATGTATTTTACATTTGGTTAATTGATCAAAAAAAAAAAACTATTAACACTTCTATTTCTGAAAGCATTCTTGCAGCACTTTTTTCACATCTGCTTTTAAAAATTTGAATTGCTAAATCAGATGATATTGGCAGATATGAATTTACAAGTCCACCTTTAGGCTTGGTTCAGGTAGCAATCAAATACCTGTATGGCCAGTTTAACCTATTTCATTTGTGTTTAGAATTACATTTATGGTCCTTACTGTTACTAAACCCAGGACCCTGCATTTACTATATCTGGTCTCTCACAGTACACAGAACAAGTGCAATTATTTTAGTTAAATATAAACTGCTAAATACCTTTTCTCATCAGCAGTATAAATCAGTCTTATGATTTCTATCAGTGTCTGATTAAAGCTTGTAGGAGATTTCATTCTACTCTGACTGTCCTATAAGGATGCATGACCCCTGACCCTCTGTCTGGACAGTGCTGCTTGGCCCTGGGCTAATCACTTGCACCCTCCCAGGAAAAAAAAAACTCTCCAGCGACACACCCCAAACTGAGCATGTGCAGCCTTACTCCAAAGGCTCTGTTCTATCAGGAGATGGATTAGGGACAGAGGAAGAATGAGAGGATCAGAGAAGCCAGAATCAAACATCCTTTTTCCACAATATAGAGGTTCCTTAGGTTCCACATAAAAATCATGCTTTACTACATATAAACACTGATTTTACTGTTGTGGGTTTAGTAACACTTAAAGCGGAAGTAAACCCATTGATTTAACAGTTTCAAAAAGCAGTTAAATTTCCGGCATGCCGGGATTGCCAACTGTCACAATGGTTGTGCTCTCAACCAAACTGTCAAACCATCCAATGGCTGGTGTCATAACTGATCACATGTGCAGCACCACGGCAGTTGAAGATTAACATAGGCCAAGGTGGCAGCTTCCTTGGCTGAAAATTATAGAAGGGTTTACTTCCACTTTAAATACCAAAAAAGTAAAACAGTTAGCAATATCTTTACTTTTTCACTGTCCAAACACCTCTAGGAAATGACACTAATATTTCCTGCTCTCTATTATTGATTTACAGTAGAACCTTAATTTACGAGTAATGCGGTTTAGGAGCGTTTTGAAAGACGGGCAACTTGTTTTGCAAAACGGGCAGGATTCAAGCCTCTGCTGTGTGCAGTACCACATTTGGCCAGAGGTGTGGGGGCGCAGGTGACACTTGGAATGGTTCAGAGCTAGTTCGGAAATACTCAGAAACACCCGAAAACACTTGGAAATACTCAGTTCCCGAGTGTTTCCAAGCCTTTTCAAGGGTTTCCGAGTTCAGTCGAGCTGTCTCCGAGTATTTACTGAGTCTCTCAGACACCCCCACCTCTGGCCACATGCGGTATTGCATGCAAAAGACGTCAATAGGGAACCTATTATCTTCATTTCCATTGACTTTTATGGGGAAACTCACTTTGATATGCGAGTGCTTTGGATTACAAGCTTTCTCCTGGAACGGATTAAGCTCGTAATTTAAGGTTCCACTGTAAATATAACTTTCATTTAGGAATTCTGATTAGAGAATGGAATTTGAGTATATTGCTCCCTTTGAGTTTACTGATGATAACAGTAGAAAGAACAGGTTTGAAAATAGGGAAGTGAAACCATTGCCCTTGCACTAGGAAGGGGTGCAGACTGTATTCCCCAAATATATGTCTATGCACACATCAAGTATATGTTTGAGAGAGAAAATAGTTCTCTTCATTTAAATTCGAAAGCTATGTATTTTGCCTGCTAGAAGAGCTGGCGTCAATAGCAGGCAGGTCTCGCCAACCCCTTCAACAAGGGAGACATCCTAATTCACAAGGCTCCTCTCATCCCAGTGGCTTAACCAAATTCCTTTGACATGTAGGTAACTTGCAGGCCTCAGCGGTGAATGATCTAATGGGTTTTAATTTCATTACAGTGACTCTAATTGAGAGGCTACTGCTGCACTTTTGCACTCGGGGGGTATTCTACCATACTCCATAGTCTCTTCTCACAGTAGGGGCACGGCTGTTGCCCTTTGCTTATACCCCACCCCCAGTCTTCCTCCTCACCTCCCACCACTAAACTGCAAGAATCTATACGCTACGTTAAACTGTTCCTTTATAGCTTCTCTCCTTTCATCTACTATCAATATATTTTACTGCCTCATTTACTCGCTCTATAGAGGCCATAGAGTATAGTTCACATCAGACAGATTTTTTTTGCTGAACAATATCAGAAAATTGGAACTGGTAATACACAAATCTACAAATCATCCCATTGACAACTAAATTATTTATTAGTAATCATTTTTTTCTGTTCAGTTAGTGTCATTATTTGAAATGTTATACTTAAATAATTTGTAAAGAGATAAAAAACAAGCATTTTTATACTTACCTGCTCTGTGCAATGGTTTCACACAGAGCAGTCTTTTCTCGGGTCCCCCAGCCTGCACTCTGTGTACCCTCATAGCACTGCGTTTTCTATGGGGGCACTTTTGCATCCTCATTCCCAAACCAGCGCTCTCTGTCCATAGGACACAGAGAGTACGTCTCAGACCTGCCCCATGTTCCTGCCTCACTGGCTGTGATTGACAGCACCAGGACCCAATGGCTCCTGCTTCTGCATTTCTGATTTCGCGACCACTTTACAGCGGTTCTTCGCCCTGTTTGCTGACCTAGCTGCTGACTTTTCATAAAAGGACACTCCGCCAGTCCAGGGATCCAGCATCATCCTCACTCAAACCAGTTCTTCGCCAGTCTTTGGATCCCAGATGCCAGCATGTGCACTGTGGGCAGCCGGCTGTGATTGTTTTCAGCTGCATAACCAGCTGCCCACTGCGCATGTAAATGGCCTTGCAGCCTTCTGGGACCTGTGATGTGCCCCAGAAGGTTGTGGGCAGGGGAGGGAAGGAAGAGATTTTCCAGTCAACCCCCCCCCCACCAAAAAAAGTGCCAAATATAGAAGAGGAGTGGGGCATAAAGCAGATCGTCCCTCTTATGCTGGCCATACATGGTCGAATTTCGAAATCATTTTCTTTTGAAAATGTGTGCGTTTTGTGGTGGTGGCGATGGTGCCACCATTAATTTAGAAACTTGACCCACCAAGCCTTCAGTTTCACCTCATGTTGCTACGGGGAAAAAAAAATTGTGTCCGGGAGTCTTCTTTTCTTTCTGGGAATTTTTTATTTTCTTGCACATTTCTTTTTTGATTATATTTCTTGCACGATTCTCTCATCATTGATTAGAAAAAAGTTTGTTTTTCAAAAAATTGCACACATGTCCAATTATTAAAATTCAATGGCCGCACGAAAATCGTCTGTTGCTGCAGCCCACTAGTGCGAAATATGAACGAAAATTCTTAGATAAGATTTTCAAAAGAAAATTCTTTCAAAATTCGACCCATGTATTTGGCCTGCCTTAGGGTGAGGTTCTGCTTTAAAGTGATGCTACATTCTAATATTCTCAAAAAGTACCTTCTATTGCTCTCAGACTCCTCCAATTTTTTTAATTTTTTTTATATACTATAATCTGATTTCCTGTTAGAGCAGGGGTCTTCAAACTACGACCCTCCAGTTGTTCAGAAACTACAATTCCCATCATGCCTAGCCATGTCTGTGTATGTCAGAGTTTTACAATGCCTCATGGGATGTGTAGTTACGCAACAGCTGGAGAGCCGTAGTTTGAGGATTCCCGTGTTAGAGAGTGGCTACTTGTGTTCTCCATTGTCTCATTGTAGAAATATAGCCATTCTCTCATGCTCCTTCCTGAGATGGACTAGGGATTATGGACTATGGGACATAGAGTAATGCACGTGACCGGAACAAATTTGCTCCTTCCAAACAAACGTAAATGAGGGGGAAAAGGAGAGATTTTAGAATTTACTTAAGACATTATAAGGAGGTAGCAAATAACAGTAAGACATTCATGAAAAGTAGATTATGGGGACATACAGTAGTAGATATGTGGGGGTTATTTTTGGAGAATAAGGATATTGTTTAGTGTCAGTTCAATTGCTAAAAGTTTAAATCAGTCATGCAAAGACAATGCCTGGACTGAAATCTGACGAGCAAGAAACAAACTACCTAGGTGGGTTTATATGGATGAAAGAGATAAGATGGGTGCCAGCAAAGTTTGTCCTTAACCACTTAAGCCCCGGACCAATATGCTGCTAAATGCCCAAAGGCGTTTTTACAATTCGGCACTGCGTCGCTTTAGCAGACACTTGCGCGGTCGTGCGACGTGGCTCCCAAACAAAATTGGTGTCCTTTTTTCCCTACAAATAGAGCTTTCTTTTGGTGGTATTTGATCACCTCTGCGGTTTTTATTTGTTGCGCTATAAACAAAAATAGAGCGCCAATTTTGAAAAAAATGCAATATTTTTTACTTTTTGCTATAATAAATATCCCCCAAAAACATATATACATTTTTTTTTTCCTCAGTTTAGGCCGATACGTATTCTTCTACCTATTTTTGGTAAAAAAAATCGCAATAAGCGTTTATCGATTGGTTTGCGCAAAATTTATAGCGTTTACAAAATAGGGGATAGTTTTATTGCATTTTTATTATTATTATTTTTTTTACTACTAATGAAGCACGGGGAAGCCGTGTTCTACTAGAAAACGTAGGCACCTATACACTAGGGTAAACGCTATCTTCTCACCCTGCTGCTGTGAGTTTTAAGATTGTTTGGGTCTATTTTAGACTCCGTTAGTGTTCCAGGGGACTTTGGACTGGGACGTGGGCAGGACTTGATCTGGGAATATTATACCAGAGGTACCTGGGCTCACCTACTCCCCGTCTATCTGGGACTGAGGAACACTCAGACGCACACCTTACCAGTATAGATATAGGCAGCCAAGGAGGGTCTATACCAGTGGTGGGCAAACTACGGCCTGGCGGACCTTTTAATCTGGCACACGGACAGTTTGTTAAAACAAGGCACTTTTCCCCTTGTACGTAAATGTAAGAGAAAGGTGCCAGTAAAAATGGCGGCGATCAGCTCAGGTTCAGAACTGTGCATGCGCAATTCCCGGAAATACCAGAGAAGATCCGATGCTGAGCCGCCGAGTCTACCTCCTGCCCAGCCCACCCGCCCGTGCAGCCAATGCAGTGAGCGCATTTTCCCGCCAGCCTATGAACAGGCAGACAGGACGGAGGAGCCTCTTAGAGAGATCTGAGAGTTAAGGTCTGTGACCTGAGTGGCTGCGGAGGGAGGCTGGATAACAGAGCACACACACCCCCATCGGAGCAACGGACGGACCCCTGCCAGTGCCTGCCTGACTGAGTAAAGTGTGTGGAGCCTGCTGTGCGCCGTTGACTGTGCGTGAGGGTGAGCAGGGAGACAGCCAGGCTGGAATGATTAATTGATGGTGGAGGAAGGAGGGGGCTCAGGTGGACCTACCACAGGTCCACCTGAGCCCCCTCCACCATCAATAAATCATTCCAGCCTGGCTGCCTCCCTGCTCACCCTCACATGGACAGGATACAGGAGATATCAGACAACAGACAGAGATTGCATACAATGATTTTGTACAATCTCACCACTGCCATTTTTGTCTGTTAACTGCTGCCTTTGACTGTCTGACAGCACTGTGCGTGGTTGCTAATAAAAAATGCTCTATTTTAGTTCATTTTTTAACAGCATGCATGGTGTTTTCAGTTACCTGAACTTGATGTGATAATTAAAAGAAAACCCCTTATTCTGATGAGCAATTAGCTTGTGGATTATCAGTGATTTTGGGTATAATGGTGCTGTTAACCATTACAGGGTTTCTGCTGTCAGACAGGCACAGGCAGCAGTTTCCAGACAAAAATGGCAGTGGTGAGATTGTACAAAATCATTGTATGCAATATCTGTCTGCTGTCTCTGATATCTCCTGTATCCTGTCCGTGTGAGGGTTTTGTAAAATAACAATTTTTATCTACCTTAAATTAATCTAAACATTTAATGTTACATATTTAAATTTTATTCATATTAATTCACACATACTCTTCCATCTACTCTTGGTCCGGCCCCCGGGTCCAATATATGAACCCATTGCGGCCCTCGAGTCATAAAGTTTGCCCACCCCTGGTCTATACCCACGAGATTACTCGGTTTGTGTGAAAGAAAGAACTACTACTGCATTACTCTTCATGTATGGCCTCTGATGACGGTCTACTTCCAGAAACGCGTCGGGCATTCATCCATCATCCAATAGGAGAGTTTTTTTTGTCTAGTCACACCCAGGTTGGCATGTGCTGTTTTAACGTTTTTTTTGTGTGTATTCGTCTTTTATATGTACATTGGATGCTTGTGACGTGTACTATCACCAAGTGCCATCGTGTATGCCTGCCTTTAATAAACCTTTTTGTATCTTAACACTTTGTTTGGCCTTTAAAGTCCCACCTAGGGGGAGTTGTCTTCTTTTTTGTTTACTAGCAAACTTATGTAGGCATAGGACAAGCTTTCTGCCACACCTCCTTAAAGGAGAATTACCCCCTAAAAAAGTTAATTAAATCCACAAGGGCTTTTTTTTTTAACCACAACTATTCCCTTATATTGGCTTTTAAAATTTACAAATGCATCCATTTAGAATTTGGATGAAAGGTTTAGCACTGGGAAACACTGTTTAAAAGATAACAAGTGCATTTTGTATACAACTATATAGATCAGACCAAAATGAGTGACAATCGAGGAGGAATGAGGGACATTGCTCCAAATCAGGGACAGTCTCTTAAAATCAGAGACATTTGGAAGCTTTGGTAGAGGTAGGTGAATCACAGGTGTCCAACAAAGTGCATTACTTAGCAAATGTCATGGCAAGTAAAATGTGTTTTATCATTGCATTGGCTGTGTGGTTGGCGTTGTCCTTTAACATAAAATTAGCTATCCCGCGGCTAGATAAAATGCATTTGAGAACTTGTTCTTTTATGTTTGCTAATAAAGTAATACCACAGCCAAGTGACATAATACTTTTTTTGATGTCTGAATTATCAGTCTAGTTTTTATACCAGCTAAGTGGGAGCAAATGTTAGATGTGGCACATGAATAGTCACCATTTTTCAAGAGCATGTTTGAAATTTTCTAAAGTCATAAAACCAGAATAAACAACTTAAAATACTCAATTACAGAAAAAAAAAAAAGAAAAAAAAATACTATGCTAAGCTTTGCCAAGACGCTGTATATACGCAGCTGTCTCATTACCTTTTTACATGTCCATAGTTTTACAATATACTGAAGAGATGTAAATTTAACCCTAATTATACATGCTCTGTAATGCGTCAAGGTATTTTTAAGATTGTTGTTTTTTTATTATAACGATTTTTCTGCTGTAGCCTACACCTCTCCCTAAAATTTTACAATGCATTGCAGTCACACAATATTGTGCTTAATACAATCTGTTAGTACTGTACATATACTTATTATGCTATTTGTTTTACATCATTTTTTGTCCCCTTTTATACATGTATACTTTTAACCTCCCTGGCGTTATGATTCTGTCTGGAATTTTGTACCAAAAGCGTTGCAATTGTTTTGCAAGGAAATGTGGTGTTATGTATTATAGGCCTGCAATTCTTAGTAAGTACTTAAATCTATCTAAACAAGAGTCTAATAGGCATCCCGGGTATGATTTTTTATTTTTTTTTATTAAAAATTATAATATAATAAATAATTATAAAAAATTATAACAAATAATAATATAATTATAGTAAAAATTATTCAATAATGTAATCAAATCAAAATCACTGAAATTTGCTCAGTTGCAGAATTTTTGCTGTCATTATTTTTTTTTTTTATGACGAATTTCCCCATAAATCGTTATCGCTAAATTCTGCAAGTGATTATAATTTATTATCGCTGTTTTTTAGCTGCTCTAAAACAATTTTTGCCATAAAGGGACACTTTTGGTTGCTATGGGCAATCTACAGTTTGCAGGAGAAAGAAAAGTTTTTATTATATAAAAGGACATGTAGTGTACAGGGCAGACCACTAGGGACATGGGGGGTGTGCATTTTTTACATACAGTACTGTAATCTATAAGATTACAGTGTACTGTATGTAATGTGTTTGTTTACATTTTTGAATTTGGCGCCGTTCTCCGTCCCCGTGCGTCGTAACGTCGCAGGGAACGGAGATCGGCGGCGCGCGGGGACGCTGTGTGAATCGAGCGAGCACCTGCTCGCTCACACAGCGGGGATGCATCGCTGGATCCACAGAAAAGGTAAGTAAACTGTCTCTGTGGATGCTGCGATGCGAGCCTGTGTCTGACACGGGATCAACGATAGTAGCAGGAAATTTTTACCCCGTGTCAGACACGGGAAAACCGCCAGGGAGGTTAAAATAGATGAATGACAGCTGTAATAAAGACTTTCGATCACAACTTAATATCCAACCATCATCTAAAGTGTTTGATCAGCTTAACAGGATACTTGCCTGCCAACTTTCCTTTTTTTTTTTCTTTCTCCCTCTTTTTTTTTAACTGTGAGATTTCAGAGAAAAACTATGCACACATTATGCAAAATGCACCACATGTTTGTTCAACTTTGTGCTCTGTACAGCAAAAAGTGGATATAAAGTGTTTTAAAACCAAGAATTCTGCAAAAGAAAAATAAAGCTTTTTTGTGAAAAGTAGTAAACTGTAAGTACGAGGCTTTGGTTTAGGTTGGCTACTCCAAAGAAGACGAATGTGCTCTGGCAAAACAACAAGTGGCAAGTGTTTGTATAATTTCCCCCTGCCGTGCCAGTATTCTGGTTAAAAAGTAAGAGTAGTACAAATTATTTTATCCCAGTGGATTGCTACATTTCAGATGAGCATGTGTAGAATCTTGCTTTAGCAACTCCATACATTTACATTACATTTGAATATTAGTTATTGATTAAGACAAACTTTATATGATGATATTATTGATTGGTTATGCATTATACTATTGGTTTAAAGTATACGTTAACTCTAACAATGAACTTGTGGCCTTCTGTTGGATAATCTGTCCGTGTGTATGCTCCATCAGACAATTTTTGGCTGAATTAACGACAACAAAAGTTGGCTGTTCATGCTCACCAACTGTTGGACAATAAATCTGTCACATCGGTTTCTCCGATCGTATGCACAAGTCCGCCCAACTAAAATCCAAAGTACAAACATGCATGCTCAGTACCAATGCTAATCATCAGACAACAATAGCAGAAGTTGCCCAATGGGTGGTGGTAAGAGCTGAAAAAACACGTGGTTTGGTGAATGTTGGCTGAAAATGTTGTGCTGTGTGTATGCAGAACAAGTTCACAGCCAACGCCCTTTAGACCAAAATCCACGGAAAAGTCAGATCGTGTGTACGAGGCTTTATTTTCTAACTTCTGGACTGCTAAATACAACAAGTGTGCAAAAGAAAAAAATATGTTGCTTTTGCCAGAAATCTTGTGAACTGTTTATTTCTTCTGCTCGCTACCTGTGCACAGGAGGGGTTATGGAGATGAGCATGGGGAAAGCGATAAGGAGAGGTCTGTTTTCTTTGTAATCTATCAGAAAATAACTAGGCAGGGCTGACACCACCTACTTGGAAATTAAAGCGGGGGTTCACCCTAAAAAAAAAATCTAACATTACATTGAGCCGAGTTGTGATAATGAAATTATGCTGACCTTTTTTTTTTCTTGCCGTACATAGCGTTTTATCTATATTTTCACTTCCAGGTAGGTAATCGTGTGGGACTGGGCATTCCTATTCACATGCTAATTGAGTGACATGCTTCCCACCGGCGCATACAGCGCATCACGACTTGCCGAAATAAGCCAGACGTCGGTGTGCAGGCGCCGTATAGTGCCGTAAAGAGCCGACCAGATGTTCGGCTTCTTTCGGCAAGTGGTGGCACGATGTATGCACCGGTGGGAAGCATGTCAATCAATTAGCATGTGAATAGGTACGCCCACTCCCGCACGATTACCTACCCGGAAGTCGCGGTGAAAATATAGATAAAACGCTATGTACAGCAAGAAAAAAAAAAGGTCAGCATAATTTCATTATCACAACTCGGCTTAATGTAATGTTAGAATTTTTTTTTAGGGTAAACCCTCACTTTAAAAGCTGTGTTGTCAAGTCAAAGAGAAAAATGTAAAAAGTGCATGTATTCAACAGATGTCTTAACATACATTGTCTTGATGTATCGGCAGCCAAAATAAAACAAATGGTGAGAAATGTCTATGAAATGTCTATGTAAGACAGAAAGGTTATCCCAGATAAAATACCCTCTGGCTTTTTGTATCTCTCAGATTCTGTGCTCCTTCATAGAGAAAAAAGCCTCCTGCTCTAACTGATAGATTTTTGTTCTTCTTGCTGCAATTTCTATAAAGAAGAATGAAACAGAAAGAAACCGAGTCCTTCATAATAGTAAGAATAGGCTGGCAGATCTGGAAAATAAATGTTGAAATATTTTATGGTTAAATTCAACAGTATCTCCCTAAAGGTGTAAAATAAAAATCACTGATGATAATTTTTGATACATTGACTGTTTACTTATGAAAATGTTCCTTAAGAAAGTATAATCACTGCTTTGAGGTTAATGTAGTTGTTTCCACCTGGGAGCACTCTCTTCACTCTCTTCACTCTCTTCACCATAACCTGATCTTAGACTGCACTCTGTCACCGGAAGACATAATAGTCTCTGGTGGCCGCAGCAGGCCGTATACAATGGCACCGTTCCATGTGCTGATTGCACCTTAGATGTCTTGTGTCTGACTCATATCCAACCTTTAAAAGGCTGTCAATATGTGCTGACAGCTGCAGCCATGTAGATACCAATAGTGTCTACAGGTGACCCAAGACACAGCTTGAGTTGAAAATTCTTCAATAACCACATTAAAACAGGAAAATTGTGATTGTTAATTTATGTAGTAAAAAAGAATCAACTATAAATAAATATACTACACTATTAAGCAATCAGTCCCCCCAAAGCACTTGTCATGAATACGCAGCGGTCTACTAACTAAAGCCGGTGGGCTTGATTTACTAACAGAAAATAGGCTGTTAACTTTGCAAAGAATACCCAATCATCTGCAAGGAAAAGAAAAGAAGCAATGTTTTTATTTGCACATTGCACATTGCACATTGGATGATGGAAGGCAACAGAGCTTTGCCCCATTCACTAAGCTAAGGGAAAACTCCTCTGCAAAGTAAAAAGCTTATTTGCCCTCAGTAAATCAACCTCTACAATTGTGCTGAATAATCTAAAGGCCCGTACACACAATCCAATTGTATGGCCATAATTGTCTGACGGACGTTTTGTGTCGGATAATCCGACCGTGTGTATGCTCCATCAGACAATTGTTGGCTGAAATAACGACAACAAAAGTTGGCTGTTCATGCTCACCAATTGTCTGGCAATAAATCTGTTACGTCGGTTTATCCGATCATGTGTACGTAAGTCCGTCCAACTAAAATCCAAAGTACAAACACGCATGCTCGGAACCAATGCTAAACATCAGACAACAATAGCAAAAGTTGCCCAAAGGGAGGCGGTAAAGAGCTGAAAAAACACGTGGTTTGGTGAATGTTGGCTGAAAATGTTGTGCCGTGTGTATGCAGAACAAGTTCACGGCCAATACCCTTCGGACCAAAATCCACGGAAAAGTCTGATGGAATTCCGATTGTGTGTACGAGGCTTAAAGGGTCACTAAAGGAATTATTTTTTTTACTGAAATGACTGTTTACAGGGTATAGAGACATAAAAGTTAACTGATTCCTTTAAAAAATTATTAAAAATAGATAAAAATCAATCATATAATGTGCCTGCAGTTTAGTTTCACTTTTAAACTGGTTTCATGTTTCTGTGATGTAAAGAGACACACAGAACAAAAACAAACAAATCCAGGGCAGTGTTTTGTTTTTAAAATGAATCTGATTGGTTCTGAGGAGTTTTAGACACATAGTGATGACAGCTTGAACCACAGTGAAAAGCTGCCATGAGATTTTTCATAAGGAGCCAGACAAGCAGGAAGTGCGGAGATCAGAGCAGAATTACAGCAACCTCATCCCATGCTTGCCTCCAGAACTTCTTCCGAGCCTCTCCCATCCTCTGGAATGCTCTACCCCAATCTGTCCGACTTTCTCCTACTTTGTCTACTATCAGACGATCCCTGAAAACTCATCTCTTCAGAGAAGCCTACCTGGCCCCCATCTAACTGTACATTTATTTTCACCATCAGTGCCTCCCACAGTTATTACCTCTTGTATCTCCTGACCTTCCCTCTTAAAGTGGATGTAAACCCCCCAATTTTTTTTTTTTTTTGATGTCACAATGTAGAGTATAAGATTTCCTATCATCTGTGCCCAGTCTTGTCACACAGAGTTAATCCAGTGCTGATTAATCCTCTTTTAATGTTCAGTAAAATGATCAGAATTTCAGATAAAAACCTGCCTAAATAAAAAAAGTCTGTTTTCTCTCTTCTTGCTTTGAGTGACAGGTTATTTACAAATATAGCTTGGACATGTTTATCTTATGTTATGTTATGTTTATCACAACATGAGGTATAAAAAGTGAGAAATCCACCCCTCCCACACATAACACATCCTGGTAATAAACAATGAATTTGGATCACCTCATGTTATTATAAACATGTCCAAGCTAGATTTGTAAACAACCTGTCAGTGAAAGCAAAAACAGAGAAACAGACTTTATAATTTGGCAGGTTTTTATTTGGAATTCTGTTAATTTGGACTGAACATTACAAGGATTACTCAGATCTGGATTAACTCTGTGTGGCAAGACTGGGCACAGATGATAGGAAATTGTATACTCTACATTGTGACATCAATGGGTTTACATCCACTTTAAGCTGACCATACACCATACACCACACACCATTTCAATTTTCTTATTCAATTTCCTTTAGATTTACCTTCAACTGTGTAGTAGAAGGGCCTGCCTGATTGCACACAAATTGAAAGTGTTTAGATTTATCCTCATATTATATGTTTTTGGTAAATCTAAAGGGAATCTATAGAAGAAAATCGCAAGCCTTAAGGTTTTTCCTCTGGCATACTTTGGCGGATGGGAGCGGATCGGATGTCAGCGGACATGTCTCCGCTGACATCCGCAATCCCATAGGGATACATGTATGTCCGTTTTTCATCCGACGACGGATGGATGAAAAACGGACATACGGAACGCCCGTGTGAAAGAGCCCTTAGATTGTAAGCTCTAACGAGCAGGGCCCTCTGATTCCTACTTTATTAAAGTGTATTGTATTTGTACTGTCTACCCTCAGGTTGTAAAGCACTGCGTAAACTGTTGGCGCTATATAAATCCTGTATAATAATAATAATGGAAGACACAAAAATACGTTGTTCATTCATTGTTGAATACATAATAATGGAAGAACGAGTGCAAATAATAATCAAAATGCTTATGTTGTTTTTGGATACTTTATTCTTATAGGCAATTCATGCCCAGCTTGGTTTGAAGCTAACAAGATTCAGGGATCAATGAACTATAAAACCCTGAATTATTTTATTTAGGATTTTATACCTATTTACATGCCTGATTACATGTCTATTTAATAAAATCTTAGCCAATCAGCTAGGATACCATATCACACTTGAATGTGCCATCCAAATAGATTCTCTATCTCTGTACATTCCACTTCTAGTAGGACTGCCTAAAACGAATGTTAACCATTGCTCTTCAAAAGTGCGCACCTTGGACTTGTCACATTTTTCACATCTTAAAGAGTAATACAGAATGCACCGGGGGGTTAAGGGTTAAAGTAGACAAGATATGTCGAAATGGAATTTCCAGTCATACTAACGGATACTGATAGAATTTGCCCTGTTGTCTTATGATAAATATACAAGCTCAAAGCAGGACTTATCTGTAGAAGCCTTTGAAGAGTGACTTAACCCCTGCAGGAGTGACTGAGGTTTGGAAGACGCTGCTTGCACTTCCATCCGGCCTCATGTTGCCCTCTGCTCTCCTCTCTGCTTAGATCTCTTTGTCTCTGGAACTCCTTATCCAATAGTGGATGTGAGCTGGATTTGATCCTTTGTTTATTACTAGTGACGTTTCTTTGTTCATCTGAATTGAGAAGCCAAAGTCAGTTGAGCTAATGAGGGTTATTTGCTAACTCCTTTGTCCGCAGGAGAGCATTCAATTGAAACACTTGACGCTACTGTTTGCTCTTAAATCTATTAGTGTCATTGTAGTATTAATAAAATCATCAATATGAACATATTGAATCCATTGTAATCCACATATTTATAGTGATATGTAAGTCATGTAACTGAATTGGCCATATTCTAATAGCAATATAAACAATAAAAATCATACATATTCAAATGAAGACCCCGAAGCTCTACATCCCACACTGTAAAAGCTCTTTGGTATCAGAAGATATCTATATCTATCTATAGATATCTATATCTATAGATATCTATAGATATAGATATAGATATATCTATATATAGATATATCTATATCTATATCTAAATATAGATATATCTAAATATATATATAAATAGTCTGCTGTATACAGGAAAGAAACCTTAATTGCACAGGCATACGTTGTACCTTGTCAGCACTAGTGTAGCTGCCATAGGTAGGGGGCTACAGTCTCTACTGAGCCCACACTGCTGTAGCCCCTGTGCCATCTGTAGGAAATCAGAGACATCTGCAAGCTAAGCTTGTGTCTGAGGCCTTTGCTTTGCTTTCGCAGTACTCAATACAAATGCAACTGCTGCTAGCTAGCGTCATAACTGCTTACAATTTGCAATGGTTGGCTAAAATGCTAAGCAATTTTGCCAAGACTTCAGAAAGCACAAAAGCTGATGCTGTATTCATACTAGTTCTGTAACTATAGAGGCAAATAGGGGATTTTTAAAGCAAGTCAAAATAACTGAGGTCACGTACACACGAGGAGACATGTCTGCTGAAACTGGTCCGCAGACCAGTTTTCGCGGACATGTTCGATCGTGTGTACGGCCTAGCGGACAGGTTTCCAGCGGACAAAAGTTTCTAAGCATGCTTAGAAACTTGTCCGCTGGAAACATGTTCGTCGGACATGTCCGAAGGGATAATACCGCCGGCAATGCGCCTCTGCAGAGGCGCATTGCCGGCGGTATAACGGCGGTGTCCCATTGCTTTCAATGGGAAGGAGCGGTGGAGGAGTGGTAAACTCACCGCTCTTTCACCGCTTCGAAGATGCAGCTAGCGCACCGCTCCAGTGTGAAAGCCCTCTTGCTTTCACACCAGAGAAACAGCAGCCGCTGTTTCAGGTTGGTTTGCAGGCGCTATTTTTAGTGCAATAGTGCCTGCAACCCACCTCATTGTGAAAGGGGTCTAAGTGTGAAGCCATATCTCTTTTCTCTTGTTTGGAGGTCAGTACACATATAAACTAGTCTTGCTTACAAAGAAATCAGTAGGCTGCATCCAATAGTGAGTTATAGCATTAAAGTGGATGTCCTCTAAAAAAAAAAAATTTTAACAAATACTGCAGCTGCTGACTTTTAATATCGGGACACTTACCTGTCCTGGAGTCCAGCACCGTTCGCAGCAAAGGACAAGCGATCGCACGTCACTCTGCTGCCCCCCCCCCCCGCCACTGCCCGGTTCCCTACGGTGCATGCGCGAATTGCGCTGCGCCTGCTGATTGGCTCCCGCTGTGCTCTGGGAGCCGAGTGTTCCCAAAACACAACGGGGAGGGAGGGCACGGGAGGTGACATCCTGCCTGCAGTCTGCCCGGCCGGAAGTGGCCGGACTGTGGCCGGAAGTGGGTGCAAATACCTGTCTTTAGACAGGTATCTGCACCCCCCTCCCCCTGAAAGATGTCAAATGTGACACTGGAGGGGGGAGGGTTTCCGATCAGCAGGAGTTCCACTTTAGGGTGGAGCTCTGCTTTAACCTTCTAAAAAAATAATCACATGACACAAGAGGTATAAAGCTTGTAGAAAAGGGTGTCCTTAGACTGACCATAGATGAAGCATTTTATGTTTTGTTCAGCTAACAGGCTGAATAAAAATAAAAAAAAAACAGATTCTTCTATCCAAACAATCAAGGTGGATAGAGAATTACACGCACTGAGATATTGTATTCTAACGGTGAGAACTCTCTACTGTCAGAATATTCTGTTCAGTGGCTGCAGCTGCTGATTGAGAAAAAACAAGCCTCTGTCAAGCTAAACCGGCAACACACGGGGGTTATTTACTAAAAACTGGAGTGCAAGATCTGTTGCAACTCTGCATAGAAACCAATCAGCATTTTTTGAACTTTCAATAATAAACGTAATATGACAAAAATATATATATATTTTTACAAAGCCAGCAAAAAATGTTAAAATCATATTCTAAAATGTTCCTGACAAAACATGCGGCCAAACATTTGGTGTTATTCCCAACAATTCCAACAAATTGCAATTTATTTATCTACATTCGTTTGATGAGGAAAAAAAAAAATCATCGTTCATTAGCAAAGAGTGAGTAAAGGGTTAAAAGTTTCACTTCTTGCAGCTTTGTACATGTGGAGCGATATCTCCATGTGAAAGGCCCAGGAACTTCAAGGTTAAATCCAAAGTCACTCTCTCTTATCTGCATACTCACAAGCAGTTTTTAGCAGATAAGTGCACAGCACCATTAACAGCCCCTCATCCCTGCCTTTGTGTTCTACTTTGAACAAATAAACACTGTTTGGTGATGTAATCATTTTTGTATTATGCACTGAATACTAATTTATTTCGTTTCCCACAGATGTGACATTGGTTTTCCAGTCTACAGTAAATAATAAAAAAAAAAAATCCTGCACAGACTTAAAAAAATAATTACTTTGCATACAAAAGGATCAAAAATGGATGCTTATACTGTTATGTGTAGGTGATGTGAACAGAGCCATAAGTCGAGCAGTAAAAAAAAAAAAAAAAATGCACAGTGCTCCCTCGCCAACTTACGGAAGCCATTATCAGGCTATAGATAAAATATTCTTCCTTGGATCCAGAGATCTTTGCCAATTGCAGACCAGTGTCAAACCTCCCCTTTTTATGAACAGTGATTAAGAATGCAGTTGCTAACAGGCTGAAAGCCTGCCTGTCAAATTAAATCTTTGACAAATTTCAATCAGGTTTCAGAAGAAAAAAAAGACACAGTACAGAGACAGCATAATGAGCTAGAGATAAGGGAGAAGGTTCCATCCATGATCTTTCTGCTGCATTTGGACCTGTAAGGTTGATTTACTAAAGGCAAACCAACTGCCTGCTTTTCAAGGGAAATTGCACTTTTCAAAGTAACTTTCCCTAGAGTTTAATGAGCTGGCAGTCCTTTGACTTCCATCATCCAGTCACGTGCAAGCAAAAATATTGTTTTATTTTATTTTCCTTGCACATAATTTCACCAAATTCACTAAGCTCTGGGAAAAGTTACAAAATAAACAGCCTATTTGTCGTTAGTAAAGCAACCCCCATGGAACCATAACATCTAACTGGATCCTGCCAATTACAACCAATGTCCAACCGAATACAGTTGCTGCAAAGTTTGGCTGTCAAATAAAATCTTTGACAAATTTCAATCTGTGTTCAGAAAATAAACGAAAAACACAGTACAGAAACAGCACTGGTCTGCCTATTGAATAACCAATTGATGGCTGGAGACAAGAGAGAATGCTCTATTCTTCTACATTTGACACTGTTGACCGTATCATCCTTAACCAATTACTTGAAGTGATTCCAAAGGCTTTAATGTAAATGCATTAAGGTAAAAAACCTTCTGGGTGCAGCCCCCCCTTTATACTTTCCTGGGCCCCTTCTCGAGCCAGTGATGTGCATGAAAACAGCGGCTCTCCGAGTTCTCTTTCTCCTCATTGGCTCAGACAATTGGCTGTTCACAGCCAGTGAACCAATAAGGGTAGAGCGGGGGGGGGGGGGGTAAGGGGGCGGAGAATGGAATGTGTGAATGGACACACAGAGGGCAGCTCAGAAGTAAGCCCACTTGAGTGCCCTCATATCAAGAGGCTTGCTTGCTATTGGGGCACTCGCCAGTCATATAAATGCATTGCTGCCTTATTGCTTATCAGAATGGAAGAGACATTTTTATATTAAAAATGTGTTCGCTAAAGCATAAGTTAATGTTTAGTGATCTTGCCCATTAGAGTTATAGATAGTTGGCAACGCTTCAACAAAAGCTACAGGCTAAAATCGGGCAAGTATTTCTATTAGATAGTTGGGTTGCAAGAACAGCAAAACCACACATGTTCAACAGTTCAAGCAGATGTTTACTGGGTATGCATTTACCTAAGAATGCAATACAAATATATATCATCCCTTCCTAGCCACATATTTCCATATAATACAAACAAGCTTTAAGAGACCATGAATGTGCCTGTTTTCTCATAATGAGATTTTCCAACTTTCCAAAGAAAAAGGAATGGTCTTTTATTGGAGCATTCCTTGTATAAAGCATTGAATAAATGATGGGTGTTCAATTTTCAACCTTCCTGGGCCACATCGGAAGAAGAGGAATAGTTTTGGGCCGCACATAAAATACACTAAGGCCACGTACACACGATCAGTCCATCCGATGAGAACGGTCTGAAGGACCGTTTTCATTGGTTAACCGATGAAGCTGACTGATGGTCTGATGTGCCTACACACAATCAGTTAAAAAAACAATTGTGTCAGAACGCGGTGACGTAAAACACAACGACGTGCTGAAAAAAATGAAGTTCAATGCTTTCAAGCATGCGTCGACTTGATTCTGAGCATGCGTGGATTTTTAACCAATGGTCGTGCGTACTAACGATCGATTTTGACCTATCGGTTAGGCGTCCATCGGTTACATTTTAAAGCAAGTTTTCTTTTTTTTGACCGAAGGATAACTGACCAATGGGGCCCACACACGATCGGTTTGGACTGATGAAACGGACCTTCAGTCCGTTTTCATCAGTTTTGACCGATTGTGTGCACGCGGCCTTACAATAAGGATAGCTGAGGAGCAGAAAATGTCGGTCAGATCACAAGTTATTATTGTAAATAACGTGCCTATCTGAGTAATAAAACTTCACTTTTTTTGTATTTTTTTTTTTTATAATAAAAGTAACAGAGGGTAACATAAAACTAGTGCGATATTTGACACTGTTTTTAATAAACGAACGCATCAATATTTGGTTTTTTTTTTTTTCACTATAAACAAAAGAAAAGCGAAAATTTTGAAAAAAACACAATATTTTTTTATACAGTGAACAGTGCTATAAAACTGTGTAAATGTGACTAGCGGGGAAGGGGTTAACACTAGGGGCAATCAAGGGGTTAAATATGTTCCCTAGTAAGTGATTCTAACTGTAGGGGGAGGGTACTCACAAAGGGAGGAGACCGATCTGTGTTCCTCTCCTCTGTACTGGGAACACACATCGGTCTCCTCTCCTCTGACAGGACGTGGATCTGTGTTTACGCACACAGATCCACGGTCCTGCTGTGATCACGGGCAATCATAGGTGCCCGGCAGACATCGCAGCCGCCGCGCACCGAGCGATGCGGCGGGCGCGTGTGTCCCCTAAAAGCCCAGGACGTCATATGACGTCCACCTGGAGGGAGAGAAGGTTCTTGCCGACGTCATTTTACTATGGCTTGGTAAGGAACTGGATAAAGGGGTTGTAAACACTCCTGTTTTTTCACCTTAATATATCTTATGCATTAAGGTGAAGAAACACCTGACAATTACCCAGCCCCCTGTTTTATTTACCTGAGCTCTCGAAAGTCTGAACGCGCTGGAGCTTTGCCTGGGGTTCTCGGCTCTTCATTGGATAGATTGATAGAGCGCAGCCATTGGCTCCCGCTGCTGTCAATCAAATCCAATGACCCCGGGTGTCGGGGGCAGGGTCGAGTCCTGCATTTGGCGGCTATGGTCGCCAAATGCTGGACTAGGGAGCATGCCCGCAAGGTGACCCCCTTGGGAGAGTGCTTCCCAGAGGGGGGTTATCTGATGGGGGGAGGAGCCGAGATAGCCGCCGAGGGACCCCAGAAAATGGCGTTCATTGCCACTCTGTACAAAACGAGCTGCACAGTGGAGGTAATTATGACATATTTGTTATTTAAAAAACAAAAAATCGAACCTATAGTGTCACTTTAATTTGCTTAGGGTGTGCCCAGGCACACATGGCGAACCCTGTGCACATGCCTATGCACTGTACACAGCAATCAGTATATTTTATCTATGGACGGTTAAATGTAACAGTAGCTGTTTTAGATCACGTCACAAACTACTCTAACCATAATAGGGATGAAAAATGCTGACATTTCTGTAGAAGCTTATTGAGGTCTACAGTGCTGATTAAAAACGTACAATAATAATATTTTAAAATGCTGGGATACTGAATATCAAATTCTTTTTTAATATGTAATCTACATGTGCCTTACATATTCTGTATTTGGTGAGCTGCTAATACACATATATGTTATTCACAGTAGTGCTGATTATTTTAAGAGCAGCATTTAACGTATCATTTAATTACACAGCAAATAATGTAACATATTTAAGCAGCACACAAGAAATGTGCGGCGCACGCAGACAGAATCACACACACAGTTAAATCCCAGAAGCCCTCCCCTTTCGTGTGGTCGACGTCTCCCTGTAGGCTGCTCTCTCATTTTCTCTCTGCCTTTTTTCCAAGACAACCATTCCATCAATCCTGAAAAGCCACAGAACACAAGCCTTGCCAAACAGCAGTGTGTGTATAAGAACCCTGTTCATTCATCCACTGATGTATGAGGGAGATTTAATGTATGTCTCCATTGGCATCACCTGCGTTAACCACCGTCTGATCACGGAGTTTACCCGCTGGCTGATGACATTTTTCTACACCAGGCCCTGGAAGGATATGCCCAGCACGTTGCTTGCAGAGTAATTCCTGACAATTACCATCAACTCACTACTACTTGACTCACACATCAACAAGTTTTAAGTAACCCTTCCCTGACTTGATGCCTCTGTGAGGTGGCATTCAGAACACAAAGAGTTAACGGTTCCTTTGCGCATTAAACCGTAAAGCGTTTATTTTGATAATACCAAATAATCGACGTTTGTTATTTGCTGCCTGTTTATTTAACTCGTCTTAGTAAAGCTAGCTGCAGATAGTGGGATGTAAACTCACATCTTCATTACGGAATATTTTTTCCATGTCATTTATATGCACTCTCAGATATACTGTATCTTAAAGTGTATTTAAACCCAAAGACAAACATTTTTATACATTGCAGTTTACCAATCCTTACATGTGGTGGCTGCATTTGTTTTCTTTTGTTAGACTTTTTTGTTTTTTTTACCTTTATTTTCACCTGGTGATCTGTCCAGTAACACACTTCTTGTCTTAGGGTGTCTCCATTCTGGATGGAAGAGCAACAGAGACACCTTTGGACAGCAGCACTGCCAGCCTGCGAAGAGGGTAGTATTAGACACACTAGCAGATTTAGATGGACTAGACTAGCAAATTAAAGCCGAACTCCAGCTAACACAGATACAACAACATTTTATTTTGGGATAAAGGTTTTACATAAATAAATAAAAGCACATTGTAAGCACCCCTGTCAATCTTAAATGGTTTGTCTCAACCTTCCAACTGCCAATTTTACTTTTCGTCTGTTAAAGGAGGTTGGAAAATAACAGACTTCTTGGCTGGATCAACAGGTGAAATTAAAGAAAACAAAAAAAACAAACAACCACCACATCTAAGGTTTGGTAAGCTGCAATATATTACTTAGTGCTTGTGTGTTTAGACATGCTTTAATACAAATAAAGAAGCTGAGGACCAGGCAAAACCTCAGTAATGACCAAAATCAACCATGTTAGTTGCACATCATCTTGTGTCATTGGGCACCTTAAATCAAAGGGCTGCTTTCCATTAGATGTTTTCTCATAATAATCTTTAAGACCCAGGAAAATAAATGATGGTTTGCAGATTGACAGAAACCATTTGAAACTGTACCCATACATTGGTACATTCAGGAAGGCTCCTATTCACTTCTATGGTGAGCCAAATCTGTTCCCCAAGAACCATACAAGCTTCAGATGCCTATCCAAACAGCCATCTCATAATGCTCTGGTGACTCACATTGGATGCAGGTGCTCTTATTGGGAGTGTCTGTCCCAGATCTATATACACATATAGAGAAGAAAGATGGAAGAAAGATCTGAAGAAACAGCTCAGGTATAAAAATATGGAAGCAGCTTCAGCCCAACTCCTCCCAGGTCATGCCTCTGACATGTTTCGCCCAGCCCACACGCAGGGCCACAGATAAGGGGTATTATAGGGACTCCTGTAGGGGGCCTGGCACACAGGGGGGCCCAGACAGCAGGGGGATCGGTGAGGCGAACTGGAACACAATTACAGAACAATGCACTGTGTCTGTCCCTCCAGCAGCTGAAAGCTGGTTTTGCCCCCTCTCCTTCCTACCAGCTGCTGGAGAGAGAGACACAGTGCATTATTGTGTAATTGGCCTCCCGTCCTGCCACAATGATCCCCCTCCTTGTACTGCATACATCTGACCCAACGCCCCCCCACAGCACTGCCAGCTTCCCTTTTCCACCAGCTGCTGCAGCTGCCAGTAAATATGTAATTTACCAGCGCCCTCTTTTTCTGAATAGGACACAGTAAGCGATCATTAGAGATGATCATCAATCTTAGGGAAGTTAACAACTCTTAACATAATTGGCCCGGATTTACGTAGATCGGCGCATCTTTATGCCGCTGTAGCGTATCTTATTTACGCTACCCCGGCGCAACGTTGAGGGGCAAGTATGAAATTCACAAAGACAATGCGCCCAACGTTGCGCCGGCGTAGCGTATATTCCTTTGCATGGGTTGCGCCTCCTATATGAGGAATAACTTTACGCCGAACGTAACCCTTACACAAATCGCTTAAAACATGCGCCGGGTGCATCTACGTCTGTGAAATCAATGGGAGTACCAAATGCATCCAGCGTAACTATGCGCCCACTATACGCCGGCGTAGGCAAGTTACGTTGGTCCGATGAAGTCAGTTTTTTGGCGTATCTTGGTTCTATGGGTACGGCGCATAGATACGACGGCGCACATTTGTACTTACGCGGCGTATCTGTAGATACGTCGGCGTAAGTGCTACGTGAATCCGGGCCATTGTATTTAAAGTGAACACAGCTCCATATAATTCACTAAGTGAACATTCTCTGCCACTTTTGTAAATCAACATAGATGTCCATTGTAATAAGGAGCAGAAAACACAACTGCTGTGTAGCTCTGCAAAGCAAGAAGAAGAGCTTGCATATGTAATGGGCTATTATGTCTGCTATGAACTCATATTATCATTATGTTATTACAAATTATGCACTAAAATGTATAACTTTAGAAGATATTGATGATTCTGTATATCAAGCATATTTATCTCTTTTTCATATTGATCAAAATAGCACTTTAAACACTGCATCCCCTTTAAATTTGTTGGTAGTAACTCTTAGTTTTGGTAATAGGGGTCAGAGAGATTGACCATAGACTGTATGTTCAGTGGTTAGCACTCGTGCTTTACAGAGCTTAGGTCCTGGTTCTGTTCCAACCAGGCAGACCTTCTGCGTGGAGTTTATATATAACTCATCTATTAATAAGAGCTTCCTAGTTTTCATACAATCCAAAAAAGTTTCCTGTACTTTAATGGGCTTCTGAGTACATTGATTATATTGTGTATGTGTGAGTCGTTATAATTGTGATAGGCACATGGTTTTGTATGCTGTAGCATTGGTTAGTGCTTTATAAAATAAGACAAACTGGACCATAGCTTTGCATTTTCTAATTTTTAATTTGCTATGTCTATTATATACAGATAACTTTGTTCTAATAATCTGAAAACCTAGTTTAAATAGCCCTTTCCTGTTTTATACCCTATCAGGTATTTCCATATGTATTATTAAAATGTAAAAAGCTTGACTTTAAAGCTAAGCTAGCTATACTCGTATAGAAATACTTGCGGGCTGAACCACAAAAAATCACTAGATATGGCTGTTTAACCACTTAAGACCCGGACCAATACGCTGGTAAATGCCCAAGGGTTTTTGCGATTCGGCACTGCGTCGCTTTACAGACAATTGCGCGGTCGTGCGACGTGGCTCCCAAAAAAATTTGCGTCCTTTTCTTCCACAAATAGAGCTTTCTTTTGGTGGTATTTGATCACCTCTGCGATTTTTATTTTTTGCGCTTTAAAAAATAGAGCGACATTTTTGAAAAAAAAACACTATTTTTTACTTTTTGTTAAAAAAAAATCAAATAAACTAAATTTTAGTCAAACATTTAGGCCAAAATTTATTTAGCCACATGTCTTTATAAAAAAAAAAAAATGCAATAAAAAAAAATAGCTCCTAGCGGGAACAGCGACACTAATACAGCGATCAGAAAAATGATCCTTAGTGACCTGGCAATAGGGAGTGAAAGGGTTAACTAGGGCGGTGATCAGGGGGTTAAAACTTTATTAGGGGGGGTGGGGGGGCTATCCTGAACCTAACACTAACTGTTTTTTACAGTGCCTGTCAACTGACACTAAATGCAGTGATTAAATCACTGCATTCATAACACTGTGACAGGGGGGTGGGGGGGGCGATCACAAGGGGTTATTCAGTGAGTGTGTGTCAGTGTTGTGTTGGTGCACACTTACTTGTGATGTCTTCTCTCATCAGCAGCCTGGGAAACAGCGCTGCGATGAGAGAATACATCATTTCCTCCTTCCTGTGTAAACACAGGAGGAGGAAGTGACAGGCTGGGAGCGCGCTCCCATTGGCTGGGAGCGATCGCGGGGGGGGCGGATATCCGGACATCCGCCCGCAATCCCGGATCGCTCCCAGAGGTAGGGAGACCCCCGCACCCGCGGATTTTTTTACGCCCTTGTGCCTGTACGAGCCATGTTGTGGCCGTATATGTGCGTGCGGGGGTCTTTAAGTGGTTAATGGAGAAATATCCCCTGCTATCTATTGTATTCAAATAGCTGTGCCCCCCTTGGTTGTCTGAATATCCAAACAGTGACTACATTTGATTGATTCAGTCACTGTTTGGCCACAATTTTCCACCCACTTTTTTTCCACCCAATTTTCCACCCATTTTTTCATGTTAAAAGCTGATCAAGCAAGGTAGTGCCAACAAGGTCACCTATGGCTTAAATTTTGGCCTATTCTGCTGGAATCAGATGGAATTTGAGCCATTTATGGTCAGCTTAAATTTGTGTTGTGCAACATACTGAATACCTCCATGTGTCAATTGCCTGTAGCCACCCTGGCGGTATGATTATGTCAGATTTTTGATGCTCAAAGCGGTACAATTGTTAGAAATTTGGTGTTTTATATTATAGGCCTGTAATTCTTACTTAAATCTGTCCAAACAAGAGTCTAGTAGACATCACAGATATGATAAAGTTTGAAACACAAAATCATAAATTGTAATATAATAAATAAGTATAAATAATTATAAAAAATTATATAATAATAAAAATAAAATAAATTTCCCCACAAATCGCTATCAATCTCAATCTATCTATTCTAAGTATTCTAATTTACTATCGCTGTTTTCTAGCTGGTCTAAAACCACTTTTGATGTAAAAGGACACTTCTTGGTTGTCATGGACAATCTCAAGTTTCCAGGCAAAGAGAACAGTATATATAATATAAAACTGCATGCAGGGCATTGGACAAACCACTAGGGACAAAGGGGATGTGAAATAATTTCATACAGTAATGTAATCTGTAAGATTACAATGTACTGTATGTATTATGAATTTTGTCATTTTTGAATTTGCCGCCAGGCTCCGCCCCCGTGCGTCGCAACGCTCACAGGGAACGGAGCCTGGTACACAGAGGCATCGGCAGAGGACACAACCCACGGACACAGTGGGGAGACATCGCAGGATCCAGGCGACAAGATAAGTGTGGCTCGGTGTTACCGCTAATAGTACTCAAATCTCACTCCGAGCCACACTCGGGAAAACCACCAGGGAGGTTAAAAAGTATTGTAACCTGTGTGCCCATATTTGAAGGGTGTCCAACATGCATAGCACATAGTATTTTCACATGGAAGCAACAATTCTATGGACTTCATCTCTGTTTCCTCCTACGACCCCCATCTCCCATTCAATGCTTTGCTTGATATCTTCTTAATATAGTCAGAGTCAAATTCTCATTAGAATCTAATGCTTGCGTGTTCATAACATTTTTTTATAAACACAAACATTTAAATTGCACCTAGCATATTGATAAAGATTGCACAATGCAAATGCTGCATTAAAAACCTCAATAGCATATTATAATTGCGTAAAACAAAATTATTTTATAAGCAAAGACTTTTTTTTATGTTCATTGTACCTTTAAATACATAAATACATATATACTGTTTAAATGTGTAAACCTAGAAGTGTGGAGTAGACCTGAATTTTTCAGCTATATCAGAGATTCCATTTGGCAGTGTTCCCAGTCTGTTGCTATGGTAACCGGCATGATTTCCCTAACAGAATAAAACTATGAGATGAATATACAGCCCAATACCTCGGCACATGTTATGCCCTTTTCATCTCCCTGCAAAACACGTTAGACGCGTGAGTTTAGCTGAACCGAGTATGTGTAGCCGGATCTCATTGAATAAAAGTCGCAGTTGTACAACATAAATTAGGATTCAGGGTTTGAAAAGAATATAATTTGTAATAAAAATATTCCAAATATAATTAAACAAATCTGAATTGAAAAAGCAATAGGAATATTCAATGTAAAAATTTGCGACGTAACCATTTGTAACTTGCTGATTGTGACTGACTGAGAGCTATCTCAGCAGTGTAGATTTAGTGGCCTTAAAACTTCTGCAATAGGCAATGCACGCTAAATTAATCCAGCATGAGTAATACAGTCTTCCTGGTGTACCACACCCTCCTAGATAGGTGCTAGGATAGGTATATTTAGTTCTGGGCTCACTGTAATCAGTGTAGCTTTGTGGGATTTTTCAGGTCTGTTGTGAATTTCACTGGTTGGAGAGGTGACCCTCATCTGTCTGGAAATGTTCTAGAATGTAGTTGGCAGGAATGCTCAAATCACCTGCTGAATAATTATGCAGCCCTGACCAATCACTGAGGAGCCCAGATGGTAGCTGGGAGTGTGTATACATTCTCTAAAGCCTAGAGAAGAGTTGTATTTTCTCTGAGGAGGAGATCACAACCTTGGGGGGGCTCTCTGTCCCCTAGGCAAGCCTGCCATTTGTCTGTGGTTCACAGAGGTCCCAGCTGGGCTAGCTGGGGGCCTATTCTATTGAAAGTTTGCTGATGCTGACTAAGGGACCATTTTTCCAGTTATCTAAAGACATTAATGAGTACAGGCTGGTGTGAGAGATCATTGAGACTGTGTGCTACTGCCATCCCTGTGGTGCTGGAGTTAGTTTGGTCCAAGGGGGACACTGTGGGGGTTATTTACTAAAGGCAAATCCACTTTGCACTACTAATGCAAACTACAAGTGCAAAGTGCACTTGAAATTGCACTGAAAGTGCACTTGGAAGTGCAGTCGCTGTAGATCTGAGGGGGACATGCAGGGAAAATAAAAAACAGCATTTTAGCTTGCACATGATTGGATCATAAAATCAGCAGAGCTTCCTCTCATTTCAGATCTACAGTGGCTGGACTTCCAAGTACACTTTCAGTGCAATTTCAAGTGCACTTTGCACTTGTTGTTTGCAAAGTGGATTTGCCTTTAGTAAATAGCCCCCTATGTGTAGTGTCCTGAGGAGTTCAGTCCATTAACTGCTTGTACAAGGACTCTGCTTAGATCATTAAAGGGGTGTTCCAGCCAAAATGTATGTTTATTAAAAGTCAGCAGCTACAAAAAGTGTAGCTGCTGGCTTTTAATAAGCATACACTTACCTGCTTCAGAGTTCCAGCGACGCGCCAGCCGGGGCTCCGCTCCTCTGCCCCCCTCCCCGGCCGGCATCCTCATTGCTACTGTGGGCACCCGGCCGTGACAGCCTTCGGCTTCACGGCCAGGCACCCTGTCACTGCAAACATTACCTGCGAATTTGTACTCACCTGTCATCATTACCTGGAACCAGTATAAGAAGTGTCCCGTCCTGGTCATTCGGGTTGATCTTGGGAACCACAAGGATTTAAAGCGTTGGCTGGGTCACAGTCAGACGCGCTTATGACGGACCTCTGGTAAGCTGCTTATTCACTCGGTGGTGGGTGCACCTTTTGGAGTGTGTTCGCTTGGTGACACTTTACAGAGGATCGCTCTGGGAACTTTTATTTCTACCACTATGGACTTCAATGGCTTTATGTTATTGTGTTTACCTAATGATATTGGTGTACTAATTTTGACTAATCTGTGTGGGGCGCGGCTTTTTATATTCCATTGTTTCTGTATATCACACGCTTGCTGCAGCCTGTAGTCCTTGAGGGGGAGGGGTTTTATAGCGCGGTTTTCCTTTACCTTACGGCCAGCCCCACTCGCATGCGGAGCGGCACTGCGCAGCGCGAGTGGCGCCGCTCGGCGCTGCTCTAGGAAGTGGGACCTGTCAGGTCCTAAGTCGCCTTTTCAGCCCCTCGGCGGAAGAAGGAAGTGGGACAGGAAGTCTCACTCCTCCTGAAGCCCCCACTCCCCCCCAAAAAAATGGCATGCCAAATGTGGCATGTAAGGGGGTGAGGAGTGGGTTAAGCGGAAGTTCCATTTTTGGGTGGAACTCCGCTTTAAGAGAAAGTTTAGCATGCTCAAGTTGCTACAACAAAGCTCAGTCCACTATTTGCTGCAAGCAAGGACTCTTTCCTCACATTATTGTTCTGCTAAATCTCTTGCAACAGAGTCAGTTCTACCTAAAAGAAATTCACTACTAAAATGTTCCTAAAAAGCTCAGTGCATGCAAGGACCTTTGCGCATTTACTAAGAGAATGTTTAGTGTCCTCAAAGTCCTCAAATCAAATACTGGGAAAATAACCCCAAGCATCTATTCAGCAGCCCCCGCGGGGGGAGCACTACACTGGGGCTGTAATAACCTTATGCCGCGTACACACGATCATTTTTTGTGATGAAAAAAAACGACGTTTTCTGTGAAGTAAAAAACGACGTTTTTAAAACATCACTTTTCAAAGACAATTTTGCATACACACCATCGTTTTTTTTCACAAAAAGCAAGGTTACGTTCACCACTCTTTTCCAATGAAGCTCGCTTCATAACTAACTTCTGGGCATGCGCGGGTTGAACAACGTCGTTTTAAACGACGGTGCTACACACGGTGACTTTTTGTGAAACAAAAAACGACGTTTTGAAAAACGACACAAAAAATTCAAGCATGTTGGAATTTTTTTTTTGTCGTTTTTTTGAAGACAAAAAACAACGTTTTGCCCACACACGATCAATTTAAATGACATTTTTTAAAACTTCGTTTTATTTCATCACAAAAAACGACCGTGTGTACGCGGAATTAGAGTTTCTTCACAGCTAAAACCTGATAAGCAATGTAACTCAGGTTTGTAATTCTGCAAAAAATGCTAGAGTTTTATACATTTGTTTTAGCGTTATAGGGTAATTGTTTGCTTCAACACTAACAATTATGTAATAATATAAAATATAGTGATGGTTATTATTTTTTACTGACTGATAGACCACCTCTTTCAGCACTTGCTTGAGGTAGCGGTGGTGGTGGAAAGGTTTAGAATTTGCACTAAGAACTTGCACCTTTGGTTTAATAATACTTTGTATATGACACTGGGAGCTTTTATGAATCTATTGAGTACTAGATTTGAACTTGAACAGGAAGGGGAATCTGGATGTCAGTCCATAAGGATTTGATCATTTGTTCATTTATTTATTGATGTTTGTATATTTTGGGAATTCTTGCTATGCTGTGATGTAATATTTTTGAAAAACAGTAAAATCTTGGTTCGAGAGTAACTTGGTTTGAGAGCGTTTTGCAAGACAAGCTAAATATTTTAAATAAATTTTGCCTTAATATACAAGCGATGTCTTGATATAAGAGTAGTGTCATGTCACAACTGAGTATAAAAAAAGGAGCCTCTAAGTGTAGCAATATGGTTACATTTAATGAAGGTACAACATTTAGAAACTTACTGCTACACTTAGAGGTGCCTCTCTTCTCTTTTATACTCTGTAGAAAAAAAGTGCTTTGGATTACAAGCATGTTTCTGGAACAGATTGTGCTTGCAAACCAAGGTTTTACTGTATCTTTTGAAATACATTAACCATTACTTGTTCCCTGGAGTTAAACCATAAATTGTTTGCATTATGTATTGGGCTTCTTGCAAATGTGGTAGTACTTATCCTTATGGACAAGGCAAGATCCGCTTGTGCTGAACTTTAGGTTTTACAGCCTATGCTAAATGACTCCATCAAAAACATGTCACAGGTGCATGGCAACGTGCCCTTGTACACATGCCCTAAGAGTGCCTTGTACATTTGCTACAGTAAATGTGACATTATTCAAGCTCTTCATCTTGAAAACAATTCCTGCTGTATGTGGATTGTGGAATAAATTACATGTGGTTAGGCATACAAGAGGTACTGTAGCAGACATAAGGGAGCTTTTAGGCAGTCGTGAGTAAAAAAAGGTTAAGAAGGCATATGACTGGCAATATACTTGAGAAGAAACCAGAGGTGATGACTACAGAATATAACAGTAGACAACAACAAAAGACTGTGATGTTCAGGACTGGAAAATGAGGGAGCTGCCCTTTCCACTTCAGTAGTAGGTGGGCACAAACATGGGTAGGACCAGCAACCTATGCTGCCAATGTATTTCACAGCTCATGGGGGTGCACTCTGGGTCCTAAAACTGGCCATACTCTGTAAGATTTCTCTTGTTCAGCCCTTCAGGGAATAAAAAACATAAAAGGAGAAAACCCCCTTGTAGATATTGTTTTTTGACAGCCAGAGTGTGCGACTGTCAGAGTACCCAAACAGTGGCAGCATCTGTTTGGATTAAATCACTGTTCAACTGACATTTTTCTGCTCAGCTGCTTTGACCACCCATGCCTTGAGTTTCATCCAGTTCTTCAGGAACCAGGTGTATGAAAATGATTTTTGTATAGCCAGCTTTAAGGACCTTGTCCCACTACTGGCGACATGTTACAGAAACACAGCGCATACCCAAGTGTTTGTTAAATAAGTGATTTTTTTTATCGTTCACAATACTTTTCTGCTTACATCAACCTTTTACACAGTAGAGGTACTTACATGCCCAAAAGGATCCAGATGGTTGTTAGTGAGCTTTAGCTTTTGGAAAGAAACCAGTTGCCTCATCCAATGTGCACCAGTGGCAGGAGAGTCTGGGTGAACGTACAAGCGCCCAGGCATTGCCGGCTCAGCCTTTCCAGTTACCGACCTACGGTATGAAAAGAAAGCATAAAATCCAATTAAATAAGATTCCTTTTTCTCCATCCAAAGATAGACAAGGAACTTTTCATAAGCATAAATGGTCTATAAGAGAAGGGCGAAGGCATGGATTGGAAAATGCTACATTCTTAATTCCTTAAAACCAATTCCAACCAAATCAAAAAAAGATTCGGTTGGAATTGGTTTTAAGGAATTCAGAATGTAACACTTGTGGGTTTTACTTTGAATATAACAGCAAACAGTTAAATCCTCTTCAACAGGAGCAAAGACAAAAACCAAAATGCATTTTTAGTGGGGAAAGGTTAGATCTCCTGACCATACTTTTATTCCTATGTATGCCTTCTTGCCATGCTGACAGCAACTTACTTACATACTTCTGATATGGGAATGAGGGACACCTATTAGCAAATGTATGTAGGCATAGGACACACCCCCTCCCATGCCCTTGAGAACTGAAAAAAAAAATGATTAGTTAAATCCACAAGTACATTTTTAACCACTACTTTTCCTTTATATTGGCCTTTAGAATTTACAAATGCAAGGTTTAGAGCTGTAAAATGCTTTGTGATAGATAAATAGTGCATTTTACAGCTTTAAAGGATCAGACCAAAATGAGGAACAAATGAGGAAGAAAGAGGGACATAGGGACTTTGTTCCGAATGAGGGACTGTCCTCCAAAATCAGGGACAGTTGGGAGCTATGCCCTTGTTTTGTCTGGTGTCTCAGTGACAGAAAGCGATAAAAACATTCCCAGACAGAAATAAAAACCTTGCAAAAACATAGTTCTTTCTCACTCTATCCAAAACAAAACCAATTTGACTTGGTTATTCTTTGGAGCATCATGTGGTTAAACTACAATTCCTATCATACCCCTGCACTTGGGAGTTATGTCTGTGGAAAAGTGTGCCTAATCACTTTTTCCCCCAGTATTTGTAATGTGTTTTCTTAAATTCCCCTGCTAGGCTTTAATGGTAATGGCTGCATGAGTTGACCCTTAGGAAAAGCAAAATTTTATTTTCTCTCTGTAATCCAATGTAGTTTAACTCCACTGGGGTTGATCTACTAAAACTGAGAGAGTGTAAAAACGGGTGCAGCTCTGCCAATCAACTTCCAGATTAAAAAAAAAAAAAAAACTGGAATCTGATTGGTTTCTATGCAGAGCTGCACCAGATTTTGCACTCTCCAGTTTTAGTAAATTAAACTCACTGTGTACCATTACAAAATTGTATGTTTTTTTTTTCTTTTAGACACACTGGCCCAGATTCAGAGAGCCATTACGCCTGTCTAACTGGTGTTAGACTGGAGTAATTTCAAATTACGCACGTTTTCTAGCTAGTCGAAAACCTCAAACCATGAATAGATGGCTGCGGGCTTCAATTCGACTGGGTTACGTGTTCATACGCCTTCGGATCTACACTGCAATAAAATTGCGGCCACTGGGTGGACTTCCCTTCGTTTTCCGCGTCGGGGTATGCAAATGAGCCTTTGCCGGCGATCCCCGAAATTACGATCTTCAATCGCAATCTCTTACGGCACCTTTAGTCATCTTTTATTTGCGTAACACTATACCAGCTTTTTGCTGCTCTAATATTAGACAGCCCATGTTAAGTATGGCCGTCGTTCCAACTACGTTTTCCGACGTCTTTTATTATTTTTTACGTAAGTCGTCCGGGAATAGGAATGTTCGTAAACGACACTACTCAAACAACGAATGACGTAACGACGTGATTTCGCGCAATGCACGGCGGGAAATTTCTGAACGGAGCATGCGCAGTACGATCGCCGCGGGGACGCGCTTAATTTAAATGTTTCACGCCCCCTAATCGCGTATTTCGATTACGCGGCGAGAAATAGACTACGCTGCCGTAGCGTACGGGCAAAAATCTACCAGGATTCGGTGTAGAGCCTGGTAAAATACGGCAGCGTAGAGTATTTCGATTACGCAGCGCAATATTAAGTGTATGTGAATCTGGCCCACTGTTTTTACAGCTACCTTCTGTCTATATGCTTGTCATTCAGTGGTATTTACATGTCATTGCTCAGAACAGACTTCCGAATGATGACAATGGTGGAACAGGCCTGGGCAATGAGTGGTGGCATGTCCGCTTACAGCCTCTACTTGAAGGACATGTGACATGGTGATAATTCCAGAGCACAAATGGGGCATATGTACAGAAGATATAGTAACAAGCATCCTCCTGACAGATTCACTGAAAATTATTTTAACGAAAGTTACAAATTTAAAAAAAAGATTGAAAATTATTTTTGGAACTTTCATTAAAGTGACTCCAATGCCTGAATGCATTTAAACAACTTCATTTAGTCTTCCTATAAGCTGATATGTGTATATACTGTGTTTATGCATGTTATTCACCTTTAAAAATTCATCTTAAATAGACATTCAAAGGACCCTAAGACTCTTAATGGGTGCTGCCATCTTAAAAGGGATGTCAGCTACCCAGAAGAATCAGTGCTGTAACTCAAATGATTTTTATAATATTTACTTTGCTCCTCCCCCTGCAGCTACATAAACGCTTAAGTAGGAAGAGGAGGGGTGAAGGAGCTGGGACAGCACAGATGGTTAACTACACACCCTCAGAAAAGGAGAGGGCTAAGAAATCACAGGAGGGAGGGGAAACTGTGGCTGTGCTTGGGGGTTCCCTATGGTTAAGGTACATTGCAATAAAAATATTTATTTTATGGGGAAAAAAACAGGCTGCAAGTAAATATTTTTAAAACAATAATTTTATCTGAATGTTTATTTGGTCTCTTTTAACATGTTAAAGCTTACATAAGATTTTAATGATTGTGTTTACCTAAGCAGATTACAACCTGTGACCTGTAACAAGGACTAGTAGCAGCCTACACTCTACAAATGAAATACCCACATAGAATAAAACAAACACAGCCACAAAACCCATTATAATCAACAAATATGGGGCATCCAACCTGAATGTTATGAAGCAGGGTCTGATGTTAATGTACAGTATGTAAAGTGCTGCATTAATTGTCAGCGCTTTAAAAATACCTATAATAACAAAAAATCATTCAGGATGCATCCGTTTTGAATAAATAGTTGCTGTTCCCAAACTAGAGCAGTCAAGATATCTCTATAATCTGTGCAAGATTTTTATACAGCTATTAATTTTCCTCTACTTGTTGATCATCAACAGCTGCAAGAATAAGGCCGGCCATACATGGTTCAGCAGGTACCGGCTGAGATTTGGACCATGTATGGACTGGCTGAATGTACCAAGTTGATTAATAGATCAACTTGGGTACAACCAGCATTTCAGGTTTTACCCCCCGATTATTGCTAGCAGCTGGTATAGCCGATAATCACTGTCTTTTCCCGGCTTCCCCTGCCGGGAGAAGATAATGGTCTGGCAGGAGGGATTCCCCCATTAACATTGTCTGTTCAAGCAAATGTATTTCCTGCAAACAGTGGTTGCAGGAAAGATATTGATTCTGTGTATGGCCGGCAAAAGTATACGTGATTTTAAATTATTTCTGATCTACAAAATTGTGTTCTGTGAAAGATTCACTCCTTTAGGAGGCAATCCTCCAAAATACTGTCTTGTTACCCTGTATTTAGCATTGCCTTTTATTTTTGCAGGATAAAGTTGAACATGTTAAAACCATTTAAGTATACTGCATTGAGCAGTGCAGAATCTGCTAACAGAGATACAACCTTTTATAACACCGGTACTGACATACTAGTACTGAAAGGGAGTGTCCATTCCCTGATTCATGTATTACATACTGCATCTAGGACACTATCTAAACCTATTCAGTGGGATTGATTTATAAAAAATAAAAAAAAAGACAATATTTTTGCTTGCACAAGATTACATGATAGAAGTCAGCAGAGCTTTGTCTCATGCTCTAAGCCAGTGGCCTCCAATCTGTGGCCTGGGGGCCAGATGTGGCCCTTTTGATTGCTTTTATCTGGTCCCTATGGCACTATTTCATTCACTGACACAAGCAATGGAGCCACATTTTCCCATTTGAGACCAACAAAAGTGTGCATTTCCTCCAAATGACCCCAACGATGGGGCACAATTCCTCCCAATGACACCAACAATGGGGCCCAGTCACACCAATGATGTGGAACAATTCCTCCCAATAAGACGAACAATGGGGACAATGACACCAACAATGAGGCACAATTCCTCCCAGTGACACCAACAGTTGGTCCCAATGACACCAACGATGGGACACTATTCCTCCCAATGACACCAATGAAGGGACACAATTCCTCCCAATGACACCAATGACGGGACACTATTCCTCCCAGTAACACCAATGATGAGACACTATTCCTCCCAATGACACCAATGATGGGGCAAAATTTCTCTCACTGACACCAAAGATGGGGCATTTTTAATCCCACTGACCCTGGAACATTTTCTACTCCCAATGGCCACACTCCGGCCCCCCCTAAAGTCTGAAGGACGGTAAACTGGCCCTTTGTTTAGAAAGTTTTGGAGACCCATGCTCTAAGACATGGGTCTCCAAACTATGGCCCTCCAAGAGTTCAGGAACTACAATTCCCATCATACCTAGTAATGTCTGTGAAAGTCAGAGTTTTACAATGCCTCATGGGAAGTGTAGTTCTGCAACAGATGGAGGGCTGTAGTTTGGAGATCCCTGCTCTAAGCTATGGGAAAATTGCCTTACAAAGTAAAAATGTTGCAAAGTTAACAGCTTATTTGGCCTTAGTAGATCAACCCTAGTGACTCTCTGCCCTGGTACTTGCATGCTTCTGAATATACACTTTGAGAAACACTGCAGTTTGACCTTAAAGTGGTTGTAAACCCAAACAGAAAACTTGCACCTACAGGTAAGCCTAGATTAAGGCTTACCTGTAGGTGCAAGAAATATCTCCTAAACCTACACGGTTAGGAAATATTTACAGTAATTACAGGTGCCGATGTCAACGGCGCAGGCGCACTGAAAGTGCAGTTTTTCTGAATAGCATAACCTGGGTTAATGTCGTATTCCGTATTGACGTCATCGCTGCTCCGGCTAATCACAGCGCCGGAGCGGCAACAACAGGAAGTATCTGCGAGGGGACATGGCGGCCTGGGGAATGAGGAGGACTTTGGGGGCTTTGATTTAAGGTAAGTGCCACGTAATGAGCTAGTATGCTTCTTTGGGGGTTATTTTTCCTTTTAAAAAATGACTTCCTTTGATGAATAGTGCTCATAGGAAATAAATATTACATAAAAGTGAAACTAAAGGAAACATCCATTTACATTATGATGCCTTACCTATAAATTGACAGGAGTATTATATCTCATAGGTTTGATATATTTACTTATTTGCACTTGTTGGCATTATTTGTGTTGTTAATGAGTTAGACGTAGCTCCCAGAAAGTGAAATTTTAGGTCCAGAACTTACTGGTTGCAGAGAACAATTACAAACAGAAGCATTTCACAGTCAAAAGTTTATACAGAATGTGTTCCTCTGCTTCTAAGCCAAAAACACATATTTAAAACTGTGGCTTGTGTTAGGAACGCCCATTCCTAAATAGAACAAGATGTGATAGACAGTAAAACTAGCTTGTGCATTACAAAGCCTTTCAAGCGGTTCCTCTCAATCCAACTCCTGTAAGATGTCATTACATTCTGCGCCATGCAAATGTAACTAAACTTTCATGAGTCTCCAAATCCAAAGACACCTTGCTATCTAGGAGTATTTAACACTAAAGCAGTTCTCTTTGAGGATCTCACACTAGGCGTATTGCAGTTATCATTCCCTGTTCATCATGTCAATATGTCTGACCTAAATCAAAGGGAATATATTTGATTTATTGCAAAGGTAAAAAAAAAATTGCACATGCAGACCATAAGCATTAAAAACAGCAACAGGGCATTGGCTCAACTCTATATGGTGAGCCCTAATATATTGTGCATAATTTATCCTTTTCAGTATCAGGCCACAACATGCAAGAAAGGACCAATTATAAGCTGTTCTTTAAAACTTGTATTGAAGATCAGAAACTTTTTTGAACATTGCATCTACATTTTTTATAACAGTGTCTTTTTCATAGGCATACAATTATGTGATAGAACTTTCGAAAAGCAAATATGTTTTCTGTGGAAGCAGGTTTATTTAGGTTACACTTGGTATGTCTTAACTGATTGATAGTGGTCTCCTAATCAGTAGCAGGTGGTGGCTGTTCTGCCTGGAAAGTGTGGTTAGTGCTGTATACTGATAGGAGATTTCAGTAGAGATCACTTCATGATTACATGTTAACAAGCATTGAATGCACCAGAGTGCTAAGTGGCATAGTGTTAAGCATTTTAATATTTTTAGCTGATCCTCATTACAAATTTTATGCATGAACGTGATAACCTTTTTAGGGTGTCGTAGACTTTAGGGTGACGACTCGGATGTGCACCTTGAAGTTTCGTCATGGGTGAGGCCTCGTACACACAACCGAGGAACTCGTCGTAAATGAAACGTTGTTTTCCTCTGCGAGCTCCTTGTCAGGCTTGTCGAGAATCTTGACAAGCTTTCTTTGCATACATACTGTCAAGACCAAATCTCGTCGTTCTCAAACGGGGTGACGTATAACACGTACGACGGCACCCTTCTGAGCATGTGCGGGTTTCTAAGCATACACACGAACGTGTTTCTTGTCGAAAACCAGCCCGACGAGGAACACGACGAGGAAATTGAGACTCCCGACGAGGAAAAGGAGAACTTGTTCTCTTTTTTTCTTATCGAGTTCCACAACAGTTTTCTCGATGAAAAACATACACACAACCATTTTCCTTGGCAAAGAAGCTCTGCCACCAAGTTTCTTAATGAATTCTGTTGAGGAAAAAGGTCATGTGTACGAGGCCTGAGAGTGAACTGGCCTGGAGCCATAAATGTTTGTAAACAAGTACTCAGGCTGCTACCTTTTAATAAATCCAGGTAAAATTATATCATTTTTAAAATTTTGCTGACCTTACGAGAGGCTCAAACAGCAGATAACAGAACAAAAAAAATGATGTGCAGGGAAAAAAATGTGCAAAGAATGTAACGTGGGCTTTCAGCTAATATATGGGAAGCAGTGGTTGGGCCCTGTCTCGGGTTTAGGGGTAATTGTTTCTAGCTCACCTCATATATTTATGTTGTAGTTTCCAGCATTTATATTTGACAAAGTCAGTTAGTATAATTTGCCAATGAAGCATCTGGCCTGCACTGAAGCTGTGTTATCTAAAGAGAAAATGTCATATTACAAAATCATAACTGGAAGCTGGTCAATGCCTCACATGGCATTTCTCTATTCCTGTCTACATGTACATATACAATACTTTGCAATGATAAAGACGTAAATTTTTAATTATTATTTTATTATTACATTATATTATAAGTTCTTAATATCTTATAATAGATGTCTTTATCGTTGCAAAGTGTATATTTTAGTTTGTTGTGTAATGTATATATTACAATAGCAGCAAACAAAATCGCTGTTTATTTTTACTTTCTTCTAACATGTAGAGGGTTTAGTTAAAGTTCTAAGGGCAGAAGGCTTTTTACCTTAATGCCCCCCCTCCTAAATACTTACCTGAGCCTGATCTCAATCCGGCGATGTGTGTAAGGGCAGTTCTCGGCTCTCTCTTCTCAGTGGCTCATACACAGTCATTGGTTTCTGATGCTGTCAATCACAGCCAGGAGAGAAAGGGGCATGGCTGAACCATGTTCTGTATGTCTATGGACACACAGAGCTGGCTCAGGAGTGAGCATGCAGGACTGCCCCCATAGCAAGGGGTTTGCTATATGGGTGGGGGGGAGGGCAGGAGTGCCAGCTGGGGACCCGAGAAGAGGAGGATCTGGGCTGCTCTGTGCAAAAACACTACCCATATCAGGTAAGTATAACATATGTGGTTGTTTTTTTAAATACAAATTTGCACTTTAAATGTGTTTCAGTCATGATTAGTACAATTTATTTATTTTTATTCAGATAACTGGGACCTAGTGTCTAAAAAGCTTTTAAAGTGAATGTAAAGGTTTATTTATTTTTTTATTAAAATAAAAAAAGAGGTTATACCTACCTGCTCTGTGCAATAGTATTGAACAGAGCGGTCTTTTACCTTCTCTGCTGGAGTTCCTCACCAGTGCTCTCCGCTCCGTCTTCATACAGGTGCCCCCATAGCAAGCTCTGTGCTATAGGGGCGCTCACGGGGGTGCGCTACCAAGTCGGACTATGTGCAAACATAGATACACACAGCATGGTTGGGCCACATCCTTTGCTCCCTCCTCACAGGATTTAACTGACAGCAGCAGGAGCCTATGGCTCTTTTTGCTCTTCAGTGTGTCCTGTGAGAAGAGGGAGAGTGACCAGAGCTGCTAAAGACCGAACAACGCTGGATTGGTGAGAGGATTTAGCTACGTTTTTTAGGGGTGGGGGCAAAACAACAATGCATTAAGGTACAAAAAGTGTAGACTTTAACACTTTGGGGTGTATTTACAAAAAAGGTAAAGAATGTTCACTGAGAAAGGTAAATGTTCAGCAAAGAGTGAAATCATTTGACAAAATGTAGTTGTGTTCACTTCAATTCCCTACATGTGATTAGGTAAGTGAGCATATAAGGATATGGCAACATATACTGATAAATTAGTACAAAGTGAGCATATAAGGATATGGCAACATATACTAATTAATTAGTAAATCAACCCCAAATTAATTAAGTTGTAAATACACATTGTTTTGGTAACATTATTCAGAATATTATCAATTACCTGCAACAACTCATCAACATTTCATGGACCTTCATTCATTTGTAATCACGTTTTACTCTTAAAACTAGTGAGCTTTGGGTTAGAACAATGCTGAAATGTGGAACTTGGATGCCTTTTCAAACACGTTTTGTTTTAGCTTTTTTCATGAGACCCAAAACACTACCGTATGCAGTTAACATCAAGGAAGCTGATATAACAATATGTGACTAGTTAACATTTCTGTCTTTTTTCTGTCTTTTTAAATAGTATATTACCAAGAGAAATAAATACCTTTTTTAGGATTAACATGACACAAACATAAAGCCCCATTTACATGCCTGATACATATGACCTATTTGTATCTTGCAAGTAAAGTAGAACATAATTATGCTTTTTAAACCATAATTTTTGCCTTATGTTTTTGAAACTCTCAGTACATATTTCTAACGAAATGCTAGCACGTGAGTGGCTGATTTAAGTGAACAAACCTTATCCATATTAGCTAGGTGCAGTGAACAATCCCCATGCGCGAAGTGATAAATCTCTAGGCAGGAGCAAATTGGACCATGCCTTAGTGTTTTTTTTTTTTTGCTTCCTCAACTTGTGGGTAGAGGATTCTGTATCTCTAGGTTTACTATTTGTTTATTTTTCTATTGCGTGAACTAGATGGACTTGTGTCTTTTCTCAAACTACCGTATGTACTATGTAACCCTATTATGTATAACATAAGTTTGTTCTAAGACCATATTATAAAGCAATGTTCCTGCAGAATGCAGTGGCTATGAGCAGACCATTAAGACTCTGCTATATGGATGATTCCTGATCATGCAAATGTGCAACTGAGAAATCTTATGGCTTTGCAGATCCTGGATGTGTATGCAAGCAACTGTATGGAGGGCAGAAACCCAAGATAATCACATAATTCTTTAAGTAATTGTAGCCCTGAGCCACCTATTGCTGTTGTGTTTTGGCCCATGTGTTGTAGCTCACATTCTCCTGCTCTGAAGGGTTCCCAGTCTCTACTTTTGCCCACACAATAGTTAGAAGAAACGATTCATGTAGCAGAGTACTTAAACTTTGCTGCTGTAATGTCTTATGTGCAACAAACATATTCTACACAATCAAGCTGTACATTATTTCAAACCTTGAGGGACAGTTTGTATTTGGGAATAGTCATTTTTGACATGATGTTTCGTCTGACTTTTGGCTGATGCAAAAAAAATATAAAAAAAGGAGAAAAGAAATACCTAACTAAATTCCCCATTCTAGTTTTACCATTTTTCCATGGCACTATTGAACAATAAAAACAATTATGCTATAGGCAGCTAATCTGCTTTTGTTCTCATTTTCTTTGTTATGGTTCTGATAAATCAGCCCAATTGAGTGTTAAAATATTACCTTGGGTGAACAAATTGGGCTTCATTTGCTGAAGGCAAATACAGGCATACCCCACTTTTAAGTACACAATGGGGTCTATTTACTAAAGCTGAAACGTGCAAAATCAGGCTCACTCCTGCATAGAAACCAATGAGCTTCAATGTTTTTTTACTGGGCTTAATTGAACAAGCTGGGGTTAAAAGCTCATTGGTTTCTATAAAGAAGTGAGCCAGATTTTGCACTTTCGAGCTTTAGTAAATAAACCCCCTAAAAGTGGGGTATGCCTATAGACTGTTCACATTGCAAGAGAATTTTCACCTAGCCTAATGAAGAAGGTGAAGCTCTGCTAACCTCCAAAATTCATTCTAGTGTAAGAAGTGTTGTTTTATTTTACTTGTATGTGATTGGGTATTTTTTTCAAGGAGAATTTTCATGACACTAACTAAGCTAATGGAAAATTCCTTTGTAAAGAGACCAGCCTATTTGCCCCATTATATCTAGAACCCTGAAAGAAGAAGAGAATTATTTAAACTGGCTTTGGTGTACTGCATTGTAATTCTTTGTATTAAAAAAAAAAAAATCAAACTAGATGTAATCCTGTATAATAATAACTATGCATGAACATGATGCTTTCAAGTTGTAAAACACATTTCGGACCATAATTATATCAGTGCCCTGTGATTTTAATGTCCTTTATTACAGAAAATTCAGGACATTCCAATAACACAAAGCATGGGTAAGCCAGCAAATAATTCAGCTTTATGCTATAGTCAGAACATAAAATGAAGAGATAAATAATAACCTTTAGTCTTAACTGCATGCATTTTAAGGTTGCTTCTGAAACAGAAGATTTTTTATTTCATTTTTCACTAAATTAAATGATCTTACTTTCAGTATTTATGGAGAACAGTATACATTAAAATTACCTAATGACATATATTTTATTTACTGTATGTATGATGTAGTTTTTCAGTAAATCTGTACAAACCATACTATATGATGGCAGAGGTCTAAGGGCAAAGCAACAATTACTAATTAAGATATACAATATGGAGGTGGAGAGGTACATTGACATGATCTGCACATAAGCTGCAATCTAAGGAGCACACTTATCAAAGCTGAAGAATAGTCCTCTGTCAGCAGAGATATGATTTACAGGAAAAACCACCTTTCATTCTGAAAAATTGGTTGATGAACCACAGCAGAGTGTTAAACATAAGGAAAAGTAAGACAAGGTTTCACCAGTAAAAGGCTGTGTTTTTTGGTGCCGCAGGCTTGGCACTGGTAATTGTTGGCTTGGAACTGTTATCTTTTAGCACTTAAGTCAAGGAAAATTCTGGGTTTTTGGGTTGACACTATTTTAAGTTAAGCTAGCTTTTGTAAGTGTGGTTTAGATTTGGGGTTTGGGTTTCTTTTGAAGGAGTAGGTTGGGGATTAGATATTCAGAGTTGATCTCATGCTTCGGATAGGGGTTAAGCTTAAAACAACTCTTAGGTTAATACAATTCTAAATCAGCATATTACCTGTTAAGAAAAGAGTTAGTATTTACATCTACTGCTGCCCCACTGCCAAATACCACTCCATTGAAGAAAAATGTCCCCCCAAAGTCTATTCAAAAACTGACACTTCCAGGAGTGTCAATCCCCCGTGTTGCTTTCATTTCTAATTGTGTTTCTCCTGCCAAACTCTAAAGTGTTTACAAGACACAGGAGTGTCGGAAGTGTAAATTTCTAAATTGACTTCAGAGGAAGATTTCTCTTTAATTGGCCAACCGGAGAGGTGCCCATTTACTCTCTTCTATACAGGTTATTAGCAGTTTTATATAAGTAACACAGTTGCTTTAATTGGTAATGTTATTTATTTGGTAACATTTTGTTTCAGGAAGTTTTTATGTTACTACTTGAGGTTTCACATTGCTTACACGCATTACAAGTTTTTTTGTTTTTGCATCTTAATATAAATCATTTTTTCTGTATATGTTTAATATCAGTCTTGTTGCTAATTAGGGAAATACCCTAGTCCTTTTTATCTGTTATTACATGCATTTTCATGCCTTTACATTCATTCTGATGGAAAAGTGACACATGGATGAGTAAAGCATGGAGGGTTTTCTAAAGACAAAGAATAAGGTTTTTTTTTTGATGTGGAAAGGGTTGAGAATCTACACATGATAAATTGTGAGAATATTCACTTCAATAATCCAATCTTATGCAGATGAATAAGTAGACAGGATTTTTCTTTTCACGTGTTTGGATGATTGCTGTGAAGTGTTTTTTTAAAAGTTTTTTTTAACTTCTTTAGTAAATCAGCTTTTATGTAAATCATGTAAACCACACCAATTTCATGCATTGATTTTAGACCAAAGCTTCAATTTTCATGTATTTGTACTCATTTACTGCAGAGAACTGCAAAATTTAGAGAGATGAGGTACACTTGAAGAGTGTATAAGTGTTAGGGAATGGTGATTCAAAATCAATACATGTTTATAGTGAAAGGTAAAGTTCTTTGTGGGTGCCATCAATAGAATATTCAGTGTTTGCTGACTCATTTAACAAAGCAACGATATATCCAACTTGTTCAACAAAGCCATTGCTGCCACCCATACTATCCAACCAGATTTTATCTTGCACAGATTTAGCTTTGGTAATGTAAGATCAAGTTGCAAAGAAATAGCTAAGTGTCTCCCATGGCAGCCAGCACAAATGATAGTACTGGTGTACCAAATTTAGGAAAACCATGAGATGACTTCAAATATTTTTGACATACATGGTGCTCCCAATTTTTCCATGGTAAATAGAATACATAAGGCTGACACTATGAAATACATGTTCACTATCAAAACAATTCGCCATACACAATGTACTTGACTCCATGAACACATTTCAAACTAATTTATGAATAAAAAGCACCTACCATTTGTTATCAGCAAACTTGTATCTGTGGTCATCAGCTGGCACAATATCCATAAGAAGGATGTACTTGGTCTTTGGATTGAGGCCAGTGACTTTCACCTTGTAACTGGGAAACATTCGCCTGGAATAAAATAGTAGAATTTGAACTGGGCAGATATTGGAAAGATTTTTCTTTCTTCTGAGTCTTAAATCAGTTAATGCTGAACACTTGTAAGGCTTTTTTTTCATTAGAGTGGAGAGCCAAGTCTGGAATTTATGTATCATTCTGAGTATACTTTCCACTCAATTGCTCCAAACAACTCTGCTCATGTAGGGTGTCACTTCCCATTCACAATTTCATATTAATTGGCCAAATACGCAACTCCCTCTGTTAAAATTATATCCAGTTTGCTATGTTTACCTAGAAATACCATTCTATATTACACAGAAATACATGCTTTAACCTCCCTGGCGGTATGATTCTTTCAGATTTTAGGTGCTGAAAGCGGTACCATTATTTGCAAGGGAATTTGGCGTTTTATACTGTAGGATTGTAATTCTTAGGAATAACTCACTTAAATCTATCCAAACAAGAGTCTAATAGGCATCCCGGGTATGATTTATTTTTTTTTATTAAAAATTATAATATAATAAATAATTATAAAAAATTATAACAAATAGTAAAAATTATTCAATAATGTAATCAAGTCAAAATCACTGAAATTTGCTCAGTTGCAGAATTTTTGCTGTCATTATTTTTTTTTTTTTATGACGAATTTCCCCACAAATCGCTATCGCTAAATTCTGCAAGTGATTCTGATTTATTATCGCTGTTTTTTAGCTGCTCTAAAACTATTTTTGCCATAAAGGGACACTTTTGGTTGCTATGGGCAATCTACAGTTTGCAGGGAGAAAGAACAGTTTTTATTATATAAAAGGACATGTAGTGCACAGGGCAGACCACTAGGGACATGGAGGGTGTGTATTTTTTACATACAGTACTGTAATCTATAAGATTACAGTGTACTGTATGTAATGTGTTTGTTTACATTTTTGAATTTGGCGCCGTTCTCCGTCCCTGTGCGTCGTAACGTCGCAGGGAACGGAGATCGGCGGCGCGCAGGGACGCTGTGTGAATCGAGCGAGCACCCGCTCGCTCACACAGCGCGGATGCATCGCTGGATCCACAGAGAAGGTAAGTATACAGTCTCTGTGGATGCTGCGAGGCGAGTCCGAGTCTGACTCGGGGTTACCGATCATAGCAGAGAAATCTTACCCCGAGTCAGACTCAGGAACACCGCCAGGGAGGTTAAGACTGGCTGAAAAAAATATGCTTGCCTCAATCTACAGCTGTCAGTCTGGTGATAGGAAAGTCTTTATAACTTGACTTCACAAACATAATCTAGGAAAAAAATTGCTGCATGTTAAAGCCATGCTTTAGTGAGTGTGTACTATTATTAGTACTATTATTAGAGGTTGTAATAATTATAGATACTGACTCCAGTTCATACATCGTATATTCCTCTGTCTTTTCCCACAATATTGTGTTTCTTTGGGGTTGGGGCATAGCTGGCCAGTTTAGGAATGGACGTATTTGTACTTTTTCAGTTTAACAGAGAGTTACTTAAAATTACCTGTGATTTCATAATGGTACATACACACATGCTTTGGTTAGGGTAAAGAGTGTATGGCTAAAGCCATTTGTTAAGGAATACCAATAACGTTCTCTTTTACAGATCAGTTTTCATTAATAATTGGAATAAAAATTATTTAATTTGGAATGGACAAACTTTTTTTAATCCAACAGCCTATTACTTTCGAGTACTATTTCATTTGATTAATAACACTGGTGGAGTGTCAGTGTATCCAACATAGCAATATAATGATGAGGATGAGCGCTCCTAACAGCTTCTGTGCAACATTCCGCTACACTGTCAGAGATGTAAATAAAAGGTGCTAAAGCAACTGAATTTCAGCTGATGGTAAATTGTCATGAATTTAAAAAAAAAAAAATGTGTGTTTTTTTTTTTTTTAGCTATGCAATGGTGCAATCTTGGTTAACCCATAACTTGCTTAATTGCTTTATAGGCAAACTCCAGCAAAATAGTGGACTACAAAGGTAAACATATGTAGAAACCACTTTACCGGTCAAAAGATTTGATAAGTAAAGTTAAACACCTGTGATCGATTCACCCACAATTGTTGTATTATACAACTGTATAGCCTGGGGAGGGTTATGACACTCTGCAGCCCCTTCACATCCATGCCAATTCAATATAAAGTCCGATCTTATGTAAATATACTAGCTGAAATTAGAAGGATTTTTATCTTTGTTGCAAATATATTCAAAGGTATTGTCATGTATTTTCTTGAGAGGGGTTTAAACTGTTACCAGTTGATTTCTCATTGAGTGCTGAATATAACAGTGCTATCCTAATTGTTCTTTGTCTGCAATAAAAGCAGGCCTTGAAGCAGTGGTTGTCAACAAATGAAGTATGGGGGGCCTCAACTGCAAGCACCAAAGAGACCGCACATAATAATTCAGTATACACAATGCTACAGAAGATTGTCAAAACCGGCAGACTACAGCAAATTGTCAAAGACTATAAATACGCTACAGGTGTGTTTTGGGCCTGGAGACATTTTGCAGAAGACTGTCAAATACAGAGGTCAAATTGCAAGAGACTACTAAAGTTCACTGCCATTGTAGCCATATCAACAATCCCACTGTTGACTAATGTGATCCAAGGGCCTCATGGCAAGCACAAAAGGGCTGGAAGTTGGGCATCGAGGACATAAAGTGATTAACATTTTGGGGGAAAACTTGTATGTAGGACCTCTACCTCTCCTATGTATGTTAATGTGAGCCATATGTTCAACAGAAATCATGATACAGGCATACCCCACTTTTACGTACACAATGGAGTTTATTTACTAAAGCCGAAAAGCGCAAAATCAGGCTCAATTCTGCATAAAAACCGATGAGCTTCCAGGTTTTATTACCGAAGCTTAATTGAACAAGATGGGGTTAGAAGCTCATTGGTTTCCATACAGAAGTGAGCTCCATTTTGCGCTTGCGAGCTTTAGTAAATAAACCCCTTTGTGTACTTAAAAGTGGGGTATATCTGTATTTTACTTTACATGGTGCAAAAAGACATCAAAGAATGTATTACTATAAAAATATATGAATGCACATTGAGGGGATGCTTTAATTCCTCCTCTATGCCAGCCCTTGTCAAACTTTTTAACATGGAGGAACCCTAAAAAAACTTTCTGGGCTCAGAGAATCAATATTATTAATTATTATAATTTTAGCACAGAGTACATTAGTGTGATGGTCATTTGGAAGAATGTTCTTTATATTTGTGGTCATTAAGAAGAATCCCCCCTTAGGCCTGATTCACATCTATGCATTTTTTGTGCTTTATGCATTTTGCAGATTTGCACTACAGTCCATTTAACATGTTTTTTTATGTAAAGAAAATTAGCAAAATACAAAAAGCACTAAAAATTCATAGGTGTGAATCCAGCCTTACAGATAATCTTAAAAGATCATTGCCAGTGGTTAATACTAAAGTTGTTCCTCGCTCAAGGAACCCCATGCAACCTCTGGTGAAACCCTAGGGTTCCATAGAACCTTGACTGAGAAAGGCTGCTCAATGTAGCATTCTGTTGAAAATATATATATTTTTTTTTTTGTGCCATAGTCATAGTCTTACAATATTATAAAAAAAAGTCTCTGGCCCAGATTCAGAAAGCAATTACGCCTGTCTAACTGGTGTTAGACAGGAGTAATTTCAAATTTCGCGTGCCGTATCACTAGTTTGAATCCTCAAACCATGATACGGCGGCTTCGGGCTTCGATCCGAGAGGCTTACGTCTTCGTAAGCCTTCGGATCTACGCTGCGATATATTTGCGGCCGCTGGGAGGAGTTCGCGTCGTTTTCATGCGTCGGGATATGCAAATGTGTTTTTACGGCGATCCACGAAGATACGAGTGGTCTTCGCAATCGCTTTCGTCTATTTTTTTTTTACGTACTGTTAGACCAGCTTTTTGCTGGTATAACGGTACGTAGCCCATGTTAAGTATGGCCGTCGTTCACGCGTCGATTTTTTATTTTATTTTTATTTTTACGTAACTCGTTCGGGACGAGGATCGTGCGTAAACGACGCTACTCAAACAACGAATGACGTAACGACGTGTTTTCGCGCAATGCACGGCGGGAAATTTGCGAACGGAGCATGCGCAGTTCGATCGCCGCGGGAACGCGCCTATTTTAAATGATTCACGCCCCCTACTCGCGTAGATGGATTGCGACGGGAGAAATACACTACGCCGCCGTCGTTTACTGGACAAAATCTACCTGGATTCCACGTAGAGCCAGGTAAAAAACGGCGGCGTAGTGTATTTGGGAAACGCTACGATAATCTAATTGTATCTGAATCTGGCCCTCTGTTTCTACCTCAAACAACAGCAAAACAAGGCAATAATTTTCCTGCGCAATATAGTATGCTATAATAAACAACAATTGTTCTTGAGGGAAGTGTCCACCTTCTTTTTCTGAATTCCCCTTACTGTGGTAAAAGTGGCGCTGAGTTTATTGCTGGACCGGCTCCAGTTCTGCAGTTATGAGATTTTGGTAAACAACAGTGAATAATGTAAAAAGATATTCTCTGCCTAGAATGTCACAGAGTGGATAAAGGAAATATGAATTTGAGGAAACTATGCGTCAGAACATTTCTTTAGGGCTATATCTGACCTTTAGTAGATAATACAGAAAATGGAAATCCTATAAAACTGAGCCAGGTTGCTGTAAATATACAGACTTTAGTTTCCTGCACCAGACTGTCCACTGATAATCAGACCTGGGGAATCACTCTAAAGTTAGGTCAAACTAGAGAGGGAGCTTTCCTAAATAATGATGAATGAGGACTCTAGGTAGATGTATTAAAGAAGTAGAGACTTTTCATTTACCACAGCGAATGATCGCAAAGCTTAGTAAATAATATAAAATGGTGATCACTTTAATTGACCAATCATGTGCTAATAATATGTAGATTACATTCCCTTGCACATGTTTGGGTATTCAAAGTGAACACAGGTATTCAGGGCAGGACTTAGGGTGGTGGGGGCCCCTGGCCTTGAGTGTTGAACGGGCCCCCTGGAGATCATAGTTGTTGAGCGGGGGGGCGGACCCTTTTTTTAGAGGGTTGCCTTCCGGGGCCCCCTATTGGGCCCAGTCAAGCCCAATGGTAGTTCCGGCCCTGCAGGTATGTACTGTCATTAATTTAACAAAGTGAACAAATACTTGGGACTCTCTAATAAAAACATACAACAAAAAGAGAGAGAGAGTCCTTAAAAAAAATAAAAGTAATATCCTGAAGTACACTTAACACAGCTAAAAAAAACATAAACCTTTAGGTGAAGGGTTACAACAGGCAATAGTAAAAGTAAATATGTATCTCCTTCAGCGTTATTCCTTTATAAAATTCCATAGGCCTCCAATGTAGAGTATTATGGGAAATGTACCACTTTAATAATATGAAACGTCATTCGAATTGGAGAAAAGAAGCACAAAAGTTCAGCTGATGACACCAGCTATATTTAGTTCAAGGGGTTGTAAAGGATTTTTTTTCCCCCCTAAATAGCTTCCTTTACCTTAGTGCAGTCCTCCTTTACTTACCTCATCCTTTGATTTTGCTTTTAAAAGTCCTTATTTCTTCTGAGAAATCCTCACTTCCTGTTCTTCTGTCTGTAACTCCACACAGTAATGCGAAGCTTTCTCCTGGTGTGATGAAAAGCTCTTGAGGGGGGAGGGAGCGAGCAGGAGGGTGAGGACGATCTCTACTTTGCAGATAGAGAAAGGAGCTGTGTGTTAGTGGGCATCCTGACACTCCTGCTCGCCCCCTCCCCCCTTAAAAGGCTTTCTCCACACCAGGGAAAAAGCCTTGTATTACTGTGTGGAGTTACAGACAGAAGAACAGGAAGTGAGGATTTCTCAGAAGAAAAAAGGATATTTAAAAGTAAAATTGAAGGATGAGGTAATTGAAGGAGGACTGCACTAAGGTAAATTAAGCTATTTAGGGAAAACATTTTTTTCCTTTACAACCCCTTTCAGTTTAACTTTTTTCAAAAACTGAACAGTGAAACCTGATTGCTGGCAACTCCATTGTTAGGTTGCATGAACATGTGTACGTTTGCCTGTGAAGTGTGAAGACAGTGTGGGGGAGATTTACAAAAACTGGTGCACACAGAATCTGGTGCAGTTGTGACTAGTAACCAATCAGCTTCTAGATTTTTGTCAACGCTTAATTGAACAAAGTGATTGTAAACCTACAATTTAAAAAAAATAAAGAAACAAACATGCCTATACCTACCTGCTCTGTGCAATAGTCCTCTTCATCTGGGGTCCGCCACTAGTGCTCCTGGCTCCTACTCTTCATCATGTGCCCCCACGGAAAGCTGCTTTCCATGGGGGCACCCGTGCGGGCTCACTCCCGAGTCCTACTGCTGCGTCTATTGACACAGACAGGGGGAACTCGGCCTCGCACATCACTCCCGTGTCACAGGATTTGATTGACAGCAGCAAGAGCCAATGGCTTCTGCTGCTATCAATCTGTCCAAGGAGAAGGGCGACAGCAGCTGGAGCCACTGTGCCCATGCACACCGCTGGATCAGATGGGTTTAGGTAGAAAACAGGGGGGGGGGGGTGCAGCACAGAAGGTTTTTCACCTTAATGCATAAAATGTATTAAGGTGAAAAATCTTAATGATTTACAACCACTTTAAGTTAGAAGCTAATTGGTTACAATGCACAGCTGCACCAGATTCTGTGTACACCTCTTTTAGTAAATCTCACCCTAAGGTGAGGTTAGGTGTTAATAATACTTTAGTGCTTTTAACATCCTGGTTCCATCTCTTATTGTACTGCTCATTCACATATACTGCACTGTGCACATTGAAACAAAACGGCATCTATTGAGGGTTATTTACTAATGTCGGAGAGTGCTAAATCTGGTGCAATTCTGCATAGAAACCAATCAGCTTCCATGTTTTATTGCCAAAGCTTAATTGAGCAAGCTGAAGTTAGAAGTTGATTGGCTGCCATGCACAGCTGCACCAGACTCTGTGTGCACCAGTTTTAATAAATCTCCCCCAATGTGTTTCTAGTGTTTGCAGGTGCCATAGAGCCACATACAGCCACCCATGCATAGGCATGAATGGATAAAGCAATGTGTACGCAGCTATGTGCCTCTATTTGCATAAAGTAGTGCATATGCACCGCCACCAGGGGCGGACTGACCATTGAGGCACTTGGGCACTGCCCGAGGGCCCCATGCCACTAGGGGGCTCCATCAGGGTTGCCAGTCTTACTAAATCCAGAGACAGTATGTAAAAATCTGTGTTTTTTTTTTTACATCTGTCCCTGATATGTTCGAAACCGACATGCTTTTGATGTGAAAAACCCAAGATTTTAGCTGCCCCGCTTTTGCAATGCCTCCTGGCATGGTGGCCATCTGTAAGCCCGGGGGCCCCATAATCTTCTATTGCCCGGGGGGGCCCATGAGTTGTCAGTCTGCCCCTGACCGCCACCGACCTTCCGTGCGTTTGGTGTATTATGTCTGTTGGTGTGCTATATGCATATAGTAGCGCATAGCTGTGTACAGCTGCTTATTGGCAACAGTACGAAGCTCTGATATCCGGTACGCCAGAAATATGCAGCACTTTTATGCTGCACAGGCATATGCGTCCATGTGTAAGTAGCCTTATACTTATTTATTTTCTTCCATTCTTTTATGGTGCCACTTTAAAATCTCTGTCATTTGAGAGTCTGATGGGAGCTAGAAGCTTATTAAAAGTAAGGAAAAAGTCCATTCTCACCGAGAGTCCCATTTTTATTAGGAAAGAAAATCAAATTCTAATAAAGAGATTCCTTACAGTTCTCAGGGACAAATATAATCTGTATCCTAACTTCTTTCCACTTTTACAGATTTTTTAGTATGCATTAAAGCTGCTTCTAGGTACAGAACCATGGATACAGTATGTGCACACTCTGGGGTGGATTTACTACAGTAGTAAAGGCTGTTTAGTAAAGTGATTGTTCTTAGTGAAGAAGGGGGTGCTGTGTTTACTGCAGTATCCAATCACTTACAAGTGAAATGCTTTTCTTTTTCTGTTTCCCATGCACATGTGTGGGTGTTCAAACTGAACAAAGTGTCTGTCATCTTATTTAATAACCTAGCTGGAGTTTGCATGTTCTCCCTGTGCCTTGTGGGTTTCCTCTGGGTACTCCGGTTTCCTCCCACACTCCTAAGCCATGCTGGGTTGTTAAAAGGATCCTGTCTAAACTGGCTCTGATATGTGTATATATGAATATGAGTTAGGGACCTTGAATTGTAAGCTCTGTGAGCGCAGGGACTGATATAAATGCACAATATATATGTAAAGCGCTGCATATTTTGAATGGTGCTATATTACTACCTGTAATAAAGAAGTAAAGCTTCCCTTTAAAAAGTGGCCAGCCCCCAGTTACTTAGTAAAGCAACTCCAGTGTGCATAGGTTCTCTATAGATACACCTACCTATTTTTTACCTGGGTGCCCTATCCACTTATTTGCAAAGGTGTTAAGCCGCGTACACACGATCGGTCAAAAACGATGAAAACGGACTGAAGGTCTGTTTCATTGGTCCAAACCAATCGTGTGTAGGCGCCATCAGTCAGTTATCCTTCGGTCCAAACAAAAGAGAACTTGCTTTAAAATTGAACCGATGGATGCCTGACCGATGGGTCAAAACCGATCGTTAGTATGCAAAAGCATCTGTTAAAAAGCCACGCATACTCAGAATCAAGTCGACGCATGCTTCGAAGAATTGAACTTCGTTTTTTTCAGCACGTCGTTGTGTAAAAACACGTAAACATCACTGCGTTCTAACACGATCGGTTTTTAACCGATGGTGTGTAGGCACATCAGACCATCAGTCAGCTTCATCGGTTAACCGATGACAATGGTCCTTTAGACCGTTTTAATCGGATGGACTGATCGTGCGTACGAGGCTTTAAAGATACTTTAGTGCTTTTAACAACCTGGTTGCATCTCTATTTGTACTGATCATTCACACATATAGGGCACCTATACAGTGCACACTGAAATGAAGCAGAACCCATTGGGGTTGATTTACTAAAAGTGGAGAGTGCAAAATCTGGGGCAGCTGTGCATGGTAGAAAACCAGCTTCTAACTTCAGCTTGTTCAATTAAGCTTTGACAAAAAAAAAAAAAAAAAAAACACACTGGAAACTGATTGTTTTTATGCAGAGCTGAAACAGATTTTGCATTCTCCAGCCTTTAGGGTGTTTTAGTTATACCAAGTAATGTACAGTCATCTGAACCTTGGAATTACCTGTACATAGTGGATTTGGTTTTGTATCTTTATTGTTGCAAATGTGCTAATAAGTGTTTTTAATCTGTGCAGGACTTTTTATGTACTGGCATTGGGAGAGATAGGAAAAGATGCTCTGATATATTGCAGTTGTCGCCCATTCACAACCAGATGTGGGGGACCTTTTTTTTATTCCCTCCACTATTAGGACATGCCATCCTTTACTATTAGGATGTGACATCCTTTAACTATTAGGACGTGCCATCCTTTCAGTATTAGGACGTGCCATACTTTCACTATTAGGACGTGCCATCATTTCACTATTAGGACATGCCATCCTTTCAGTATTAGGACGTACCATCTTTTTACTATTAGGACGTGCCATACTTTCACTATTAGGACGTGCCATCATTTCACTATTAGGACATGCCATCCTTTCAGTATTAGGACGTGCCCTCCTTTCACTATTAGGACGTGCCATCATTTCACTATTAGGACATGCCATCCTTTCAGTATTAGGACGTACCATCTTTTAACTATTAGGACGTGCCATCCTTCCACTATTAGGACATGCCATCCTTTTACTATTAGGACGTGCTATCCTTTCACTATTAGGACATACCATCCTTTCAGTATTAGGACATGCCATCTTTTCAGTATTAGGACGTGCCATCCTTTCACTATTAGGACGTGCCATCCTTTTACTATTAGGACGTGCCATCCTTTCCCTATTAGGACATGCCATCCTTTCACTATTAGGAGACTCCATCCTTTCTCAAAAGAGGCCAATAGAATATTCGGGTCATATTTTATATTCATTTTATTGATATGCTTGTTGTGTGGCATGACCCGATTACACATATGCATGAATTAAGCTGCCCAATGATAAAATGGTAATTTCCATATAATAATGCAGCGAACCTACCTGCAGAACAAATATCTGCTGTTGTGATTGGACGTTTGAACCATTCAGGAGAACCCTCCAAACCAGCCTGACCATGACTCCTTTAGCACACCACCGCTTTTAGACCCCGGTCCTCTATGGTTGTGAATTTTAATTGTGTCTATTTATATTATGCAACCCGGCATGCTACTAATTCATTCGCTGATTATTTTTTTTTGTGAGATAGCAAGATGGATCACATGTCATATTGATGGATCGCAAAATGCAATTTCTCTGTGCGGCAGAAAAATCGCTAGAAAGCCATTTGTCGCAGGACCGATCACGCAGCTGAGCGACAGAGCGGCCCCAATGTCTCTCTATGATATTGTCCCAGCTCATGGCACAAAGTTTAAGCTATCCTGCTATTTCTATCTTGCTAAACAAAACTGCACTAAAAGCTGTTTTCCCTTCTCCAAAGAAACTAGATCTCCTAAGGCATTTGCAGAGTCCAATTCATCACTGAACTTTCAGGGTTCTGCCACTTTATATACAAAGCCAGCTTTAAAAAAAAATATATGTCATTTTTACATTTGAAGTCCCAAGCTTGTATTAACCATTTGCAGGCCGAATGTCACACACAGGGTGTGCCAGTAATGACATAAACAAACTCAGCACACACAATAGGCTCTATTCATTTTTCTGCGGATCATATATACACATGCCATTAAACTGGAATGTAACTATATATATATATATATATATATATATATATATATATATATATATATATATATATATATATATATATATATATATATGTGTGTGTGTGTGTGTGTGTTTGTGTATATATATATATATATATATATATATATATATATATATATATATATATATATATATATATATATATATATATAGTGCTGATTTACTTAAATGAGGAGTAGCCAATCAGCTTCTAACTTCAGCTTATTCAATTAACATTTGAACATTTCACAACAAAAAAAACTTGGACGCTGATTGGCTATTATGCAAATCTTCTCTAAATTTTGCACTCTCCACTTTTACTAAGTCAAATACACACACACACACACACACTTAATAATTAATTTGACTAAATGGAAATAAAAATAAATAAAAATAAAAATGAAACGTCTAATGGTAAATCAGGGATGATGTGTCAGACCTATTCTCTGGATCTCTGGATAGCTTCCAGTACAGAGGGGATAGGCCCGCCTGAATCTTCCCAGCTCAATGATAAGGACAGGCCAGGGGAAGTCTACCTCTTCCCTGTGCTGCTGCCTCCCTAGCTACCCTCCATATCTCCCCCTCTAGTTAAAGCAAGCCACACTTTAGCCAAGTTTGTTTTAACTGATTGCCATTTAATAGGTTCCTTATACAATCTCTACAAATGTATTTAAGGAGAAATAAAAAAAAAAAAAAATGAAAACTGCATGCATCTAATAATAAATTAGCATATGGATTTATTTATTTTAATGTTAAAATGTCGTTTTATTTTTATTTTATTTTTTCACCTACAAAAAATTACAGTTTTGGTGTGACAAGTGTCCTTACAACAATTCACATTTATTTGCTTGTTTTGTTTTTTTTCCTTTTTGTTTTTCCTTTTTTCCTTACTGAAACTGCAGTAACAGTGTTATATTACATATAATTATGGTGTGTGCCCAGCCCCTACTATCACTTTTGTTGGCCTGCCTGTGGATTAAATAAGAGCCTGTGAAATAAAAATAAATCTTTTAAATAAGATCGCTACATATATCATCAGCACATCAGAATACCGTGATCACGTGCTCTATGAGCACAAATCTACATACAATTTAGGTTATGTACATAGGTGAGTTTAGGAGAGTTTTCAGGTTTTTTTTTCTGCCAGAAAGCTCCAATCAGAAACCAATCCAGATTTTTTTTTACTTCTGCCTCTTATGCCTGTAATCGTCCTAATGTGCATGGGCACATAGGATAACATTGAGCTACTTCTACAGGCAAAACACAAACCTCCTATAGAAGCAACATTTTAGCCAGTGTGCATGGAGCCTACTACACAAAACTACAACTCCTCTACTAGTATGTTTGTAAAATACCGATCTCTTATTTTTGTTTCTTCCTCCTGCCTCTTAGATTGCAAGCTCCTGGGGTTTCATTCATACAATGACCTTGGTCTTGTGTTTGTATAGTGATTGTTATGTCTGTCTGTACTGCTTGTTGTATAGTGCTTTGGATAACTAAGACACAAGTCCTAAATATAACAATACTACTACTACTAATAATAATGATAATAATAAAAAATAATAATAAACTAATGATAAACGAATAATAAGTCATTTTTATCCTCAGCCCACACAGTTCTCTTGCTTTCCCTTCTCTCCTTGGATCTTTATTTAAATAGCAGCCTGGCACAATGCTACAATACAATTCCAAATACTACAGACCGTTACCTGACAGCCAGTTTAATGAATAAAATAATTGACTAGGACGTGTGACAAATAAAGCATGTGCAAAGAATGCACTCCTCGTATCCCAGGATAGAACTTCTACTTTTACAGTGATGATGATCTTACCTTCCAGCCTTGGTTATGATCATCTCTGTGCCAACTTCGTGAAATTTCATCCATAACTCTCGTTCGTGCAAGAATACCTTAATGCCTTCCATTCCCTGGCCAGAGAACAAAATATTTATTAGATACTGCTGCTTGATTTTCCAGCTTTTAATCAGAAACTTGATTCCCATAGCTAAATAAATCACGTGATTCTATCTGAAATTCCTTTGTTAATATACAGTTGTTTCCAAACAGAGGAACAAGAGTAAAAGTACTGGGTAAAGTACTGAGTAAAGCAAAAAAATAAATAAAAAATACTATATATATATATATATATATATATATATATATATATATATATATATATATATATATATATATATATATTTATTTATTTATTTATATCTGTCTATATAGATAGATAGACCTTTCTCTCTCTCTCTCTCTCTCTCTCTCTCTCTCTCTCTCTCTCTCTATCTATATATATATATATATATATATATATATATATATATATATATATATATATAGATAGATAGATAGATAGATAGATAGATAGATAGATAGATAGATAGATAGATATCATTAAAAATCATTTTAATCCTGTTAACTGTGAATTATGTTCGAAAAAAAAAGTGGATCAATTTGCCCAGAACAACCAATCAGAATAAGCAAGATCCTTATTACTATAATTACTATGACTTTATATTATTATCGCCCTTCTTAATTCCTGTATCATACCGCTTGTTATACATCAACTTCTATGTATAGACTGCACCAATAGCTCACGAGTAAAAAAAAAAAAAAAAATCGTACTAGCAGTACAACAAGATAAAAAAAAAAGTAGTCATACATTCTGGATAAAAGTTTTTTTTAACTAAGCTTTTAAAACTTTGCAGACAATGTAAAAGCAGTATTATTTTGTATGCATATTGTACTTGTAAATTATTATACACCAGTTTTAAATTTGTGAATAAATACGAGCTTGCCCTCCAGAGAATATTATTGTATTTTGCTTACATTTTTTTTTTTTTTGTATTGCATTTATATTTTGCATTTGTATGTTACTTTACCCACTCCACCTACTGAGGGGTATGTAGGGAAATAATAAAAGTTATGTAAAACTTGCTTGATTTAAAAATGAATTGCAGGGCAGGGTAGCAATGATCCTTTTAGGCAAAAATCAAAGCAGCACGTGAATGAGGAAGACTGGATTCAAAACTCATCACGTGCATGATATATACAATGCTATGAGAATACGTATGTGTATGTGTGAACCTGGGTGATAATCATCATGGCACATGATACATCAAGCTGAAATACATAGAGTACAATAGTAATTGGAAATATGCCCTGAGGATCTTGGCAAGGGGAATTAGGAAACATTTGTGTACTCAGATTTCTATGTGTACAGTGACTTCATCCATCCAGCACTGGAGCAGGCCTCTGCTAGTACCCCATATGTGGGATGCGCCCTTTGTTCATTAGCCATTCTAGTCCTCATGTCATTTTAGGAAAATGGCAACTGTCAGTACATAGATGAGACTGTCTCACAATCCTGAAATGGACTCTGTGTATGTTCTGATCATTGTCCATAAAGCAATGTTACTGCATAAAAAGTGATCTGTAGGCCGAGTGGGAATGATGTAGTGTCAAGGGGCTGATCATCCTGCAGAGAATGCAATAGCATGCTTACCTGCTGGGTGAAGGCAGCTTGTGGGGAGGTGGGGGTCTTGCTACTGGCCCCCAGCTGACTGTCTTGCTTGGGATCACACTGCAGCTCCTTGTGGTCTGCCTCCACCGGGGTATCCGGCATCCCATAGCCCTCATCGGTGTCCGCCATGGTATTATAGGACCCTGTACTCAAAACACAAAGGTTGGGCTCATCAAGAATGTGCTTATCATGTCAATGTGCCTGTTCACACACACCAGTTACTACCCCTGCGACAAGGAGGCCACATAATACACGTCTATCTGTACAGCTCATCACTGAACAATTCCTATACTACACTGATTAACACTGCTAATAATTTGTCTATAATACATTCCATATATAGACTGCATTATGCCTTATGCTGGCCATACATTATACATTTTTCCTGTAAAATGTTCCTTTACATTTACCCAAAACCATATAATATGAGGTCAAACCTAAACAACACTTTCAATTTGTATCCAATGCAATCAGGCAGGCCCTTGCATTACAGCTGAAATTCTAAAAGAAAATTGTATAATGCATGACCAAGTTTACTTTGACATGTAGTAGTCATTTCATTTGTAACATTGCATTCTATCATATAGCTTTAAGTTTACTAGGGATTCATATAATACAACAGCATCAATTCACTAGTTAACAAACGATAAGGATACAAAGTTATTTTCAGAAAATTCCAAGAAGATTTAAAAATGACATTCAGCTAACTGAAATAAAGTTCATTTTTTAAAGTTTTATAAACTGAGCCTACATTTCACTAGCAACTGAAAACATCCATAGTACACAATGGAGGCTAAACTTACTACAGTAGTTGATCATGCTTACACAAGATATTTAATAACGTCAGTTATCCAATCACGCGAAAAGAAAATTCCTGTTTACTTCTGTAAGTGATTCGATATTTATTATGTGAATTTTCTCAACTCCTTTAGTACATCAAACTTTAGATATAAACACACAACATCTGTACACACGAAACTGCCCATCACGTGAATATGTAGTAATACATAAATACACACACACACACATATATATATATATATATATATTATACATACATATATATAAAATATGCACTTGTGAAATAGTCACCATACATTGCTATACGTGTGGGAATTATATATTTTGGTACCTTGTATATAGATGCAGAAATTAAAGTTTACTACAACCAGTTCACCTATAGACATAATTGATAAAATTCACCTCAAATTACCCACCATAAATGTATCTTTATAAAACAGTATTGCGAGGAAACAATACATCAGATGTGTCTCTACAAATTAGAAAGGTACACAGAGATCCATAGGAATGTTACTGGATCGTGCTTTCTCTTTTCTACTGTATATACATTTACATTGACTCCTCTCGACCTAATTAATCCCAAACTATTTCCAGCTGACATTTCCTTGCACTGAGCTTGTGACCAGATAACTGACATTCCTGCAATAAAGAAGCTACTTCTGTCTGTGCTTCCGACCACTTCAAATACCTGTAAATATAATTATTCTCTCTTACCCCTCCAGTAAACCGAACACATTTCACAGCAATTCGATGAAACTTACAGAATGCATAAAAAAAAAAAGTGTGTCTATAATGTTGTTTTATAAATCTGATATTAATAACACGAAGCCTCATGTCCATACAACATACCTGGACTTACATATTATATATCATACAGACAACATCTAGCATAAGTATCTGTGTAATAAATAAGTACAAATATATGAGAGAGAGAGAGAGAGAGAGAGAGAGAGAGAGAGAGAGAGAGAGAGAGAGAGAGAGAGAGAGAGAGAGATATATATATCTAAATATATATTTATATCTAAAGTGGGATTTATTTATTTATGTGTTTAGATATTTATTATATCTATTTGGGTTGTAGTGTGTGTTCTGTATATCTTTTTGGTCTGTTTATTATATTTATAGTAAGATAGAGATATATACACTACACAGGCATGCTTTGAAACTTATATACAACTTATATATGTGCAAAGAACTTGAAATCACTTATCATGCTAACATCTAATATATAAATCTATTGTGTGTTTTTGATATGTTATGATATGTATATACTTGTACTTTAGATAGATAGATAGATAGATAGACAGACAGACAGACAGACAGACAGACAGACAGACAGATAGATAGATAGATAGATAGATAGATAGATAGATAGATAGATAGATAGATAGATAGATAGATAGATAGATAGATAGATAGAGTATATTTTGTATAATATACAAAATGTAAAATTAGTAAAAAAAAAAAAAATATATATATATATATATATATATATATGTATATATATATGTATATATATATATACACACACACATATAATATATAAACACACACAGTGATAGATAGATAGATAGATAGATAGATAGATAGATAGATAGATAGATAGATAGATAGATAATGTATATTTGTATAATATACAAGTTGTATTATTTGTGTATATGTGTGTGTGTATATATATATATACACACAGATAGATAGATAGATAGATAGATAGATAGATAGATAGATAGATAGATAGATAGATAGATAGATAGATAGATGGATAGATAGATTTATAATGAGTTTATATTTATAGTTACTTTTTTATAATGAGATAAAGATATAGCTTAGAAACTGTTTAACTTATATAGGTGCATACAGCATGAACTTACAAATCATACAAACATTTAATAATCTAACATATATGTGTGTGTTTGTATGTGTGTAGTGTGTGTATGCGTGTAAAATATATTTATTTAGATATCTATCAGGATGTCCTGTGTGTTTTGTATATCTCTTTGTCTGTTTATATTTGTAGAGAGATAAAGATATACACATACAGGGCATGTTTAGAAACTATATAAAGTTTATGAATTAATATAAAACAGGCAGAAACATGATTATGCATTGTGCTGCACCTATATATTATTATTATTATTATTATTAATATTATTACTACTACTATTATATATTATATAAGTATATTATTGAGCATGATTATGCATTGTGCTGCACCTATATATTATTATCACTATTATTACTGCTACTATTATATGTTATATAAGTCTATTATTGAGCATGATTATGCATTGTTCTGCACCTATATTATTATTATTATTAATATTATTACTACTACTATTATATGTTATAAAAGTCTATTATTGAGCATGATTATGCATTGTGCTGCACCTATATTATTATTATTAATATTATTACTACTACTATTATATGGTATAAAAGTCTATTATTGAGCATGATTATGCATTGTGCTGCACCTATATTATTATTATTATTATTACTACTACTATTATATGTTATAAAAGTCTATTATTAAGCATGATTATGCATTGTGCTGCACCTATATTATTATTATTATTACTACTACTATTATATGTTATAAAAGTCTATTATTAAGCATGATTATGCATTGTGCTGCACCTATATTATTATTACTACTACTACTACTATTATATATTATATAAGTACCTTTTCCTGTTCTTCCTGAATTGGGGAACAATGTAAGACATACATCATTTTCCAAACATACTTTTGTTTTTCATTTTATAGGTTTTGCTGCCTGGTCCTTTCCCCACACTGTCCCCAAATAATGTATAGTACAGGTTAGTAAATAAAGGCAAGTCCCTGGAAGTCCTACTACACATTCTAGCCTATTCCTGCCCTTTGTATAATGTTTGGCAGTGGGAAGAACTCAGAGACAGGCCTGATTGAGGAATACAGGCAGATAGAAGTGTACCGGTGTCCTGCTAATAACAATAGTGAGCCCAGAGAGGAGCCTTGAGGCTGTCCCAGAGGGCAGAGAATTGTCGGGGCTCCTGGTACCCCAGAATTACCTGGCAGGGAATGGCTCTCCTTTGTCGGTGGTCAAGGCCCTGGCTTGCTGCTGCTGTTGCAGAAGAAGATCTTCTCAGTGTTCGGCTTCCTCCCCAGAAGGACGGAGAAGCCTGGAGCACATGCACAATCCTCCTCACTGTCTCCAGCAAAGAAATCGATGGATCTTTAGAAAGGTGATCAGAAGGCTTGTAAAATCAGGGTCTTCCTCATGTCATTCCCAGACACAGCGGATCCTTCCCTGTGAACACTCAGATTGTTGGAGACAGGGAGATGATAAATCCAGCAGCTCTTATCATGGCCATGGAGGAGAATCTTCTTGCAGCCAGTGATGGGGACACATTAGGGTGAGAGGAAGGGCAGGCAGCCTTGCTTGTGATGTGTGCTGGGTGTATGGTGTGTCTTTCTGTCCTGTATTCCTTTCCTGTGTCTGTCTGTGTGTGTGTGTGCGCGGAATAGAGAGAGAAATCCAAGCTGTTCTATTGCACACAGCTTAGTGTAATGATGGGGAGGGGAGGGAGAGGGAGAGTGGGAGCACTGCAAGTGTTTAGACACTGCCCAACCAGCTCCTCATGTGCTCCCTACACTCACTATCTCACTACTTCACTCACACTCCCATGTCTTCTACATGCCTCATCCTTCCCTCTGCTCATTGCCTGGCTTCCTGAGACCTGGCCACTATTAACCCTTCCACTGCCCTGCCCTGGCCTAGTGCTGATCACCCCCACCCTCTCTGATACTAGTATTAGTAATAGGGAATAAGGGGGAGAATGCACTCTGGAATTCAATGATACTACACCCCCAAACAAAGTACCCCTCTCAGCACCATACAAGCTACAGCAGGAGACATCAAAAGAAGTAAAAATAGAGACCTCATGCCTTGGAATGCTCCAAGTATTTCTCTTGATGGCAGAATGTATACAAAGCAGCAGGTCCGGCTATAATAAAATAATCAAACCGTCATAGTGCAGAGGAGATTGGTTTTATCTGGGTATTCTTCCTTCTGCTCTCTTCTCTCACCCCCCCCCCCCCCCAACCACCACCCTTCATCTCTCCCCCTCCCTTTCTGCCACACTATTCTTCTCTATCTCACTTCCATCCTTATTTATTTCTTCCTTCAATGGCTCAGATCAAGGTAAACCAGCGCTTTGCTTTTACAGCTCATTGCAATTTGCACATGCTTATCTTCTCAGTGTAAGTAATAGGGATAACATAGTCATGGCATATTGGCAACATCACCATAGCAGCTATGGAGTATCATTGGACAGTGTACATAGGTCTGCTGATTTCCCACTCTCCTAGGCAAATATATGGACAAGCATATACCTAATTGCTACTTAGTATTCTAGCAGTGTTATTATTAGAGGATGCTAACAATAATGGAAGCAACAATGATATGGTAGTGAGCCAGTATACTATAGCATATGATGTGTCCAGTGACTATAGGGCTGAGTACCCTCACTTCACATGATAAATGTACAGGGCTGAGTGTGCTATTTATTTATTGTGAGAACACTTCCCTTTCATTCCTCACACTGACAGGAGTGGTGTGTGCACATCTCATTTCATAAATACTCAGGAAATGCATTTCTGCTTTTATTGGCAGGGAGGCATCTCTGGAGAAGTGCAGGATGTGGAATACCTATGGCTTATAGTGCCATGATAAACCAACCCCTTACCCCTTACCAATTCATTTTACACACGCACACACACACACACACACACACACACACACAGAATTACATATATATCAACAGATATGCATGATAAAAGCCTTACTTATCCATTTATTACTATTTCAATACACACACACATATATATATATAGGTTTTATAATATGTGTGTGTATTATATACATATAAAATGTGTGTGTGTGTGTAATACACAGATACACAGAGGATGCTAATAATAATGGGAACAACACTGATATGCTAGTAAGTCATTGTAGTATTATAGTATATATATATATATATATATATATATATATATATATATATATATATATATATATATATATATACATAGAGAGAGAGGAATAGAATGAGAGGGGGACAGAGAAAGAGAGAGAGAGAGAGAGAGAGAAGGAGAGAGGGAGAGAGAGAGAGAGAGAGAGAGGAGAGAGAGAGAGCTATGTGCCAAGAGACTAGGGCTGAGTACTCATCTCACATGATAAATGTACAGCAGTTACAGAGTTTAGTGTGCTAATATATATATATATATATATATATATATATATATATATATATATATATATATATATATACACACACACAAAACACACACACACACACGAAATGCACACACTGGAGTTGATTTAGTAAGCTGGAGAGTGCAAACTCTAGTTCAGCTCTTCATAGAATCCAATCAGCTTCCAGCTTGTATTGCCAAAGCTCAATTGAATAAGCTGAAGTTAGAAGCTGATTGGCTGCCATGCACAGCTGCATCAGATTTTGCACTCTCCAGTGTTAGTAAATCAACCCCTGTATAACATCCATACGGTTATCAATATTGCACATATAACACACTGGGCTGTCTTGTTTAGGGTTTTCTTGCTTCTTACCTTTATTGCAAAAACGATCCAGCCAAGCTGTACAAAGGTGGTAATGTTACTACCATGGGGTGCTGGTCTCTGGAATACAGCTACCAGACCTAGGTCTTCAGCACATAAATCCTTCTTGATTTAGGATAGCATGGTTAAAGTCAACTTCCCTGTAGAAAAAAAAATGAAATATTGTTGTTGCAGCCCAGAGCATACAGAAGGCTTGTCTGTGGGAGCAGACAGTGCACCTCTAGGGCTGGGTGACGTCACGGCCTGTACCCTGGTCTGCTGTGCAGAGGATGTACAGTGCAGGGAGTCTTATGGCAGGCAGTCTTATCTCCTAGATAGCCCAACACAGAGAATGTACAGGAGGGCAGTGCAATCAGCGCACTAGAATGCATGGTTGGGGAAATGACTAGAAAAGGGTAGAACGTGGAGATCTAACCGTTCATGGTGAAATGCAGCCATTACTAGGGGTACCTGATATTAGTGGGCATTTGATTTCTCTGCCATTGCAGAAGTGCACGTCAAATGAATAAACAGACACCTCCCTTGCCGCAGCTATATATAGCCAATGATAACCTGCATGAACCCTATCTCTTCCACAGAGTAATTATTTACTGTGATAAAGCAGCTCCATTGCTTCTTCCTAGATAATCTCGGCCTTAACCCATCATGTGCCAGCCTATGGGGGTCTGGCTTAGAGTAACTAAGGGGTTACCCAGCCACACTTTTTCTGTCACTGTCTTCATTTGTTTTTCTAGTGTGACTGATGTGCTGGCTCTTGTTTTACTGTTCCAAGCAGCTCTGTGGGAAGAAATAGAGAGCATTGAGAGAAATCTGTACAAGAAATAAAACAGCACAAGCACAATGTATGTTATATTGAGCCTAAGAATAATGTACATTCACGTCCTTGTACCTGGAGCCTAAGATTAACATGCATTTGTATCCCTTCTTTCTGGAACCTAATGTGCATTATTATACTCGTTATACTCTGGAGCCCATGTACTATAATATTCTTGTTTCTGGAGCCTAAAGCTAACGTAGAACATGTTCCTTGTTTCTAGAGCCTAAGACTAATGTACATTATTATCTTTGTAGAGCCTAACACTAATGTAGAATATTTTCCTTATTTCTATAATGTACATTATTATCCTTGTTTATAGAGCCTAAGACTAATGTACATTATTATCCTTGCTTCTAGAGCCTAAGACTAATGTACGTTATTATCTTTGTTTCTGGAGCCTAAAGCTCATGTAGAATAGTTTCCTTATTTCTAGAGCCTAGACTCTTGTACATTATTATCCTTGTTTCTGGAGCCTAAAGCTAATGTAGAATGTTTTCCTTGTTTCTAGAGCCTAGACTCTTGTACATTATTATCCGTGTTTATAGAGCCTAAGACTAATGTAAATTATTATCCTTGTTTCTGGAGCCTAAGAATAATGTACATTATTATACTTGTTTCTGGAGCCTAAGACTAATGTAAATTAGTATCCTTGTTTCTGGAGCCTAAGAATAATGTACATTATTATACTTGTTTCTGGAGCCTAAGACTAATGTAAATTATTATCCTTGTTTCTGTAGCCTAAGAATAATGTACATTATTATACTCGTATATGGAGCCTAAGACTAATGCACATTATTATCCTTGTTTCTGGAGCCAAGGAATAATGCACATTATTATACTTGTTTCTGGAGCCTAAGACTAATGCACATTATTATCCTTGTTTCTAGAGCCTAAGACTAATGCACATTATTATTCTTGTTCCTGGAGCCTAAGACTAATGCACATTATTATCCTTGTTTCTGGAGCCTAAGAGTAATGCACTTTATCATCCTTGTTTCTAGAGCCTAAGACTAATGCACATTATTATTCTTGTTTCTGGAGCCAAGGAATAATGCACATTATTATACTTGTTTCTGGAGCCTAAGACTAATGCACATTATTATCCTTGTTTCTAGAGCCTAAGACTAATGCACATTATTTTTCTTGTTTCTGGAGCCAAGGAATAATGCACATTATTATACTTGTTTCTGGAGCCTAAGACTAATGCACATTATTATCCTTGTTTCTAGAGCCTAAGACTAATGCACATTATTATTCTTGTTTCTGGAGCCTAAGACTAATGCACATTATTATCCTTGTTTCTGGATTTTTTCTCAATTATTATTTTCGCCTCTGAATGCCCTTTTTTTGGAGCCTTTAGAAAAACACACATTTGTATCCTTGTTTAAATATATAAATATATAGACACACATGCACATATTTATATATATATATATATATCAGGGTGAGTCACTTCTCTTGTATCCAAGTCCAACAAGTGGAGAAAGTATCAACAGTGGGCTCCTTTCCACCACCAAATATGTATCAAAGAAGGATCCAATCTC